>LPNX010277284.1:212074-300167 GCA_001517045.1 Pseudotsuga menziesii
GTCAAAAAATTTCGTGTTGGTGCTATTAGGGACGGTTTTGTAAAGACCGTCTCCAAAGCCAAAACCGCCCCCAAAAGTGACTTTTGGAGGTGGAAGAAAAACGCACCTAAAATTCAAATTTTTTGTAGTGAGATCCATATGTTACTTTGTTTTCATCATTAGTATCATAAGAAGAAGAATCACCTTCAAGAGACATAGAAAAATATGGCTCTTGAATATTTGCTTCTTGATTGAAGGAGGGAGCAGTTGAATCAAAGAGGGTAGCAACAACATGAACTGCACTAGAAACTTCTTCATCATATATAAATTCAGTAGAGAATGTAGAGGCCAAGACATCTTGAGAGAGAGCACATGAGGATATTTCGGGTTCGCTGCATTCTTCATCTTCTACTTTTTGCACACCAAAAGCTTTTTCCAAAATTTTCCAAAGCTCAAATGAATATTCAGCAGAATCTATGAGATGATGTATATTTGGAGACATATCCAAGCACATTATTCCATAAGCTCTATCACAATTATTCAGCCAATCAATATTCTCTTCATAAGACTCAAGTTCGTTCAATGCACCAATGGAAACTTCAAAGAGACATTGCCTCTTCAAGTATGCACTCATCTTGGGCTTCCAATCAACATAGTTAAAAGGAGATAGTCGAGGAGCTTTTCAATCCATATTGAATTTGCTGATATGCTCTAGTAGATACTCTATGCAACCTGCAAAAAAAAGATAGGAGAAAATCTTGTAATCTTAGACCAAGCTCTTCTTTAGAGAGGGATAGGAGACTGGATGTGCTTTTCAACTCTGTAGAACTTGAGAAACCTCGTGCTCTGATACCATGTAGAAATAATAGCTCCAATGCTAAGAGAAAATATTCTAAGAAGAATCACAAGAAATAGATCTTGCTACTAAGATAATTCTCACAAGCGCCATACACAAGAAAAATAGAGAGAAGAAAAGAGAATGAAGAGATGAATATTGGAGCCTTATCCTTCCATTTAATAATGATGAATAATAGTTTACATAAATAGTACATCCCTCATAGGAAAATCAAGTTGTATGGATACAACTCATAAAGCTCAGAAAGGTTGACTTACCAAATAAGATAAACCCCCATAGGTGGCTAAAGAACATCCCAAGTCAGTTAAGGACCTCATGAATTATCAAAAGAATGAGTGAGATTTAAAGAGTGATGGAAAAACATGCTAATCCTGGAAAATGGAGAGAAAATCATGAAGGATGGGTTGGAAACAAAAGATACCAGTTTCCAAGTTAACTAGCTTGACCTTATCCACAGAAAAGTAGGATAAAGTAGAATAAAGAAAAATCTACAGTAAAGCGTAGTTACCAATTATGGATGTCCATAAAGTGGTCAAGATCAACCCAAAATCAGAAATAAATCATTCCTAGGGTATAGATGGCATGTGTTGACTTTAAGGTGCAATTGGATTCCAACTAATTAGCTAGTGGGTAGGAATTTAATCAAATAATGATTAAATAGTTTATCATAAGTTATGATTTGGTTTAATAGTATTCCAATAAAATTTCCCTTCTCATATAACAAATCCCAAGATATCGTCTCGACAGAGTGTAACTCTGTTGGCAACACCTACAATGCAAGTGAGGTCTCACCCGAGATACCATGGGGACTTCCAGAACCGAGATTCTGAAATCATGGAAGGGGATTTATTCATAGAAACATTAATAGAACACTTGACCGAAATAGAGGGATGGACTACCATCGAATAATACACAAAAAGAAAGAATACTGATCTGTTGACACATTCGCAACATATAAAATATACATATTTAAAGCATGTCTACCATCATTGTCATCGACACTCCACAATATTACACCAATATAATTGTGACAAACCCATAAATATTCAGACACAAGATACACATAAATAAAAGAAACATATATTTAACGTGGAAACCTATACAAGAAAAAACATAAAAGCGCTCTTCATCTGGCATGAGTAATTGTCCAAAACGCTTTTGGTCTGTGCACACATCTTGCATATTTCTCTCGAAATATTATTTACAATGGATGATTTTTGTCTATATTTCTCATGCTCTTGTGTCTTCTTTCTTCTTTCTGTCAACCTCTTCTCGGGATCATCTTTCTGTCGAGCTCTATCTCTAATTAGAGTCGTGAAATATTATAAGCATCTAAGCATCTAAGTGTATGAAGGTCATCGGAGTTGTCCACACATAACTTATGGATCGAGTTGACCACAATGATTATTGCTTAATCACTAATTCTTGAACTGATACACACACAACTTATGGGTCGATCTTATATACTTCTTACAATTTTCGTTCTAGTTGTTGACTAGTTCTCAACTAACAATCGACTGGTTATTCTAACTAAACCAAGAAATCCCATTACATCAATAAAGGCACTATCGAACCAATTTACATGCATCCACATTCCAAAAAATAGACTATTAGTCCAACTTAAGTCACTCTTACATTTATTGTTGCCTCCAAACATGTTGAATTCCTATATTCGACTTACTCTTCTCCTTTTTCATTACGGCCTTGCTAGCCTTATGACTGAATTCTCCACATTTTTTACCAAAATTGGTATGCACTTTCGTAGATACAATAGGCCCCTAACACTCACTTGAGCCACTTCATCCAGATAGTTTTGTCGCATCAAGTTTACTCTGAAACTCCTGACAAATTTTCATCACTTCCTCTGCTTGCTTCTGAGTGTCTTCTTTAACTTTCTCAATTTGTTCCACAATTTTAGAACTGATATGTTCTGAAGTTTCAACCTATGTCTTTAAGATAACTTCTCACACCTATTCATGGACCGAGTGTATAGTTCCTGTAACTTGATCTGCTTCATCTTGGAGCTCTATGACATGTTTTGTTTGTAGTTGTCGTTGTGTCCATAGTTTGGTATCTTGTTGCTGTAAATTTTTAAAGTTCGTAGTCGTTCTCATTTTCTTATCTGGAAACAATGTTTTCAATGTATGTTACAACCCGATCGGATTTTCCTTGATGGATTGAAGTTGCTATGTGACTTGCTCCAACTCTACATCATCAATCAAGGCTTCCTAAGACTGAGAAACCTATGTATATGCTTTTGCACAAATTTCCTCATTCTCCTAAATCTTTTGAACATTTACAATTACTTCCTTTTTCCACACTTCCAATACCTCAAGGGGTCTACTAGGAATAATCTTTGTTTCTAACTCTACATTCATTGGTGTAGGCCAGTAGATACCTCCCCAAGTCTAATAACTTGAGCCTCCAGGATAATTTCAATTGTAACTCCCTCTTCTGAGAATTCATGGCATGTGAGCGTGACAGCTTGCTCCAACCTTTTCATGTCCTATTGCCATTTTTGGGTCTTCTTCTATGTCTCCTTCGCTTAGGTATTGAGATATACGATGGCATTCTTTGAATGTATGAGCTATTCAAACACTTCCTTATCTCTCATCTTCATTTCATCTACTACAACATGTTGAATGTTATGCAGTAAAAACATAGGGAGTACAAAAACATTAACACTTACATGACCAATATCCTTAATCATGGTGTTATGCTATGGGATTCCCAAATGAAGTGCCTTAGGAGACACTTAAACCTTTCTATGTTGATGCATCGAGGGTACTTCTATTGGTCAATTCTCAGAAGAAATGGCTTCTTCTGTTTGGAATGACTCCTAAGCGACCTCTACTCTAACTTATTTTACTACAACACAGAGAGTCTGTGGTAAATCCATAATGCCTTTAACCAATTTGTTATTCCTATCATAAATATTCTGGTGGGTTTCATTAGCGAATTTTTCCATTTGATCAATGATGAGATTATAATCATCAGTGATAAGGCCACCATCTCTGGTGGTTTTATCGGCCTTCCTCTTCTTGCGGCTTTTCTTAGATTCTTCATATTTTTTTTTCTTGTCGCCCAGTTTTGGATCCATCGAAGTTGTACTGGATGCCTCTTTGCTATCATAGGGGGATCTACATGGGATTTCTTCTACTTGTTGATCTCATCCCTAAGTTCCCAACATTTCTTCCTGTTGCGATTCAGTATCAACATATAATTGGTCATCTGCGACAGATTGTCTCAATTGTCTCAATGTATTCACCAGTTATCCTAAACTTAGTATCCAACCATTAGTTCTTAGGGACTTTTCACGGTTGTAGTTAGATGTGGTTAGCCCTGGAAGAAAATCTTATAATATTGTGGAACCACTGGACATAATCCACACCAATCCAGGATTGGTTCCCAATGTGATGCCTTGATGCATCAACATGCAAATAAAAATCAATGGTATTCTCCATTTGTCAACGTGGATTATCCTTATCATACCACAAGTTTAAGTAGCATGCCCATTGACATAGAATATGCACATCCACACCTTGGTAGTTTGGTGTCTTGACCCATGTGACAAAGGATATCAGAATTAACAACCACAAATAGGTAAAGGGATTACCTCTCTCTTGAGCGTTAGTGGAATATACTAATAATTCATTCAACAAATAGGTCGACCAGTTCATCCAGACACCCGCAACACACTACTCTGCTACAACAATGGTACCAAGCATACACTGTTTCGGAAACATCTTTTTAGTACTTATATTAAGGCTAAGGCGGCAGCTAGTCCATACCTTTAGGCATTTACCAGTCTTGAACTCTTAGGCGGGGATACTTTTTCTTTAGGCTTCGCGGGACCCTGGATGCTCTTTCTTTGGTTTACAAGCACTTCCTCAAGTAACACCAGAGTAATGGTTGTAATTTATTATGTATTAGTATGCACGTAAGTTGAAGCACGTAAAGTTGTAGAAGCACCAGTTTAAGCACCTGTTGAATAAGATTCACATTTTAGATGCTTTAGTCCTAGTTATTACAGCAGCCAAGCCTTATTTAAGGCTAAGCTAGCTTTCCATATTGATAAAGAAAGCCATAACCCAAACCGCCAGTCAAGCACTTTAGTACTAGAGTAGCTTTCTTTATATAAATTTCTCTATGAACCAAACAATTGTGTAATTTATAGAGGCCGTGGATAATCCTCTCTTGTCTCTTGAAATATTATATTTCTCCTTCATCCAACTGACTAGGATCGGGTCTTGTTCCTTTTCGCAAAAGAATGACGTTGGGTCAAAATCTGCAAGAGGCAGTCCAATGAGGAAAGAAATCAAGTTTACATCCACCTAAATGTGTTGATCTATCCAGAGGAAGCCTCCATGGAAGAAAACCAACAATTTTTTTATGCATGTATTAACTTCCGTCGTGCAACCAAAATGGGGCATGTGCATCAGCGACAATATGCTTGACTTCTCCAGTCCTCGTTCCCACTCCATTAGAATGAGGTGGATAGGTCCTCCTTCAGTGTCTTGCACAAAGTTAATTTATCATGACATGCCCATTTTAGAGAATTTCCATATATCGTGGTCTATGAATCCCATATTCTTCATATTTGGCACAATGTCCACTATAACATGGACGCCTTTCGAGATGGATGACTTGACTAGTGGATACTTGGAATTTTGCTAATAGTTGCATGAGGAGAATTATATTTGCTCCAGGGAGTGTATCTAAGTAACATGGTCATTGAACTCGATCCTAATGCTTCAGCATCACGGGTAGATCTAAATATCTATTGAGGAACACCTCTATGGCCAGTTCACTTTCTTATTGGCGGAACAACCGACATCGATCGAGACAGAACTTCTGGATCTTCTTCAACAATGGGAATGGAATGAGGAACCTCCATGCCATATCCTTGAATGGTGTTGGTTATCAACATAGGAATTTCCATAAGAATCAAATGGCTCAGCTTCAAAGGGGTTGCAAACAGATATATCAACTCTAGAAATTACTCATTTGGATACAAATGCTTTAATAGACTTACGTTTGAATATGAAATAGGTGGTCACATGCATAAAGTATTTAAATCATGCAGGTATGCAATAAATGAAAAAAGTGGTGGCTAATTTTTTCAGATGAGGAAATATTTCCCATTATTACAATAAACCACCAATTAAACCATCACTTCACTAATCATAAAAGTAGATATTTATTATGCATTGATGTCAGATGTTTCAGAAAATCATGGCACCGAAATATCTTGTTACCTTAACTTAACTGTCCTCCAACTGTAACTTACGACATAATTTCTCTTGCGATAGATGTGTAATCTGCGAAATAAGTTGTGGTGTACGAAAAATAGATAGATCATGACATAATTTTGAACATCCGACACATCTAACATCTTATGACCAAATCTGTAAACTTGTGATAAAAACTGTATATACAAAACTTAATATATATATATATATATATATATATATATATTTGCACTATATTTTCAGTCGAGTGAAGTACAACTATCCTAATAAGGTTTCAACCAACTTTCGTTCACTATCCTGTCGAAGGGTGTACCATCCAATTTTTGTAACTAGACCACTCCAGCTTCAGTGATATAAATGATGATGTATGGTCCCAACCAATTTGTTATGATATTTCCAGGATGCTTCAATAATTTACTATCATATAGGAGGACAAAATACCCAATCTAAAATTGCTTAACCTTAATATGGAAATCATGCCAATCCTTCTATCGCTCCTTCTCAACACACTGATGATAACATGTGATGAAGCAATCTTCTTCCAACTGTACCAACTGTGACAATATGTCTTCTATTGTGCCAACATCTGTCATCTCAGTAATAGTGGCTATTTTGATATTGGGCACAATATATTCTAGTGGCATGACAAATTCTTATCCATAGACCAATATGAATGGAGTTTGTCCTATCATCTTCTTACATGTTGTGTGATAAGCCCATAATACTACAAGAATCTTGTGATCCCAATCATCTTTCTAAAAAATTGTATATCTTGGTTAGTGCATTCTCTAATATCTTATTAAAGGCTTCGACAATGTCGTTTTCTTATGGGTGTGTTGGCCTATTTCTCTTCCTTGTCTCGACCTGCAGTTCAACAACAACACAATACCAACAATACACCAAAAGTCATTGTCCCAAAAGAAAGCTCAGTTTGCAATGTTCGTGAGGTAGGAATAGTCTCACTTGAGATATCTTAATGGGTAGCTTGTAGAACCATGTTTCCATAATTGGCGAGGGATTATTGTCCCTTGGTGCGTGGCCAAGGTGCTTGACAAAGAAAATGGGATGGAGTCCTTCAATCTACGATGGCAGCACAACCAAGTGCCACAGGTCACCCACTCGACATGACCTTGTCCTTAAACTTTTAACAACTGGCGCAACTATGCGACGCAGCCGATTCCTTATACTGACAGACAATGTGTGACTTATATTTTAACTTAGTAGCTTAACCATGAACTCATACATAACTGTCCAACAATACTTTTAAAGAGTCATTAATTCATACTATGACATACATTCAACAACAAATGTAACTATAATAATGGAATATAAGAAAACATTCACCATTGAACAACATTCACTCATATAACACAAGAAATGACATGGAAATCCATCCAGAAAAAACCACAAAGGTGCTCTTCATATGGCATGATAAATATTGGTAGCACCTTGCAGCCTGCAACTTGCATACTGTTCTTAAGATATGTCTTTCTGACTCAATCGTCTTTCTCTCATGCTCTCTGGTTTATCCTTTATCTACTCCTACTGATCTGCACACATCCTAGTTCGACTCTTCTACTCTACTAGCGATTTGCGCACACAACTGCAAGATCCGGGACTCAACAACCTTCTCCTTATACTAGACTCTCCTCTTGATCCAACTACTAAACTACTACTAAATCTAATTTAATCTCATCTAACCAGGATCTAACAAACTAATTGAGGAACCCTTATACAGAGCGGGTTCCTTCTATTTATAATATTTACAAGACCACGCAGGGCCGACTACGTACTACTCGGTTATTGCAGACTCAAGTAGCTACAAAATCTCTCTGTTACATTAAATGTTATTCCATACCTATCCGCAAAAGTCCTTCATGACACTAACCACAGCCTTAACTAGCCGCAGAAACATCCTTCAGTCTTCTGTACCAGTCATAACTAGCCACAAAATTGTCCTTCTGTCTTTTGTTGGTTCGTCCTTCTGTAGTCTTCTTTGACTTTCACCTGTCCAACATTAACTCTTCTACCTACCTCTTCCAATGACTTTGGATGTGCTTTTCCTCGTCGCATCTTCCTCTGCTCTGCACTTCATTTATTCTTTATCCTGCCTTTCTTCGCTGTGCACATGTTTTATCTTTCTGTGCCAGTTTATTCGCTTCCTTCTTGACCTACTTTTTCCTTGTTGTGCATGCATTTTTCCTCCTTTGCTTGTGCATCAAATTCTTCCTTATGCACTTTTCCTTGCCCAACAGGCCCCCAACACTCACATGTGGCTCATCCCAAGCCACTAAGCAAAAATGGATATCTCTGCAAAAATATGTGACTGCTCGTGACTTAAGCCTCCATCTTGGGCTTCAACCTAGGCTGCGCTGGAGGACCAACCTTGTCTTGAAAGTATTTCACCATATGTTGCACTCTAGAAAATTCCGCTATTACTTCCTCCACCTATGCGGCCAACTGTTCCACTCGGTCGAAATTGATATGTTCCAACGGTCTTGCTTTTAGTGACTATGCAATATGCTAAAGTTTCTGCTGTAAAGGTTGAATAAGGCCTGTGAGCCGTGCTGCCTCCGACTGGTGTGCCTCCACCTCTGCTTCGCTAGTCCTCTCTTGGTCATGGAGAGCTTGGACTTCCTACTGTAGCTTCTTGGTCTCAGCCATCTTCGTAACCTTTTCCAGAAACGACAACTTCTTCATCTCTACCTTTTCCACGTTGATTTTCTCGTCATCCTACTATGCACTTTCCTAGATCTTTTCTCCAGTATCATTGTCTAGAAGCGCTTTCCATTCTACAGAAACGACTTCAACTACCTTAGTGAAAAGTTTTTCTCCTTCGCCTATATTTCCAACAGCCTCAGACGCTACTCTACTTCTCTCTTCGAGTACCTCAGGAGGTGTGCTCAGTACCTACCTCGCTTGCAATTCCTCAACTTGCTTCTTCAGTTCCACTGCAATCCACTACATTTGGGAAACCTTAGCAACTAAGTATTCATGTTCCTAGCCTGCTTATGCTGGGAACTGTATGACTGCGCCCTTAATGGCTTCAACTAGTGCAATGTGGCTTTGCTCGCGCACCACAATTTCTTGTTCTGTTTCTTTCAAGAGGGCCTTGCGCTGCTTGGCCTTTATTTGCTGTTTTGTTCCCTAATAGGAAACAACATTCTCTCGAAGTCATTTTTCAGTTGCGGCTGCCTGCTGTAGATCGTAGAATTCACCCAATGAAAGCTTGGAGAAGTCGATCTACAATGTGTCAAACTCTTTGACAACATCATCGAACACACTCATCGTCGTTCCTATTTCCATTGCGTGCCCTTGGATTTGTACTTTGATTGGAGGCACTAGCTCTATTGTAACTAACAGGATGTTGGGATCCATGCCATATGTTTCAGCCTTGACAGTGGCTTTGACATCGTTAATGGCCTCAATGAGATTATTGAGGTGCTCTGCAACTTGACCAGCCACATTTTCCTACTATGTATTTAGAACCTCGAGGACTTTTTTAGCGACCTCGGCCATAACATATTGTAGCGTGCAAATATCATCCTCTGTCAAGGTATATGTGTTAGTCATTTTGCTAGCCTTTCTCTTCATGTGTAGTGGTTCATGTTGTTTTTGTTGTTCTATATAGTGATTGCGAATGTCCTCATCAGTAGGTGTTTGTTATTCATCACTTCAATGGGAGCTACCATCACCACTGTTATCATCTTTCCCTTCTTGTGATAGATTGTCTTGACCGTTTCCTCCATTGTTTCCTTTGCCATTTTCGACATCGCCTCCTACGCCAACGTTTCCACCTTGGTTAGTTAGTGGGTCTTCTTGGTTTTCTTCTTCAGGTAGCAATGCTACCAGTGGGCCGCGCCATTCATCCGGCCACTCCTGAACAATTGCATCCACATCGACATCAGTGATCATGAACCCTACCTGGTGCACTTTCTTGGTCGAGTCCTTCTTTGGCTCCAAAATCATGTAATGCGCACCTGCCTGGAAATCAATGAAGGTCACGTACTTGTGTACCTTCGCAGCATGGACTCGGTGGTATCTTCTGATAACATTGCGTAGTGCCTCTGCATGCAGAATAAACTCGATCTTATTATCCTCCTGGAAAATCTTATTTTATCTTATCCTCCCACAGGTTCTGGTACTTTGCACCAAGGCAAGGTAGTGGGACATCCATTGGCTTGTAGTCAGGTGGGTTGGCCCACAAGGTGAACGAGATCAGGATGAGCAGCCAGGAGTAGTGAAATTTGTATTTCAGATCCTCTTAGGCCTGCACTGTGTCATCTATCAGTTCATTTAGTAAGAACTACGACCAGTTGAAAGTCACACCTTGTGCGCGTTTCTTTGCAAGCTCTACCGCTCTAGCGGTGCATTCATTCAGCCTCATCTTGTGTAACATCTTGGACAAAAGGATCCTTGCGGTGAACCACACACCAACTTCTTCAATATGGGGAATCAATAATCTCCTACCTACACGCTGCAGATTATACTTTTTCTTCATCTTGGTGGTATCCCTATACTGACGCAAATACAGTGCAGGGTCGTGTCCTTTATTCGAGAGTCGTGTGATCGATGAGATAAGCTCAACGTCGACTGGGTATGGTCGATCGAGCCATAAGCACCCTCTATGGAAACAGAACATGAGTTGTTTCACATATGTATTGGCCTGTAGGCTATAACTAAAATGGGGCATGAACATCAAGTTTGTCAATCCTTCTTGGTTGGCGCCAATATCCCACTTCATTGGCTTGAGAAATTCGGGCCCAGTCAGCTCGGTTTGAATTGTGAGCATGCATTTATTTCTTTCCAAACCCACCTGCAAGCGAGTTTTAACCTCCTCGAATCCCAACTTGGAGAGGTTTGGCATTATTTCCATTAGTAGGGGTATGCACTCAGGGATCCTAGGTGCTACTAAAAATGTGTGCGCTTTCATGGGAAACGTCATTGGCTCCACCTCGACTCTCCTCGGTCGGACCTAGTGCGGGAAGATTTCTTCTTCCTCCTTAGCTTCTGGGTCTTTGTGGGGTGGGGAGTCCTCCTCCATCAACTTTTCCTCCAACACATGCTCCTCCATTGGCTCTTTCCCAGGGTTGTCCACAACGGCCTTAACCTTGTGTTTCCTCGACAGTCCTGGCTTGGACGACTCTCCAAGCACTCCCTCCCCAGCCTGTCTCATATTCATGGTAGGTTGTGCAATTGCAGTTGGTGGGTTCTAAACAGGGTTCAGCACAGGGCCCAAACCAGGGGGTGGAACAGGGGTCAGACCAGTTGCAGAAGCTGGCTTCTTTCTTTCTTGCGCCATCGGGTTGAGTTTTGGTTCTTGGTTTGGTTGTTGTACTTCAGGCGATGCAATATATTCTACAATTGGACACCCTGAATTGAAAATCTTGTCGGATAACTCACTTTCACTAGAGATCTCTATTACCATGGGTGTTGGCTCACTCTGTGACAAGCTTCGGCTCTGTAAACTCTCAGCTCTGGTTTTCTCGAGCTCTGTGTGTGTGTGTAAAAGAATGTTTGATGGAAAAGCCTTGTATTTTCACTCACCTATGCATTCTAAAGTCATCATGCGATGGGAGTTTAAGGTATAATTTATCACATGGGCTTCTCAATCGATGTGTTTCTTCATTAACTCATCAACTTGAGTACTGCATTGTACCTGTCAGCACAGTTATGGAAGTTATGTCGAGGGTGGCTGATGGGACCAAAAATCACATTGTCATTCTCCTCGTATCTCGTTGAATTAATTACTCTTATATGTCATAACTGTCTCAATATTTTTTGGATATTTTCACTTTAATTTCGACCAGACTGTCATTTTCGCTTTTTCCTGTGCTTTGTGTTGGTTCCTCCACAGATGTGCGACAGAAAAATTTCCTCTCTTCACTCTTTTTTCTTTCTTTTTTTCATGCGCAACGCGATTTTATCCAGGGATGTTGTGACCATCATAGTATGGTTTCAGGAGGCTACCATTCACCATCCCTGCGATGTAAGTTCCATCTAGTCTCTGTAGTTTTACTGCGCCTGCGTCAGTAATGTGCGTGATCAAATATGGCCCTAGCCGATGTGTCTTTAGCTTTCCTGGGTGTTTGAAAAATTTGTTGTCATACATCAACACAATTCCTCCAGCTTTGAATGGTTTAACCCAGATATGGAGATCATTCCATGCTTTCTGTCTCTGCTTCTCGATAGTCTGATGAAATCCTGTGACAAAGCGTTCCTCTTCCATCTGATTGAGTTGCGATAACCTTTGCTCGACAACATCTACGTCGGTCATCTCCGCCAGCACATCAATCCATAGACTTGGCATGATATACTTTGTTGGCGCAACAACTTCATGTCCATATACCAGTCTGAATGGGGTGTTCCCTGTCAGTCGTTTGCAAGTTGTGCGATATGCCCATAGCACAGCTGGGACTTTCTAATCCTAGTCATCTCAGCTCACATTGCAGACTTTGGTTAGTGCATTCTCTAGAATCTTGTTAAAAGCTTTGACCATTCCATTCTCTTGAGGATGATAGGGTGTCGTCTTCTTATGCTGGATCTAAAACTCCGTAATAAGATCAGTAATCATTTTGTTAACAAAATGTGTACCTTGGTCGCTGAGTAGAATTTTTGGGCATCCAAATCTAGTTACCACATTTTCAAATAAAAATTTCGTCGCAGTTGCAGTGGTGCAATCTTCAACATGTGTGGATTCAAGCCATCTAGTTAAATAGTATGTCGTAGTGATAATGTAGTGTGCTTCAATCTTTTTCCCTAGGGGGCTGATCGAACCCACAAATCAACATCCCATTTTTCAAAGGCTTGCAGTGTTATCTCTGTTGCATGCAGCATCTCGTCACAGCGTGATGGTTTTCCTTTTCTCTAGCAGATATCACAACATTTATAGAAGATTTTAGTATCCATGTGTATGGTTGGCCACCATAATCCTGCCTGCAATATCTTGCACATAGTTTCTTTTCCCGCGTAGTGTCCACTTGCAACACCAGCATGTGCTTCAATCATAACCCAAGTTTGCTCATAATAAAAACATAGGGATACAATATTTCATCCGCACCCAACTTGCACAAGTGTCCAGTGATCAATGTAAAATCAACATCTCTGACGACCAAGTGTTTCTTCTGATTAGTGGAGAATCCTGGAGGTGTGTATCCTATACTGAGAAAGTGGATGATAGAGTTAAATTCCTTATTTTGATCTTCCATCATAGTGACCCAATATAGTTGCGCATTGGGAAATTTATATTCCAGGTGGTCTGGCCCAGCATTCAGTTGACCAGGTTTGACAATGACCTCAAAACCAAATTCTTGAAATAGGATAAGCCATCTACAAATCTTCCCCCCCAACACTGGCTTGTTGACTAGGTATTTCAGCGTCGAATGATCAATGTACATCTGGAAATATCCACCCAATAAGTAGTGTTGGAACTTCTGAAGCGCATAGAACATAGCGAAGAATTCTCTTTCCATTGTCTTGTAGTTATTTTACGGTCGTTGACAGTTTTATGCTAGCAAAAGCAATAGGGTGGTCAAGATCACCCTATCCTGCTTGTGTTAAGACTATGCCGAGCAAGAAAGACGACGCGTCGACATGAATATGGAATTCCCTTTTCCAGATGGGGAACACAAGTATTGGCGCATTGGCCATCTTGTTCTTCAATTTGTCCAAGATTTCCTGGCAAGCTGGTGTCCACTGAAACTTTGCATCTTTCTTCAATAGTTTCTCCATAGGTGCAGTAATCTCTGCATACCCTCTAATGAATTTCCTGTAGTATCCTATATGTCCTAGCACGGATCTAAGTTGCGTGACTGATGTAGGTGGTGGCAAGTCAAGGATAATCGCAACTTTTGCTAGGTTGACCAAAATAACATTGCAACACATGATGTGACCCAACAGAACACCAAACGGTACACAAAAAATAGATTTCTTGGAATTAAGCACTATTTGATACTGGCGACAACAGCCCAACATCATGCGCAAACTCACAATGTGGTATTTTACTAGACCAAACACATTCCAATAATCAAAGTAGACTTCAAGAAATTTATGAATGAAATATTTAAAAGTAGAGACTACTATTCTAGAAAAAATAACAAGTGCATTCTTGAGTCCAAAGGGCATTACCATATACTGGTATTATCCCCATTCTCTGACGAAGGTTGTTTTTGTGGAGATCCTCCATCGCGATTCTGACTTGATGATAGACAAAGAAGCCGTCAGTGAATGAGTACATCTCTTTCCCTCTAACGCTTTCAAGTACTTCATCTATAAATGGTGTTGGGAATGGATAGTGCAAACATGCATTGTTCAGCTTCCTCAGGTCGACACAGATCCTCACTTCACCTATTGTTTTCTTATCCTGGATCACTATAGGGATGATCCACTCTAATTCCTCAACGGGTTCAATGATTCCTATGTCGATCATGTGATCCAGTTATGCTTTTACCATCTCTTTATATCTTGGATTCACTCTATACGGGCATTGTTTACTGGGTTTAGCATCTGGTCACAGGGGTATTTTCATCTCCCCTAGGTCACCAACTATTCCCTTCATCTCTGAGAAATTGGTAGGGAACAGATCTTGATACTCATGCAGCAAGTATGTGATATTCGTGACTGTCTCTTTGTCCCAATAATCTCCTATATTAGAGAAATTTGGGTTCTCTAGTGACCCAATGTTTACTTTCTTGTTTTTCAATGGCTTGGGGAATTGGTAACTTGAAATGCCACTTCCTTCCACTGCATGCGTGCCCTATGATTCTGGTATATTTATGTTAGTCGGATCATCATCTAGGTCTCTAGCTAGATTGTAGAAAGCCATCCATTGTTGAATGGTCGCACTAAACTGGTGAGAATTGGCCTCTTCGACAATAATTTTAGCAAATATATTCTCCTTTGTTGTTTGACGTGCAACATCAACTGTAGGTTGCTCATCAGCAAATTCAAATGTTTTCCTAAACTACTTAGCGATTCCTTCCCAATATTGGGTTCCTTGTCGCAACTCCATAGATGCATACCACGTTCTAGGTGTCATTTCCAATGTGTGAATGAAATGGTGGACCCATTCCTGGCACAGGTATTCCGCAAATACGACACGACATTGATTTATGTGATGTACAGGGCTCGATAATCCTATGTACTTGTGACTCATTGTGAGGAATTCTTAGTCGAATCTAACTTCCATTAACCTTCTGCATTGTGTCCATTCTATTATGAACTTCTTGTTTGTACCCCACCATCTAGCGGGTGTAGCCTTCATCACATGGTCTAATGGAGACAAATGCCATGACTCTGTTACAAGTCCTTTGAACTCACTTAAGAAGATCACAAGGTTGGTAAAACCCTCATAGGTGGGCAGCTCTCATAGCTCATTCTCCACCCTTCACACAGACCTTGTAATTCTTGCACACCTCCTCATAGAAACCTCATGTAGCCAGTTTTGCCATTTTTCCAAGGCCTCCCCTAAGTCTGATGTGTAGGAACTAGCACTGTTCCAGCTCAGGTTTCCATCCGTTGTTGGATTAATATAGTGTTATTGCATGGTAGTGACATTGTATATGTAGTCGAGATAGTCACCCTGTCCCTCATTGTAGACATGCTCAACATATCTCTATCCTTCCAACGGATCAATAGGCGATACTACTTTCATCTCATTATCCTCGAATGAAAGGATCATTTTCTTGAAATTGATAATGGTATGATTATCTATATCCCAATATATCCCCAGCAACACAAGATATGGGTTCATGTCATCAACAACATTAATGACTTCAAAGTCCATAAATGTGCACAATCCTTCAATGTCGACAGGGACTTGACTCAATCTACCAATTGGTAGAATCTTTGCCTAATTTGCAAGTCGTAGCTGGATGGGAGACCAGTCCAAGCCCAGATTTCCCATACTTTCCCAATTTTGTCGCATAAAAATATTGACATCAGATCCCAATTCTAAAATCATATAATACATTTCGTAGTCACCTATCTACGTAGTCATTCTTAACTCATGCCCAGTTTTGAATTTATTGCTGACCTGGTTTTCTTTTGAGGTTGCGACTCTACCGGTGTTTCTTCTATCAGTGCTTGCAGTTCTGAGATAGCATCTTTATATTTTATTAACGCTAAGAAACTTGATAGAAACGACTTGATATTACTAACCTTTTGTGGAGTCTTATTATGGAATATATGTTGAAATTGTTCAGGCATATCCCTGACTTCTTTTGATGTCAATGGTTCTTCTCAATCCACAAACTCATGCTACACATCCATGAATACTTGCTTATGTTTATGGACATCAAATGGCACCTTCTTCTGTGTCGTGGATCATACCTGGGGCTGCATTTGTTCTTTCTGGGTTTCTTGATCAGCTCTGGTCATAGTAACTCCTCGTGTTATGACAACAGCGTTTGGATATCTTGGTTCAGTAGCAATCATCTAAACGTTCAAGTTAGTATTGGCATTTGGGTTTAGATTCTACGCAGGGTTAGGACCTGTGATGGTCCTAGCCTTCCATTTTGCAATCAACTGAGGATAGTGCTCCACATTATGGTCATGTCCCTTACAATATGAACATGTCTTCGAAGGTTCCAAACAATATCTGGCATAGTGACCTGGTTGTTTGCAGTTATAGCATGTAACCTGACCTCTTCCTCTACCAAATCCTCCTCCTCCTTTTTGGCCTCTAAATTTTTCGCCACCCCTTCCTTGATGGTGTGCTTGCTATGGGGGGTACTGATTCTGTTGATATTGTGGCTGATAGTGATTCTACTGCGCATATGGTTGTTGTGGTGCATACTGAGGCTGATGCTGGTCCTGATACTGATTGTGAGGGAACTGCATAGGCCTATATGATGCTTGTGTTGGTTCAACCTATTTTTTCCCCTCATTCTTCATCAAGTATGTATCAACCATCTTTTCCTTCAAGAGTTGGTATGCTCTGCAATCCTTCTCTTCATGTCCTACTGATTTAAAAAATTCACAGAACAAGTTTGTTGGAGTTCTTACAATATTTTTCAAGTATAGACAGTCCTCATTGTGATTTCCTCTAGTCTGGCATATGCGACACCAGG
Source organism: Pseudotsuga menziesii (assembly GCA_001517045.1). Classification (NCBI taxonomy): domain Eukaryota; kingdom Viridiplantae; phylum Streptophyta; class Pinopsida; order Pinales; family Pinaceae; genus Pseudotsuga; species Pseudotsuga menziesii. The sequence continues at coordinate 229,231 of LPNX010277284.1, forward strand.
GTAGTTTGGGGGCACCTAATGGGTTTGGCGCACTGGATGAAACGTAATTCATGAACGTCGGACAATTATCCTTGGTATGTTCATATGTTCTGCATTTTGTGCACCATAATTCTTCATGGGATTCCTTACCCTTCTTGATGTCCTAAAGCTGTATTGTTAGAGTAGCCAATTGCGACTGAATCTGCACCATTCCTGTGGCATCATCACCGATTGGCGAGGCTTCCATATTCATTTCCAATTCTATCACTTCCTTCTGCGACTTTATCTTTTGTTTCATTAATGGGCCTCAGATGTGTGGTAATACCGCAATAATAAACCATTATTTATGTTGTACATCCAACATCTGGAAACTTACCTTGGCCATCAAAGTCTTAAACCGTTGGTCAAAGTCCCATACTGACTTTGCCAATGCTTGTTTTATTTCCTTGATCTTGGTGATACGCTGCGACTCAGATTTAGGTTTTCTGAACTTAGAGATCATTACGGCTCGTATCTCTTCCAAGGTTTTCTATGGTACTCCAGGTGGTACTACGCAGAACTTCATAAACCAGTCGAGCGCATGACCCCTTAGAGTCATGATCATCTGCGCTTTCTTTAATCCACATTCTAAACTAAGAGAACCATCCAAACATCTTCATAGATAAACCAATGATGCTCTGGATCTTCTGCTCCATTACCATTGAATGTGGGTAACCAAATATTTGCCCCAGCCATTGCGTTGGTGTCTGGGTTATCTGATTACTGATTCAATGGAGTTGTATGCTCTTGTGCGCTAGTCGTAGTACTAGCACTATCAGTATTAAAAACTCTTTCAGGCGATGATGCTTTAGACCTTACATCTGGAGATACCCCTGGTGTGATGTAGTTGCGTCCTGAACTTAGTGACTTGATAGTCTCTTCAGAGTCTTTTGATCCTTCTGAGATCGGGCTATAGTCCTCTTCATCGCAAGACCCTTCGTCTACCCGCAACTGAAGTTCATGCTCACTCTCCTCAAACATACTAGGAGCTCATCGACCTTCCTCTGTCTTTCTTCTTTTCATTGATCTGAATCTCCTTCCACTCCTTAGGAATCCAGCTTCTAGTTCAGGTTATGTACTTCCTGGGAACATCTCAACTCACAATTTCCCATTTTCTTGATAGGTCATCTGTGACATAGCCTTCCTCTAGGGTATGCGACTCGACTACTTAACTACTAGACACCCTTCTCATAAACGAGCATCTTGATCTAGGTACTTATAGATAACAAATATCTTCTTCAGGGTGCTTGGAAAAAATTTCTTTCAGCCTCACTATATGAGGTTATAGCTTCTACTGCGAACTCAGTAATATATTCTTGAAAAGTACTGTCAACACAAAAATCAAAAACTCTAGAGATGGTGTTACTTACACTGGTTACTTCATGCACCAACTGATCACTCCACTTGACTGCTTCTCTTCTCTGGAATTTTTTCTGCCTTCTTTCCAATCTTAACAACCACTTGTACGGTACAATGGGAAATTCTGCAAAGAAGATCTCATGAATATCAGAATATATGTATTCGTCTACCCAGTTTTTTGTGCTTAATTGAGATCCTATGCTCTCCTCTTGCGTGAATGCTATCATCTTAGACTCTAGCCAGTCCTCTATCTTATTCTTCGTCAGATGCCACAACATTTCTCTTGACTCAAATGTTTAACGATCCTGGCAATGGAACCATTTTTTGGCCTCTTTCTCTTCCTTGTCTCGACCCATGGTTCAACAACAACACAATACCAAAAAGACACCAAAAGACATCGGCCTGATAGAGCAAGCTTAGCTGGCAACACCCGTGAGGCAGGCATAGTCTCACCCGAGATATCTTAATGGGTAACTGTCAGAACCATGTTTCTTTAGTTGGCAAGGGATTATAGTCCCTTGGCACATGACCAATGCACTCGACAGAGACGATTGGATGGAGTCCTTCACTCTGCAACAGCAGCACAACCAAGTTCCACAGGTCACCTGTGTGACACGACCTTGTCGTTAAAATTTTAACAACTATCGCAACTATGCGACTGTAATGTCCTGGTTTTGACCCCGTTTGCATTAAAATATACATGGTGTATATTTTGTAATTAATCGTGGTGTGGTGCTAAAGGAAAAATCCAACCATCAATTTGGTTGTGTATGTTTCAGCAAGAGGGATCGTTGTCGACGGTATATTATGCTATCCAACACACTATAATGTTGGCATCATGTAAATACACACATCAATTTAATTAAACCTATTGCCAGCTATGACGGTGCAACGTTAAATGAAAAGGGCATGATTCCAAAGGATAAGGGGGGGGGGGTTGTCTAAACCATGGGGGCCATTGGTATTTAGCCATGTGTCACCACCACCCCTGTTGTTTTGTTGTTAGTTGGGGGCAACGGTTTGCTAACAAAAATACCATGCCTGCTCCCATTCTCCACGACATGCGGATGGTCTGCCCACTAACCAGATTGTGAGTCTATTCACCTCCTCTCGCGCAGGTTGAGTTAAAAGGTTCCACATTCTGGGGTTGGGGGGGTTCTCCTTGCCTCTCTCTCATGTGGATTGCCGGTCTGTGGCTGTGTTCCTTCCTTTCGCGTAGAGAACCGATTCTCCTCCATGCTTTGTGAACTATGTGGTTCCTTTACAAGGTGGAATTTTCGAAGATTGCTGTGGTTCTTCTTGGTGGTTCATCGCTGAACCGTGGTGGTTGTCCCCTCTATTATTTTTGGGTGTCATGAGTCCCTATGCCATGTGGGTGGGGGTCTCTTCTCCAGTCTTGGGTTAACTGTGTCTTTTTCCAAGCCAGCAAGATGTTTTCTGTGTTTTTCCATCATGAGGTGTTTTCCTCCTATTCACGCAGAGAGAGCTTGTTTTTAACCCACCCTTGCTGACTACGAAAAGGTGCTGGTGTTTCCTGGTTGAAGAAGGATCTTTGTTTCTCCTCGTTGCTGCTTGTGTTTTCTTCCACTGTTTGCTTTGGCTGTGTCTCTTTCCCTTGCGTACAGGTTGAGAGTCTATTCTTCCCCCCTTTTTTTTTGCCTGTGTAAGTTCTCCAACAATTACATTGGGGATGGCGTGTGCTGTGAGCTCGGGGATGTTGGTGGGCTATTGATTTTCACATTCGTTGGCTGAGTTTTCCCCTGTCCATGCTGGGGGTGTGGCTTCTTTCCAATTGTGGACTGTGTATTTGTTGCCATCGTTTCTTTGTGATTTTGGGGCTGTTGTCTTTCCCTGGTTTTGGGTTGCTTCTTGGGTGCTAAGGTTATCAGGATTTTTGTTGAGTTTTTTTGGCCATGCTAGGGCTAAGAACAACTCTAAAGCATTGTTGACCTGAACTATGTTTCACCCTTTGGTTTGGGGTTGTCACCCTGTTGACTTCATCTTCTTCACAGAGCTATGAACTGTTTGTTTTGCTGCAGTATGCAGTGGTTGGTCTTTGGACTGTTGAGAGTAGGATGAGAGGCTGGGTATGGTTGAGAAAACTAGTGTTTGAGGTCATCAGCTTAGCATTTAGCCTTTCCTAGCTCCTTGACGACTTGATAAACCCTACTGTGTGGGATTGGCTGATTTGTGTACCTTGGCTATGTGTAAGCCTACTTTGACCCTTATTCCTTGAGGAATCATGCCCAGCTCGGGGGTGGCGGTGTTGTTGAGAGATTGATGAGCACGCTGGCCTATGGTTGGGTGGAACATTGTAGCGACGTAGCTAGTTGCGGGACGAGTTCTTATCAAATGAGTATTCATGTCTATTTTACCTCTGCAATTATATTTACTGATTAATGAATATGATGAACATGTGGCATGATTGAATGAATGTTTGTTTGCTTCCACTATGTATATGAAGGGTTATGCATCTTAGTATGTATTATGTTCAAGCTTTTTATTTCAGCATTATATTCCTATTCATGTTCATGGGGTTGTTTGCCCATATGTTTGGTGTTAGTAGCATCTTCTTCGTCGATCATAGGGTCGGGGACATTACAGAATGGTATCAGAGCTAAAGGTTGCAACATGGGCTTGAATGGCCATGAATGATCAGATAGCAGAGGCGGGTTTCCTACTGCCCAGAAGAAACCAGGAAAAGATGGGTGAAGACAACAAAATTCACAAAAATTTTCTAAGTGCCAGAACTATCGGCCCAATGGAGCACTTAGTGGGAAGGCCACCCAACGGATAGTTGATTCGACGGTCGATGCGGCAGAACACTGCAGAGGAAAAATTTCGAAAAATTTCTAAGTGTTTGGCCATCGGCACATCGGAAGGTTTAGACAGATGGATCGTCGATGCCTAGCCGGTTGACTGCCGCCATTGCAGATGGCTAGACCACTATGCCTCCAACGGATAGAGCCTGCAACCATCGACACCGTAAAGAAAGTTTAAAATTTTTTCTAAGGCCCGAAATTGTCGACCATCGGAAGAAGTTAGTGGTTCGTACACCCGCAGTTGCGGAAGCATAGAGCACTATCCTTCTGAGGAGAATACGTTCTGACTACCGATGGCAATCAAGTTATGCTTCAGCCGTCGATCGAAAAAAGATAGAAAATGACAAGCTGCCGTTGCGGATGCTGATTGAACTATTTCACCAACGAATAGAAGATAGTTGAACCGATGAGGTTTGGAAAGGAAGAGAGAGAAGAAAATTTTCAAAAAAATTTCTAAGTCCTAAAAATCATCGGCCATCGGCGATGGTTAGTTGATTCCATCGCTGATGCTTAGATGATCCGCTCGCCGATGAGCTACGTCGGGTAAAATTTGTTGGTCGAACGTCCGCCATTGTGGAGATCGTGAGGACTAACCATCTGACGAGGAATGCATCTGAGCGCCGATGTTGCAGATTCTAGGGGTTCCGATTGCCAATGGACGAAGAAAATTCAAAATTTTTCTAAGGAACAAGATCATCGGGCATCGAAAAATGATAGGAGATCGGAACGTCGAGGAACATCGAAAGGATTTAGATGATTGGATTACCACCGTTGTGGGTGACTATGGAACTAACCGTTTGATGAGCGAGTGGTTAGTTTGTCCGACCACCGATGTCGCGGTAGGTAACATTCCAATCGTCGACACATCGAAGGAAAATTCAATGTTTGATCACCGCAATGTCAGAAAGTTTAGTGACTTAGGTCACTGGTACAACGGACCTGTTTAGTCTTGGGTCGCCAGAAGTTAGTGGATACTTGCTTCGATCCGCCGACATGTTAGTGAATCATGAACACCACAATGAGAACGTTGCTACCGTTGCGGACGTCTAGAGGACTAGATGTCCGATGCCACAGTGGGTTGTTGTTCCGACCATCGACAAAGTGGTGATCCGCAGAGGTTTTAAAGTTTGTTGGCTGCCATTGCGGAATAATAGACCACTACGGGCCCGATACGACGAAAGGGAATAGACAAGCGGCCCACCAATACAGCGGAGGAAATTAGATGTTCTAGCCGCCGAAACATCGGAAATTTTGTTGGGATGAGACCCGATTTTGACAAAGGAAATTTTTTGGGTTTTCAAAGTGGAATTTTCTCGGCAACTTCCAATTGTTTTTCAGTGGATTTCAGCAGACTGTTAGTAGGTTACAAGGTTGGAAAGGAAGAGAATTTCGGGTGGCTGAAGTTTGCATTTCAGACCAAAATACATTTGGTAAAAAGCATCATTTTGAAGCGGTGTGGTTTTCATGCCTGAGGTCAGAATGAAGCCTGTGGATAGGCATTGGAAAGCTTATCCAGCAGGGAACAAGGGAGAGTCACTAGAATGCGAATGCAGAGTAGCAAAGTGCTAGTGATTGCTGAAGGAGAAATGTGTTGCTGTCCACATGGAAAAATCCAGGAATTGCATGCCTAGAGGTAGCAATACCATGAAGTCAAACCAGCTGTTGTATGGAGGAGGAGTTCCATGCAAGGATGAAGGACTGGAAAAGGGAAATTTCCTTAAACCCTACCTTGCTGATTATAACTACATTTTATAAGTTGAAATGTATGAGGACATGCCTTGCATGCATAGGATATTACATGTACATTTATAATGAGCCACTAATGATAATTATTGCACTGGTTTTGGCATTAGTGGAAAACCAACGACAACCTGAACATGGTTGAATATGTCGCTGATGCTGGTGAGTGTGACTAGCAACCCTATGGAGAAAGGGATAAGGCAACAAGTCCATAATCAAAAGTTGGTGAGAAAATTATGCAATCTCCTGCAAAGGACCAACCAAACTGGTAATGACAAAGGTTTAAGTAGGACCCATGAAGGTAAGAGTTTGAATATGACAAATCCCATGGAGTGGTAAAGGTAAGAGACCTCATACCATGTGGATATTTGAATGTTATACTACATTCATATAGAAATGTGTCATGCCTGTATACGTTGATTGAGCTTAGTAGCCCAAGGAAAGTAAGTACTGATGATCTTGATTATAGTAATGCATCCTATGTGAAGTAGCCAGGGGTAGGCCATGCATGGTATGTTTGAATGCATAGTATTCCTGAATCCATGCAAGATAGCATTGAGTGGGTATGCATTAAAATATTTTATGAGCCTTGTAGTTATGCATTGAATGGATGCATATGAAGGGTGTGAATAACTAGCTACATGAGTATAGGTGCAAATGTTGTGATGCATTGCATGAATGCATTGAGATACGTATGAATAACTAATGGCTGAAATGATGAGTTGATGACAATTCTAGAACCATTTCAAGAGATGTTATGAATGCAGAATAATAAGTGCATGAAGAGGGTAGTCAAGATAATTGGCTACCGGAAATGCTCTATGGAAGAGCAAGGTGGTCAATGATATGCTTGTGAAGTAAGGAGTATCTAAACAATTCATTTAAATTGCATAAATAATGTGACTATGCCTTGCAAATGTTAGTATGATAATGATTGCGTGAAGTAAATGAGTTTTGGTAATATTGATGTGATTAACAGCTAGAAGTATTTGAATTTTATAAATTCTGAAAATGCTTCAGTGATTGTTGCAGCAATGAAAAAGTTATATGCATCAAGACTTACTAAGTGTTTGGTTGATTGAGGTTCAGGTTTCAGGTAGATTGTTGGGGCATGGAAAAGTGGGTAAGACCGTGACAAAGGACGAAATATACCATGTGGAAGAGCCAAACCTTATGAGAAGAGTCTCATGGAGGTAAAGATAGTTGTATGCATAATAGGTTGTTAAATTCGAATTGTGAATTTCGGATTTAAGAAATTGCTGACGATTAATAATCACTATTGGCTTGCATGAGATTGTGTTAGGAGGACACATGGTAAGGGGGTATTCATATTATGTTAGTAAGCATGAAATTATAATGGGCATAGTGATGTTGCTTACAAGAGACCCACAAATGAGGATCACCTCATTGCCAAGCAAATCAATTTCTGTAGTAAACAGAGTTGCAAATTCTCATTGAATTTAATTGCTAATGTCATTGCTGGGTTATGGAACAATCAAAATTGAATTGTGTTATCAGATAATGATTGACTGTTTGGCTACTTGATGAATGTGCTAGGGGTACACACCACAGGAAGATCATGGGTCATCGATGTCCTGCGGGAGCCAAAACTTCATGGGAAGGTTTTCCCTTATCTTGGAAATGGGTTTCGGGTGAAACTCCATTGGACATTTTGGAAATGTCTCATTTGCACTACATGTTTGGTAAGCAACATGAGTGAGATGGTATGGGTTATGTCAGTAAGACATGTGTGGATATGAAATGTAAAGAAGAATTGGGATGGCAAACCGAGGGACTGTCAACTCAGATAAGGGAGCCCCCATTCCTCCTTAACAAAGGAATACTGCCTCGACAAATGGATAAGTTTTCTATAACCCTAGCTAAAGATATGCATGTCAAATTGTTAAATTCAATATGCAGAACATGTTTTGATTTTATTTCCATTAGGACCGATTGCTTGAGTATGAATAGGGCCTACATGATACACACCAGACAAGGGTGCACACTTTTTTGATGTCGGATCATGAAAGGATTTTTAATATTGATTACACCCTAGGGAGTGGACGCACTCCTGGTGTCTCAATACTTGATAGTGAATGGTGTGAAATATGGTTACAATTTAGAGCAATAATGCTAACAAATATGCTTATATTGCTTGTGTTGTCAGGATAAACAAAGGTAGTTTGGTATTACACACTAAATGTACAATGGCTTGAACTCATCCTACTTTCTACAGAGAAGGGGACCAACCATGTGGGGAGGATCCATGGTTGAGAGGTCTCAAAATAGACCGGAGACACTAAAAGTGTCATGACCAAATACAGGCGATTGTTGATGGTTTGATAAACCCAACGAGGGTTGGCTTAACTATGCCTGATATATATATGAAAAGGATGTTGTAAAGAAGCCTACGTGCTGACCTAACATCCAAGTCCATAGGCGATCCCAAGGCTTGCAAGGCGAAGCAGGATCCTGTGGACCGACGAGGAAACACACAATACAAATAAGTATTGGGTTATTTTTCAATTCTTGCTTATGAATATGCATGTGTATATGATTTGGTTATGATGTTTTAAGCTCTTGTTTAAGAGATAAAAAACTGATGAGAATAAACTAAACATGTGAATTTATTCAATGTTTGAATATAGGTATCGCTGGAAGTGAGCACTGTGAGAGCATCCTAGGGGTGCATGTGGACATGTGACTGTCCTGAAGAGCTCAAATTGAGCAGTAATGAAAAAAGGTGCTAGTGAGACTGTGAAGTTCCTAGTAGCCAAGACAAACCATGTGGGGAGGCCCCATGGTTGAGAGGTCTGAAATAGACCGGAGACACTAAGTGTCATGACTAAGAGGGATTGGTCTAGCATTCATGGTGAAGTGAAAGAGGATGAGAGCATGAAAATACATAGTGGTGGTGTGGGAATGGACATGAATGAGATCATGTGCCTACTGGGAAGGCATGAAAAATATGAAAGTCTCCTTGATGAGACTTGGACTTTCATGCCAATTGGGCAATTAAATGACTGATATTAATGCCTATATTATGCTTTGTCTAACAGAATTTCAATGATGCATTTCACAGGTGAGAAAGGTGAAATTCGGTGGTGCACATTGATCATGGCAGTAGATCAAAAGTTGCTAGACTTGGCTAGAAGTCTTCTTCAAACGATTTCCAGGACCCAAGAGAATCTTGGAGAGATGCTCAAGATACAGAAAAGGAAAAATGAAATGAACCACTAAATTTTGCAAGACTCTATTGGTTTGCAAAGGGAGGTGAAAATCCTTCTGGGAGCAATCGACAAAGGAAAGGAAGGTGGATCAATGATGGGACATTCGTCCAAGCGATCCGTTAAGAAGCGGTCTAGGCATGAAGACTCAGAGGAAAGGGAGCAGGTAAAGATGAAGTAGCCAGTGAAATGCTGGGAATGCGGAGGACATCATTTATGTCGGTACTGTCCAGCGAGGGAACATAAAGAGGGCAGCAGCCACAAAGTTCCTAGGCTTTGGGATAAGTCAAGAGCTGAGAACCAGCAAGAGAAATGCATGGAATTCGAGGGGCTTGGTCCTGAATGTTCACAGTAAATAATTGAACATGGGACAGGTCTGCAAAATTTTCAAATTTTGACGTGCAAATTGTATATGTATTGGAACACCGAGGATGGTGTTATTCCAAGGGGGAGGCGATTGTAATGTCCCAGTTTTGACCCCGTTTGCATTAAAAGATACATGATGTATATTTTGTAATTAATCGTGGTGTGGAGCTAAAGGAAAAATCCCACCATCGATTTGGTTGTGTATGTTTCGGCAAGAGGGATCGTTACCGACGGTATATCATGCTATCCGACACACTATAATGTTGGCGTCATGTAAATACACACATCAATTTAATTAAACCTACAGCCAGCTACGATGGTGCAACGTTAAATGAAAAGGGCATGATTCCAAAGGATAAGGGGGGGGGGGTTGTCTAAACCGTGGGGGCCATTGGTAGTTAGCCATGTGTCACCACCACCCCTGTTGTTTTGTTGTTAGTTGGGGGTAGTAGTTTACTGACAAAAAGACCACACCTGCTCCCACTCTCCATGACGTGCAGATGGTCTACCCACTAACCAGATCGTGAGTCTGTTCACCTCCTCTCACACTGGCTGAGTTAAAAGGTTCCACATTCTGGGGTTGGGGGGGTTCGCCTTGCCTCTCTCTCACATGGATTGCCGGTCTGTGGCTGTGTTCCTTCCTTTCGTGTAGAGAACCAATTATCCTCCACGATTTGTGGACTATGTGGTTCCTTTACAAGGTGGCATTGCCGAAGATTGCTGTGGTTCTTCCCAGTGGTTCATCGTTGAACCGTGGTGGTTGTCCCCTCTGTTATTTTTGGGTGCAGTGAGTCCCTATGCCATGTGGGCGAGGGTCTCTTTTCTAGTCTTGGGTTAACTGTGTCTTTTTCCAAGCCAGCAAGATGTTTTCCGTGTTTTTCCATCGTGAGGTGTTTTCCTCCTGTTCATGCAGAGAGAGCCTGTTTTTAACCCACCCTTGCTGACTACGAAAATGTGCTGGTGTTTCCTAGTTGAAGAAGGATATTTGTTTCTCCTTGTTTCTGCTTGTGTTTTCTTCCACTATTTTCTTTGGTTGTGTCTCTTTCCCTTGCATACAGGTTGAGAGTCTATTCTTCCCCCTTTTTTTCTGCCTGTGTAAGTTCTCCAGCAACTACATTGGGGATGGCGTGTGCTGTGAGCTCGGGGATTTTGGTGGGCTGTTGATTTTCACATTCGTTGGCTGAGTTTTCCCCTGTCCATACTGGGGGTGTGGCTTCTTTCCAATTGCGGAATGTGTAGTTGTTGCCATCGTTTCTTTGTGATTTTGGGCTGTTGTATTTCCCTGGTTTTGGGTTGCTTCTTGGGTGCTGAGGTTATCGAGATTGTCACTGAGTTGTTTTGGCCACGCTAGGGCTAAGAACAAATCTAAAGCATTGTTGACCTAAACTGTGTTTCACCCTTTGGTTTGGGGTTGTCACCCTGTTGACTTCATCTTCTTCACAGAGCTGTGAACTGTTTGTTTTGCTGCAGTATGCAGTGGTTGGTCTTCGGACTATTGAGAGTAGGATGAGAGGCTAGGTATGGTTGAGAAAACTGGTGTTTGAGGTCATCAGCTTAGCATTTATCCTTTCCTAGCTCCTTGACGGCTTGATAAACCCTACTGTGTGGGCTTGGATGATTTGTGTACCTTGGCTATGTGTAATCCTGATTTGACCCTTATTCCTTTAGGAATCATGCCCAGCTCGGGGGTGGCAGTGTTGCTGAGAGATTGATGAGCACACTGACCTATGGTTGGGTGGAACATTACAGCGACGTAGCTGGTTGTGGGATGAGTTCTTATCAGATGAGTATTCATGTCTATTTTACCTCTGCAATTATATTTACTGATTAATGAATATGATGAACATGTGGCATGCTTGAATGAATGTTTGTTTGATTCCGCTATGTATATGAAGGGTTATGCATCTTAGTATGTATTATGTTTAAGCTTTTTATTTCAGCATTATATGCCTGTTCATGTTCATGGGGTTGTTTGCCCGTATGTTTGGTTTTAGTAGAGTCCTCTTTGTCGGTCAGAGGGTCGGGGACGTTACAGCAACGCAGCTGATTCCTTATACTGACAGACAGTGCGCGACTTATATTTTAACTTAGCAGCTTAACCATGAACTCATACATAGCAGTCCAACAATACTTTTAAACATTCATTCATTCATATTGTGACATACATTCAACAACAACTGTAACTTTAATAATGGAAGATAAGAAAACATTCACCATTCAACAACATTCATTCATATAACACGGGAAATAATGTGGAAATCCATCTGGGAAAAACCACCAAGCTGCTCTTCATCTGGCATGAGAAATATAGGTAGCACCTTCCAGACTGCAACTTGTAGACTATTCTTAAGATATGTCTTACTGACTCAATATTCTTGCTCTCATTCTCTCTGGTTTATTCTCTATCTACTCCTCCTGATCTGCACACAGTCTGGATCGACTCTTCTACTCTACTAGCGGTCTGCGCACACAACTACAATATTTGCGGCTCAACAACCTTATCCTTCTACTAGAGTCTCCTCTTAATCCAACTAATTAACTACTACTAAGTCTAATTTAATCTCATCTAACCAGTATCTAACAGACTGACTGAGGAACCCTTATATAGAGTGGGTTCCTTCTATTTATAATATTTACAAGACCACGTAGGGTCGACTGAGTACTACTAAGTTATTACAGACTCAAGTAGCTACAAAATATCTTTGTTACATTAAATGTCGGTCCATACCTAGCCGCGAAAGTCCTACATGACATTAACCACAGCCTTAACTAGTCATGGAAACATCCTTAAGACTTCTGTACCATTCATAACTAGCTGCAAAACTGTCCTTCTATCTTTTGCTGGTTCATCCTTCTGCAGTATTCCTTGAATTTTTCCTATTTAGCATTAACTCTTTTACCTGCCTCTTCCACCGACTCTGGAAGTGATTTTCCTCGTCGCACCATCCCTGTCACAGCTTCCTCTTATCTGGGATTCCTTTTTGTCTTTATCCTGCCTTTCTCCATCACGCGAATGTTTTATCTTTCTTGCTTCGATTCATTCGCTTCCTTCTTGACCTGATTTTCCCTTGTCGCACATGCACTTTTCCTCCTTTGCTTGCGCGTCAGATTATTCCTTGTGCACTTTTCCTTGCCCAACAAGGTGATATGGTGTTGTCTTCCGGTGTTGAATATGAAATTCCTCAATTAATTTTTCACTTAGTTGATTCACAAAATTTGTACCTTGATCACTTATAAAAAATTTTGGACATCCAAATCGGTTCATGACATGGTCAAATAGAAATCTTGCAGCAGTCACAGTAGTACAATATTTGATTGGGGATTCTTCGACCCATCTGGTTAAGTAGTTTATTGCAGTGATTATATAGAATGCACCTTTTTTTTTTCCTGGTGGGTTAATGGGAACCAAAACGTCAACAACACATTTATTAAATGATTTCAAAGTTACTTGTGGTACTAGTGTCATTTCATATCATCACAACGTTTTTCTAGTTCTTTGACAAATATCACATCTGCTAGAATAGTCTCTAGCATCTGCATGTAGATTAGGCCACTAGAGTCCAACCTATAAAATCTTGTGCACTATTTTTTTTCCTGCATAGTGGCCTCCAGTGAAACCAACATGTGCTTAATTCAACACCGCCAGAAGCTCATGTTCCAAAACACAGCGATGGATTATTTCAACTGGTCCCATATTATATAACTTCCCAATAATCAACTAGAAATATGTTTCTTTTACAATTAGTTGATTCTTCTGTGTTGTAGTGAATCCTTCTGGTGCATATCCTGTATTTAAGAGATGTACAATTTATTTGTAGTGATCATCAATCATCTTGACTACAAACAACTGTGCGTCAGGGATACTATCATCAAGACTAGTAGGCTCTTCTCCACTTTCTAACCTTGACAAATGGTCAAGTCCTAAATTCAGTTAACCTATCCTGACAATAATCTCAAAATAAAATTATTGGAATAGTATAAGCCATCAACATATATTCCACCCCAACAATGGCTTATTGACCAAATATTTAAATGTAGAATGGTAAGTAAACATCTTCAAATGACCTCCCAACAAAAACTGTCGAAACGTTTGGAGAGCATATACCATGGAAAGTTCTTCCCTCTCAATAGTGGTATAATTCCTTTCCAACGTCAACAATTTTCTACTAGCAAATTCAATGGGGTGATTAAGAGAAACCTCACCTAGTTGTGCAAGTACGACAGACGACGCATCAACATGTACATAAAATTCTTTTTTCCATTCTAGAAATACCAATATAGGAGCTAAGACCATCTTATCTTTGAGAACATCCAGACTCTCTTGACACTGCTCCTTCCATTGGAATTTAACATCTTTCTTCGGTAATTTCTCCATTGGAGCTATGACCTCGACATAACCTCAAATAAATTTTATGTAATACCTCGCTTGTCCCAACATAGTTATCAACTGTTTAACTATCATAGGTGGGTGTAGGTCAACAATAATTGCAATCTTGGTAGGATCCATCAATATTTCATCTCGGCGGACCACATGACCTAGAAAGATACCAAAAGGAGCATTAAAAAGTACACTTCTTGAAATTAAGATAAATACGGAACTGACTACACCGGTCAAGCATCATTCTAATATTCTCAATATGATTTTTAACTAGCCCATAGACCATCCAATCATCAAAGTATACTTCAAGAAAATTATGGATACAACCTTTAAAAGAAGCTACTATTATTCTAGAAAAAATAGCATGGGCATTCTTGAGTCCAAAAGGCATTACCATGTATTGGAAGCATCCCCACTATGTCTCAAAGGTTGTATTGTACCGATATTCCTTTGAAATTATTATTTTATGGTAGCCATAGAAACCATAAGTATAGGAGTACACTTCTTGTCCTCCGCTGCTCTCCAATACTTCAACCATGAATGGGGTAGGAAATGGATCATGCATGCAAGCATCATTTAATTTCCACAGGTCGACATAGATACTGCCTTTACCAATTTTCTTGTCTTGAACCTCCATAGGTATAATCCATTCAACTTTCTTGATAAGTTCTATAATTCTTGCGTCTAGCATTCTTTCTAACTCTATCTTGACCTTCTCCTTATATCTCGGATTGAGTCTATACGATTGATGTTTCAGAGGTTTTGCATCCGGATTTAAAGGAATATTCATTTATCCTAGATCACCAATAATCCCCTTCATTTCTAAAAACTTAGTAGGGAATAGATCCTGGAAATCATGCAATAAGTGTGTAATATTCCCTATTGTCTCATCATCCCAATAGTCTCTAACATTGGAAAATTTTGTATTTTCTACAGAACCAATATTCACCTTCTTTGTTCTGAGGGGCTTTAGAAATTTGTCATTTAATAAGCCTAATACCTTACACTGATCGACTACCCTTAGAATAAGGAAAATGTATATCATTTGGATCATCATCATCATCAGGTTCGACAGCTATGTTATAGCATTCCATCCATTTCTAAATCCTTGTACTATTCTGTAGGAAACTCGACATCAGAATAGGGATGTCTTCAAAGATCTTGGTTCTGATAACTTTCAGAGAAACATCAATCGTTAGAGTGTCATTAAATATTAAAAAGTATGTATGAAACTGGTAGCTATTTCTTCCCATTCAACAGTTTCTCATTGCAATTCAACTGACGTATACCAGTTTCTTGGTATCATGTCCAAATTATATGAACTGGTGAACCCATTCCTAAAACGGCGATGTCTTCCATGTCATGCGACAATTTTCAATGTGCTAAATAGGATTTTCCAATCTCGTATATTTATAGCATGTATAAGACATATTTTTTCCAAATATGATTTCTAGAATTCACTAGCATTGAGGCCATTATGAAATATATTTCTTATGAGTAACCCACCACTTGGAGGGTGTAGCATTCAATGCAACATCCAATGCTAACAAGCGCTAAGGTTCCAATACTTTTTCTTCAAAATATGTAAGAAATATATCTAAGTTAGTTAATCCTTCATATGTAGGTATATCACATACCTAAGTACCTACATGTCCCACATATTTCGTGATTCTTGCACACTTCCGAATTGATACTTCACGTAGTCGATTCAGCTAGTTTTCCAGAGCTTCTCTTGAATTTGACATGCAGTAGCTAATACTTTGCTAACTTAAAATACCATCAGTTTTCGGGTTGACATAGTCATCCATTGCAGAGGAAATATTGCAAATATTATCCAAATATCCTTCTTTTCCTTCATTGTTTACTTGCTCGACATACTTATGGCCTTCCATAGGATCAATTGGAGCGACCACTCGTAGCTTTGTATCTTCAAATAATAATATTCTCTTTTTAAAATTGATGACTAGTTGATTGTTGATAGCCTAGTCAATCCCCAAAAGTGCGGGATACAGATTCGTATCATCGACAATATCTATGACTTCAAAATTTGCATAGGTATGAATTCCTTCTACTTCGACTGGAACCTATGTCAGTCAACCAATAGAAAAGACCTTCGACTGATTGGATAAACACAGTTGAAATGGATACCATACTAGTATCAAATTTCCCATGCTTTCCCATGTTTGTCTTGTTAGAATATTGACATTTGGAGTTCATATCCATTATGATAAAATCCATATCATAGTCACCTATTTGAGCATTCATTCATAACTCGCGACAATTCTTCAGCATTTTACCAATATAGTTAACTTTTTCTATAGTCGCACACTTGCTTGAGGTTCCTCTACTAGGGCCAATAGTTATTCCATAACATCCTTATATTCTATAAGTTATAAACAGCTCTTAAAGAAATTATTCAACTTTCTTACCTTCTCTATCGACTTTCTTTGGAATAATTGATCAAGTCTTTAAGGAATTTCCAGGATTGGGCCATCATCCAAGACTAGGACAATAGTAGATGTCGACACTTGATTTCTATCAATGAACTCATCACATGCATCAAATAAGACTCCCTTTTATTTATTCACATCAAACATTGCTTATTTTGTGTCGTCGATCAAACTCTCATATTTATGCATGGTGCACCTTGATCTCCTCCAGTCGCAGCACCTCCTCTTGTTACAACAACAATATTAGGTTCCTGAGGTTCAATAGAAATATTTTGAATATTTTGATTTGAATTTTGAGGTTGATTCTAGTTTCCCATGTTTCTGTCCTACCATTTAGCAATCAACTGCATGCACTCTTCGACGGTATGATCCATTTCTTTAGAATATGAACACGCAATGTAGGATTAGTAAAATATCTATAAAAATGCCCCTATTGTTTATAATTATAACAAATAATTTGGCCCCTTCCATGAACAAATCCTCCTCCTTGTCCTTGACCTCTAAAAGGATCACCCCCCCTTGATTAAGGGTATTTTGCATACACCCGCTCAACTTGTATATGTTCATAATTTTTCATCAAATATGTGTCTATTGTCTTCTCCTGCAACAACTGATCTGCTTGGAATCCTTTTTTCGTCATGACCCATAGTTCGACAGAATTTACAATATAAGCTAGCAGGTGCAATGACTATATTCTGTAAATATAAACATTCCTCTGATCAATGTCCTCTTGTCTGGAAAATGTGACACCATGGCATTCCTTGTGAATTTATAGGATTCAATGCTTCTTATGCAAGATAATTCAAGAAAGATAGATATGAATGTTTATGGTTGCATCTTGTACACCATACTCCCACCTGAATTTATTTTCCTTTCTTGATATCTTGTATTTGCAACATTAGATTGGATAGCTGCAACTAAATTTGCGTCATCCCCAAGCCATTTTCTCCAATTGGAAAAGCTTCCAATTTCATAGAAATCTCAAGAGATTCGCTATGGGACATGATATTTTTTTTGCATCAAGGGAACAAGGATACATGACAACATTGTGGAAATAACCCATTCTTTATGTTGAACGTTAGACATCTGGAAAATCACCTTAGTCATCAAAGTCTTAAATATTTGGTTGAAGTCCAAAACAGACTCAGTTGACAATTGCTTGATTTATTATAATTTTGTGATACATTGCGACTTGGAATTAGGTTTATTTATTTTCTCAATCAGTCCAATATGGATCTGATCTAATTTCTTCTGTGGAATCCCTGTGGGAGCCACGAAAAATTTCATATACTAGTCAAGAGCATGACCCCTAAATATTGTGATCATCTGGGCTATTTTTTTGGCCTCATCATGGACCTGTATCACTGTCCAAATAGATTCACACAAGAACCAATTTTGCTCACGGTATTCCAACCCATTCTCGCTGAATATAGAAAATTTTATGTCACTCCCAAACATTATTTTTACTTGGGGTGTTGTTGAATTTGAATTAAACGTTTCACTAGTAGGAATCCCTTGGATACTATCTTGACTATTAATGTTACTATGATTTACAAAGCCACACTTCGATAAAAATTTAGGTATTACCTTAGTTGTTGCAAATATACACGGGGTTGTGGGTATGTTGTTGTCCTAGTCTGGATCTGGTGATTCCTATTTGTCTTCATATACAAGCCGATATTCCTCCTATTCATTGCAAGATTCTTCATTGAGAGGTGGTGCTAACTCGTATTTCCTTCTTTAAGTTACACTATAACTTCATCTTCTTTTCGTAGTCCTTCTTCTCTTTCCTGGATGAAATCATTTTCCACTCCTTAGGTGACCACTCTCTTGCTCAGTCTCACTTTCGACTGGGAACATATCAGCTTAATCTTGTCCATCATATTCAATCCTTTCTTGTGACATCTCCCATGTCCTTTTTGCACATTGTTTTACTTGTCGGAATCCATCCTCAGGATCCCTTTTTCACATACCAACATCTTTATCTACAACTTTAAAGATTTCAAGTAGCAGCCTCGAGGTTATTGGAAGAAATCTCTTTCTATATCACTGTATGATTTTATAGTATCAACTACAATCTCAACAATATATCCCTCTGGAATGCTATCAACCAAAGAGTCAAGAACCCTAGATATATGATTATTGAATCTTACCAACCGTTGGATTAGTTGAGGAGCCCACTCTGTGGGCTCTCTGCCTTGAAAAATTTTCCTCTATGTTGCTAGCTTAGTTAACCCCATTCATACAACATAATAGGAAATTCACTAAAGAAAATTTCATGAATATCTGAGTAAATATACCTTTCTAACCATTCAGTTGGATTTAGTCATGATCCCTTAATTTCTTCTTGTGCAAATCCTCTTTCCTTATAGTCCACCCAATCCTATATCTATGGTTTCGTTAGGTGCCAAAACATGTCCCCTTCACAATGATTCAGTGTCCCAATAATGGAACCATTTGTTGGCATTGATTCCACTTAACCCATGTTCATATTTCCCTACTTCATGCCCAACAAAGAAGAAATATTGGCTTGAAAGAGTGTAAGTTTGTTAGCAACACCTACGACACAAGTGAGGTCTCACCCGAGATAACTATGGGGACTTCCAAAACTATTCTTCTGCAGTTATGGAAGGGGATTTCTTCATGAAAATATTAACATACCACTTGACTAAAACAGAGGGTTGGAATACCATTGACTCATACACAGCAATAAATCAGATCGATCTCTCAACACATTCACAACATATAAAATATATATATTTAAGGCATGTCTACCATCATTGTCATCAACATTACACAATATTATGTCAATATAAGTGCGACAAACCCATAAATATTTAGACACAAGATACACAGACATCAAAGACACACAGATTTAACATGGAAACCCATATGGGGAAAACCACAAAAGTACTCTTTATCTGGAATGAGTAATTGTCTAGAATGCTTTTGGTTTGCGCACAAAACTTGTAGACTTCTCTTAGAATATTCTTTACAATGGATTATTTTTCTTTGTCATTCTCATGCTCTCATGTCTTCCTTCTTCTTTCGGTCGACCTCTTCTCGAGATTATCTTTCTGTCGAGCTCTATCTCCAATTAGAGTCGTGAAATATCATAAGCGTCTAAGAATATAATCATATGAAGGTCATCTAGGTCATCTACACATAGCTTATGGATCGACTTGACCACAATGATTATCACTTAATCACTAATTATCAAACTTACTTGCACACAACTTATGGTTCGATCTTATATGCTTCTTACATTTATTGTTCTAACCATCAACTAGTTCTCAACTAATGGTCAACTAGTTTTTCTAACTAACCCAAGAAATCCCATTACATCAATAAAGGTGTTATTGGCCCAGTTAACATTCATCCCCATTCCCAAAAATAGACTATTAGTCTAACTTAACTCACTCTTACATTTATTGTTACCTCAAAACATGTCGAATTCCCTGATTCTATTTATTCATCTCCTTTTCTGTCGTGACCTTGCTCGCCTTGCGACCATATTCTTCACATTTCCAACCAAAATTGGTATGTATTTTCCTACGGCCAAAAACCTTAAACTAGGTAGGGATTTGTTGTGTTATCCTTAATAAATTGTATATAATGACAATTATTCACATCATGTTCAACTAACTTGCATAATTCATAAAATGGTGCATGTGTACAACTCGGGTACTTATACAATTTCACACAAATGGGAGGTGTGTGGCCCCAACTACAATAGATCCACACCACTCAGTTTTGGGTTCCATAGGAAAAGGACCATGTGAACTAGTACCCATGTAGTTATTCAGTTTGGGCACTCATTATTGTGATGTCCTTATGTTCTACAAAAGCTACAACACACATTCTCCCTTACTACCTTTCCAATAGATAATTGTTGTAGCTACATGGTCAGTATAACAAGTTGTGTATGTACCTGCACCATTCCTAGTGAGGCATCCCCTCCAGGAGTCACTTCCAACATTAATACAATCTCTAGGGACTCTAACTGAGTACCCACCTTCTATTGTGTTAGTGGAACTATAATACGTGGAAGTAAACCAACAATGAATCATTCATAGTACTACACATCTTAGAACTAAAAAAATCAGATCATCCAACAAAATATTGAATCATTGGTCCTAGTCCTGGATGGACTTTCCAAATATATGCCTAATCTCCTTAATCTTAGTAATGCACCAACAATCATACTTCGGCTTCTAAAACTCCTCCAAAATATTCAATTTGACAATTTACAATGGCCTAGTCTGTCATGCGGTGATAGTGCTCTTATACTTCATGTACCATGTTAGAGCCCTATCTCTTAATGTGGTATCAATCTACGTGACCTTGGAAGCCTCAGTTGTGATTTTCTTCAAAAACCATGTCGCCTTACAACTAAAACAATGTTGCTCTGCATGATCTTTCAATGTCCCATGAAAGGTGGTCAATCTTAGTGTATAATCTGATATAGTTTCCATATTTCTAGATATAAGCAAACCACTTCTTCTATTGAACACTAGTGGGTTACTGCTACTTCTTAAACTCTGGTTATCCATATTAGTATCCTATGTAGAAATGAATTATATCCTTTAACTTATGCTTCTACTTCTGCTTATGCTTTGAAACTTGCTTCCTGCATAAACTTGAGTAATAATTGGTCTTCTTGATTAGATGAAGGGAATTAGGGGGTTTGGATGAAGCGTGGGTTACCTCTTGGCACATTTCTTCTCACAATGTTTAATCCAAGGGAGCTCAAATTCAGCTACGTAGTCTCTTCTATGATCATACAAGTGTCTCCATTAGTTTGCACTTCCTCTTCCTCTACATATTCTATGTTATTTCCTTCTCTATACCTCAACGGTGTGATATCACTGTTCTCATCAATCTCTCACTTTATTCCATTCCATGGCTCTTTTGGGGTCTCTCATATTCTTATTACTCTTGTTTCCTATCCTCTGTGCATCCTCTTGGTATAGAGGACCATTCTGCACACTCTTGTCATGCAGTCCCATCTCCAACATTCTTTTTTCCTCTATGATCCACGCTATCTTTCCCCATCAACTTATTTTCTTGTTTCTTTATTATGACCACTTTCTATGTATTGGCCCTTCTTTCATGTATTTTCTCACTCTAGAGTAGTTTCTCTTCTAGATCCATCTCTATGCCTAATTATTCTCCCACTTATTCATACCCCACCCCACGTTGTAGGATTTACTCTACCATGATATGGGGATTCATTGTCATTATCCCCTTCTCAATAAACAACATATTTACCCACAATGGAATCTATGCCAAGAATATATTTCTTGGTCGTTCTTCAAATCTTTATTCTACATGGATATATGATTCACTGCATTCTATAGAAAACTCTACAATATACCCTTTTTTCATGTGCAAGAACCAGAAATAAATAGCTCTAAACCACTTCTTATTTAGATTTATCTGGTTGTCTATCTTTTACTCAGTCCATACTATTGGCCAATGTCTGCTCTAGGTGTTATTTATCTCATACTGCCTCTTTTTCCATTCATATAGAAAAATAGTAAGTTCAAAGAATAAAATTTCATTCAAATATTAATAAAGATACATGTCTTTCTAGTGCTAGGAAAGATCCAATGTTCTCTAGTCTCTTTTTGCACAAACTCGTCCTCCTTTCTATCCATCCATTATTTGATCTCAAATTTAGTGGGATTACACCTCATTTCTTCATCCTCTATTCACAATCCTTGTTAGGTTCCAGCAATTGAACAATTGTTGGCTTGTGGTTTAATTAGACCCAGGGTTCAACATATGTGACCAAAAAAAACCCACAAGCACCAAGATTTTCAATATCCTGAATGCAAAGTAAGATGTCACCCAAAATACGCCTAAGAAATTACACAGAGGCCTTAATCAAGGATGCACAGGATAGGATATGTTATTTCTTATTAGCATAATAATAATTCTTGACTTATGCATACATTCTAATCACTAACAAGATAACATTCATATTCTGAACTTTTGAACATTCATCAAGAAACTGTGCAAGGAAAAGGTGAGACAATAGCTAGATTATATTCATCTTCAAGAACTAGGTATGATCCGTTGGTTACCAAATCAGCTCAACAACTTACTGATCTTTCATTCATAGATTAACAATGTGACATTACATCACAATAAATCAATTTATTAGTAGTGATAAGGCTACCAAAGAAACCCAACTAGCATATTACAAAAATATATAGAATAAGACTGATAGAAAAAAAAACAAAACTCTCTTAACCAACAATACCCAACCCTTTACAAGATATTCCTTTATATAAGTTGAGATTCAAATTCACAAAATTTTTGGTGTTGCACATTTCTAATTGAACTCGACGCATAGGCTCTAACTGACCTCAATGCACATCTACTTCTAACTACCTTCTCTTGGTTGGTAGTTTCTTCTAATTGAATCAAAACTTGTGCACCAACATCAAGATAAAGTTAAGGCCATTTTTCATAAAAGAACTGAAGAAGACAATTTTCTTCTTGGTGATTTGGTATTGAGGTGGGACGCTATGAGAGAATACAAGGGTGATCATGGTGAATTTGAAAACCTCTGGTTTGGACCTTTCAATATAGAAAAATTTATGTACAACAATACTTTCGTTTTGCATAATTTTGATGGTGAAGATTCGACAAGTGGCCATGTGAATGGGCACTTCCCTAATCATTTTTTTATTTACTGAAACCACTAGTGGTTAAAAATCATTGTAAATAATGGTGTGTTTATTTTCTCAAATGTTGCAATATAATAGAAAATAATGATTCCATAGCTCAATGGAGGAAAGCACTAGTGCATGATAGTTTTCATTTTAATTTGTGAAAGTTGAATAAGGAAAATTTATATTTGATATAGGAGGTTAAAGGTATTATCTCAATATCATGAATGGATATTTACAGACCTCAGTAATTAATAGGTGTATAGTAACAAAAAAAATTAGATTATGTAGGTCAACATATGGATAGAAACAAGTTTCAGTTTTAGGGAGAAAATGTATAAGGCATGATGGTTGACTTGTTCTTAGCTCTCCATAGAAAAGATATATTCCTTGTGGAGACAATTTTTAGCACATAAAATGTCTCACCGTAATTCTCACAAATTTGGCTTATTTTATTAGTCTTTCAAGTTTCCTTTATACACCAAACACCCATCTAAATGTTGAATAAAGAAACCTATTCGGTTTTCAATCAAATTTTCAATATCAATGATCTTTAAAAATATTGCCAAAATTCCACTCAAATTATATTTGTTAAGGATTTGGTATTTATCAACCTAATATCAACCATATTACTAACAATCATTACAAAGTCTTGAATGTTAATCATGTGATCAAATGATAAATACCTACTCGAACCATGAGTCCAAATCAAACATCATCACAAGCTACAACAAATAAATGGCTTGAGCTCCAAAAAAGACATAAGTTTTGAAGATGAGAATGACAGGAGGGTTAAAAAATGTGACCATTTTCAAGGAACATTGGGGTTTTTTATTGCAATATCATCCACCAACTAGAAGTAAAAGTTATGATGCAGGATGTGTACTCACCTAAACATCAAATATTGGAATTACAAGATGCAAGGCAAGACATTGTGCTTCTAAAAACAATAGAGAACATATCAATGGATTCCTTGGTGAGGTTGGTGGCTAGGAATTCACAAAGATTATTTTTGGTGACTACAATCCAGGTGGTATATTTCCTATGATATGGTACCCTCAAGACTTTGTGAAGTTACCAATGGAATATATGAACATGCATCCCAATCATCAAACAAGCTATCCCTACCATACATAAAGATTTGAAACAAGGAAGAAAGTGTTTAAGTTTGGTCAGGGGATGAGTTCCTCAACTTACTCTTAAAAGTTTTCTTCCATAACCATAAAGAATATTAATCTGAATGTGACAATGGAGCATGTTGAATCCCTTGGTAAAAGACGAAAATCTCATGCTAGAGTGGGAAACACCTCTTGCGGGAAGTTAAAATTCAAATCCTCTATATTTTTGTGGAAAAGTGATAAAATGGATGGAAAGCACGCAATGCTAATGTATTCCATTTCCCTTGCAACCCACAAAGGAGATCCACAAAAATAGCTGATTGGATTTCAAAGTGCTCATGTCCAAGGTGAACACACAACCAAGGTATTGTTTTCTATTAGATCGTGTGATCACTTTAACACTATTGAAGAGAATCACCACCGAGTATTAGTCATTGGTTCCCATTCCCTAACCATTTGTAATACTCAATATCCAGTTTCACTTGTTATCAATCACTTGACCATAATTTTAGGCTCAATATCTATATGGATATGTGGCATCAATAGGTTACTAGAAAATAAAAAGAATCCATGTGTCAAAGATTTCAAATATTTTAATCTTCGGAAATTGATTCTAGATCCCAAGGCATTAGTTTATAATTCAAATATTTTAGGTTATATTTAGTGAACCAAATCAAGAAGTTGTTGTGAACCAAATTGGTTCACACACGAGCTATACAAAATAATATGATAGGTAAAAATAATCCATACTTGATAAAACCAAATATATAAGGAGTAATATTGAATATGATGATTTACAATGAAAATGTGTCAAATATATAGAGAACCTAGGGCACACATGGTGACCATCCATGAAAGGATGTGTCACTTAGAAAATTAATAACTTTGTATTATAATTATTATTATTACTTAATATATATCTTTCATGTTGCATTGCCTCCCTCTTCGTAAATGCAATGTCCTCAAAGCATATTGATGAAGAAACTTTACATCTTAATTTTTTTCTTGTAATGTGATTGAATTTGTATATTATGACGTAGTTGATGATACAAGATGATATGAACATCTAAGTGCTAAACAAAATTTTCAAAACATAATAGGTTGGTTCCATCCTAATTCTATTATTTGTGGAATGTTGCACTTCCATGATGAACTGTTATCATGAGATTTATGTGCGTTGGTATCAATATTTTTTGTTCTTTGTTACCAACATAATGGATATTGATACTTTGGTTGTTTAAGCTATGTTTTGTTATGATTTGGATGTCGATAAGGATTTCTTATAAAAAAAATTCCCTTATCATGATTGCAGTGTCCTTTTGGTTTAATTTCAATATATGATTTTCGTTGTTCCTTGATTTTTTTGGGTGACTTGATGAACTTATACTAGAGCATATGCTTGGATCTCTTGGATTGAAATCTTCTAGAGGTGTGTTGTGAAATGGATCTATATTTTTTCCTTTTTCCACAACTTGGATTTTTACTTTTGAATGTTTTGATGCTTCCTTTTGGATTTCCTCTAACTTGTATTCCAACACTTTTTATCATTCTTAATCTTCTTGAAAATTTATTCTTGCAACTTCTAGTCATCATTTAACTTCTTGATATGTTCCATTAAATATTGATTATGATTTTTAAGATGGAAAATATCTTCTTCCTTTTCTAATAATTTCTCCTCAATATTTTCATTATATTTTTTCGATTTCTGAATATTCTTTAAGATGGAAAAAAACCATGCAAGAAGAGTTCAAGTATTTTCAAGACAATGAAACTTGGGAGTTGGTTCCTCTACCTTCCAAGAGGAAACTAGTGAAATGTAAGTGGGTTTATAGGATTAATATTGTTGATGATGGTTCATATGTGAATTATAAGGATATATTGGTTTCCAAAGTCTTCTCACAAGTCCATGGAGTGGACTATATAGAGACATTTGCATCGGTGGAAAATATGGACTCAATCAAGCTAGTTTTTTGCATTGTTGCATCTAAGAAATGGGAGGTGCAGCATATGGATGTGAAGAGTGTTTTTCTTCATCGTGACCTACATAAGGATATTTATATGCAGCATCTTTAAGGTTTCATTCATGATCCTCACTTGTTTTGGGGTTGAAGAAATCCCTATATGGCCTCAAGCAAGCTCTCGGAGCTTGGTATGCCAAGATGGAAATCTTTCTTCTCTCACAAGGATTTGAAAGATGCAAATCTGATCCTAAAGTATATTTTTTGCATTTATATGACTCTATTTCGATAATTTTACTGTATGTTGATGAAATTTTGATCATTGGAAGTTTCATGGTTGATATAGGTTCAATTAATTCTTCATTTCGCAATGCATTTTCTATTACTGACTTAGGATTGTTGAAACACTTTCTTGGCTTGGAGATTGAGCAATCTGATGAAGGTACCAAGGTCAGTCATTCAAGGTATCCTTCATATATGTTATTAAATTTCAAAATGGCCGAACATAAATCTGCGAAGTGTCCCTTCGTTTCAGGAGTAAAACTAGGTGATTTTGGTTCATCTCCATTGGTGGACAACTAATTGCATAGACAACTAGTTGGGAGCTTGTTGTATCTCACACACTCTAGACCTAATTTGGATTATGCAGTAGGTGTTGTTGCAATTTATATGCAGGATCTCCATGAGATGCATTGGAAGGATTCTAAATTGATCTTGCATTATGTGCAAGGAACCAAACACTTTGGGATTCACTATGCAACTAGTTCTCCACTAGAACTAGTTGGATTTACTGATTCTGATTGGGATGGAGATTCCAATGATAGAAAGTCCATTTCATGTTATGTATGTGTGCTTTCACATGGTCCTATTTTATGTTCAATTAAGAAAAAACACAGTATTTCCTTATCATCAGTTGAGGTGGAGTACAGAGGAGCAATGAATGTAGCTACACAATGTGTGTGGTTACAAGGCATTCTTTGAGAACTTGGTTTTGCATTTGATTCACCCACTATAATTTAGTGTGACAAACAAAGTGAAATCAATATATCCATATATCCAATATAGAGATAGAGGACCAAGCACATTGATATTCACATGCACTACATCAAGAGCTTGGTGCATGACCCAGTGATATCATTGCAGTATTACCCATTTGCAGAGAAAATTATTGACATCTTCACCAAGAGCTTCACAAAGAAGACATTCACTTATCTTTGATCGCTCCTTGGGGTTGGTTACACATGGTGATGACTAATATTCACTTTCATATTTTGTCTCCATGCCCATTTTAGAGGGAAGGTTTTATTCCCATGTGGTTTTCCTTCTTACCTTGGTTATATGGACTAATTAAATTTTGTAAGAGGTGACTTGAGCTTTAGTTTCCAAGGCCTCAATTTTTTATTTTTTTACACTAATTAGGGATTAAGGGGGGGTGTTATAATATCATACCACCTAGTACCATATTCATCATACAACCTATGACCATAGTCTCATTTGTTTTCACTTATGCTACATAGTCCAAACTTGGTTTATGGTGTCTTCCTAAGGTTGTTGGAGGTTTTGGGCCATTAAATGCACTGAACGCCCTCATTTTGGTCAAACAGGAGCTAAGTCACCCTCATTAATGATAGTTTGGTCCCTTGGGGTGCTCCAACTCCTTAAAACATGGATCTGGGCTTACTAGTGGCGCCTATGCATTGTATTTGAGTGTTTTTTCCCTTTTGGACCATTTATGACTTCCTAGAACCACTGCCACTCCTCCATGCACTCCATCGCGCCTAATATACCCTAATTTATGACCAAGCATGCATCCACAATTTTCACATGACCATTTGTGACTCTTTGAGGTGGTTTGGGCGCCTATTGGTCCACCTAGGAAGGTTTTGAGGTCCAATGTAATCCTGCCACTTGTATGCCACCAATTTTCCTCCAAAGGCTAAGGATTTTCTCCTAATGTAATGTAATTGTGTTCCAGAAATATTTACATGATGGAATGTAATATAAATCAGATTTATTGGCACCATCTATGTGTGTTATTTTGCCTCTTTTACACTGTTTTAGCATATTTTGTCAAATTATTGTATTTTGAGGATTCCTTTGGATAGTAGATCCTATTGTGGATAGAATTATACAATAATATGCTACCAATAATTGCACAACCCTTTGGTGGGTTCTATTTTTCACACCAATGCAATAAATCATATGCAACAATGGATCATCATCGGTGGAAACAAGAGAGATTGAATATAAGGGAATCATATTTCTTGGTTTCACCACATGTGGTGTCTTTTACAAAACATATTTTCAAAGGGAGGACTATGATATGATCCCAAGGGGGGGTATATGGGGTTTAATGTATATGTAACAAAGAAATCATATATGCAATAGGTTCCAACCTAATAAAGGGATTGTTGGGATATTATAAACCCACTTCATATTTAGGATAAAATATTTATTATTTATTGATTAAATTAATACCTACTGGCCTAGATAGTTGGCATCCACTTGCACCACTTTGTCAACACTTTCCATATATACCTCAGGAGCGCCTTTATCCTAATTCTGGTTAGGTCCTTCCAACTTTATTGACTGACAGAATTAGTAATTGTTCCTTCCTGCAAATTATGTATTTATACTACTTTCATCATGCTTTTATGTGGATAAGGTAAATTTAGTCAACTTGGAAACTGCTATCTTTTGTTGCCATCCCATCCTCCATGATTTTCTCTATAGATTCTAGGATTAACATGTTTTTCCATCACTCATTATTTAGCTAATTTGTGAGGTCCTTGACTGATTAGGAAAGTTCTTTATCCACCTACCAAGGTTTATCATATTTAGTAAGTTTGATTTTTGAGCTATATGAGTTGTCTCCTATGCAACTCGAATTTACCTATGAGGGATGTACTATTTATGTAAAATATTATTAGTCATTAATCAATGGAAGGATACACTCCAATATTCATCTCTTCTTCATGTGATTCAATTTCTCTATCTTCTCTCTATTTCCCTTATGCATGATTGTGAGAATTATCCTGTAGAAAGATCTACTTCTTGTGCTTCTTCTTTGCATCAAGGCTCTATTTATACATGGTATCATAGATGCAATTTCTAAATGGTATCAAAGAGAAAGGTTTTTCAAGTTCAACATAATTTATTAGATATATGTTCTCTCTATTAGAGCACATCCAGTATCCTATTCCTCTCTGAGAAGATCTTATATTAATCTTACAATATTTTCTCCTAATTTTATTTGTGCAGGTTACAAATATTTTCTCCTTGAGTGCATCAACATATCAATATGGAGTCTTCTTCATCTATGATCCTAACTCCCTTTAACTATCGTGAATGGAAATTCAAATTTGGCATTCTATTACGTAGTAAGGGACTCTATAGAGTTTCTGTGGCCTTAGAAAATGAACCAAATTCTGTTGTTGAGAAATCTAAGTGGCATAATAGGTTGGATGAAGCCTATAGATTTATTTTCCTCTCTAGTTATACCGATATACTCTTTCATCTAGATGGTTTGACCAATCCAAACCAATTATGGACCAAACTTGAGTCTCTATTTGGATTTCAAGATGAGATAAGAGCCCATTAGTTGGAGAATGAGTTATTCTCATTGATTCCAAGCAGTTTCGAATCCAATGAGGGGTTATTCACCAAATTCAAGTCTCTTTTTCTATTTATAAAGAAATATGGGATTTAGAAGAAGTAATATCAATTGATCCTTTCCATTCTATCAAAATTGAGTCCTGGATACTTAGTTTTTGTGTCTACTTTTCATGCTATTAGGCTTGTTATTTCTAATTGGAAAATTCCCTCTTTGCGTACATTCTTTGATTCACTAACAAAGGAGAAAGATAAATTGATCCAGATGGGTGATCTTATATTTCCAAGGTAAAGTATCATGCTCTTATAGTTCAAGGAAGTAAGAATTCCAAATCCAAAGAGAAGCAATTTGTGAAAGAGAAGAAGCCAAAGTCAGAAATTGAATATAAAAGTTTGAATCCTACTAATCCAATGAAGAAATTCAAGAAGAAAGGAAGTAAATCCAAGTGTTCTTATTGTAGCAAGGGATTTAATATTGATAATAAATGTTTCAAGAATAATATTGGAATCATGTCTCATCTTCTTGAGAATCACAACATCGAAGTTCAAGATGAGATAGAGAAGCCTATTGATTCTTTAGAACACTATCATAGTGCGTGGCTCCAAGGTGATATAAACTATCCCTTAAGTGCCAGAGTTAAATACTTTCCTCAAATATTTGATATATATTTAATATCTGATATATCAGAATCATAACTCTCAATTTCTTTATTTGATAATCCACCTACTAGTCTCCTAGATCCATCTCCCAACGATTGTGATTTTTCACTAGATCTTGACTTGTCTTTAAGCAGCTCTTCCTCACTTCATTCAAATTTAGAAGCATATTTTCAGGTTAATATGCATGTTGTGACATCATCCATACCATCTACCATACCTCTGAATACTCCTAATACTATACAAACCCCAAGTTCACTAGTTGATTCCTCATTGGTTTGCTATGCAATGTTACTTGTATCAAACGGTTTCACTTCTTACCTATTTTTCATTGGTCGATTATACATGAAATTAGTAATCATTGGAATTATCTTACACATGTTTGTATTTGTTCTAAAAACTTATGGTTCGTATCTCAATTCCATCCATCATTCATATTTTTACATTCATCATTTTTTCCCAATTGCTCATCATTTTCCTAGTCTAGCCCTATATCTGCATGGAGACGTTGAATATTTGGTATTTTATATTCCATATGATAATATTTCTGATACAGAGTCTTTTCAGACTTGTATAATATTTTGGAAGGTTCTACATCAGATTGGAAGAAAGATATGTGATTCACATCACAATTTTGTAGCTATACAAGGAATTGATTATGTAACTGGTTGTCTTAGTTTTTGTACTCTTTGGGAAGGAGTATGCACAGATCTCTTTTCCTTTTCATATTTTGTTTATGTATTAGAGTTTTCTATCAGAAATAATTATTTATATAATTCTCCTACTTCATCAGACGATGAGATACAAGGAGCCTCTCCTCTTTTTTCTTGTAGATTCTACACTCTAGCGCATGGTCATGAAGTCTACAATTTCTTCATCAAAGTATTTCACAAGAATCAATTCATTCAGCTTATTCAAGTGAAGATAAATACCTATTGAATACATGTTTCAAATTGTGTTCCTTGTCCTTTCTTGAGGGGGGNNNNTTGGGCCCTATATACACCTATATGCCTCCATATGCATCTAATTATTTCCGAAATCTCAAGAAAAAATCATACTTAAAGGGGGGTATTGCGATATTATAAACCCGCTTCATACTTAGGATAAAATATTTAATCTTTATTGATTAAATTCCTACCTACTAGCCTAGATAGTTGGCAGCCACTTGCACCACTTGGTCAATGCTTCCCATATATACCCTAGGAGCGCCTTTATCTTGATTCTAGTTAGATCCTTCCAACTTTATTGACTTCCAGAATTAGTAATTGCGCCTTCCTGTAGATTCTGTCTTTATATTGCTTTTATCCTGATTTTCTGTGGATAATGTAAATCTAGTCAACTAGGAAACTGCTATCTTTTGTTGCCAACCCATCTTCAGATGATTTTCTCTCCAGATTCTAGGATTATCATGTTTTTACATCACTCATGACAACTCACTAATGATTTATCTAATTCATGAGGTCCTTGACTAATTAGGAAAGTGCTTTAGCCACATATGGGGGTTTATCATATTTAGTAAGTCTGGTTTCTGAGCTAGATGAGTTGTCTCGTATACAAATAGAATTTACCTATGAGGGATGTACTATTTATGTACACTATTATTCATCATTAATGAATGGAAGGATACACTCCAGAATTCATCTCTTATTCATGTGATTCAGTCTCTCTATATTTTCTCTATTTTCCTTGTGCATGTTTGTGAGAATTATCCTATAGAAATATCTACTTCCTATGCTTCTTCTTTGCATCAAGGCTCTATTTCTACATGGTATCAAACTTTTAATTTCTACAAGGACCACGTGTGCAAGGAGTGAGAGTAAAAGAATATCAAGTTCAAAGGGTCAAGATCGAGATATTACAAGACCAAAAGTAATTGAATTTGGATGGGTAGATCATGACCAATGGTAATAAGAGAGCTTGAATATAAGGAAATCACATTTCTTGGTTTCACCACATGTATTATATTTTACAACAAATATTTTTGAAGGGGGTCCGAGATTATGATATGACTCCAGGGGGTGCATATATGGGGTTTAATGGATATGAAATAAGGGAAATGTATATGTAATAGGTATCGAACTAATAAAGGGGCCATGTGTAAAATGAGTGAGAATAAAAGAATATCAAGTTCAAAGTTCTAAGACTAGGGTATTTCAGTACCAAAAGGAATTGACTTTGGATGGGTGTATCGTCATCAATGTCAAGAAGAGAGCTTAAATACAAAAAAAATATTTTTTTTGTTTCATCACATGTAGTATATTTTATAGAGAAGGGGAGGACTATGATGTCACCCTAAGTGGGGGCATATATGTGGTTTAATGAATATGTAATAGGGAAAATGTATATGTAACATGTGTTGAGCTATTAAAGGGCCCACATGTCCAAGGAGTGAGAACATAGGCTAGTGCAAGCTAATGACTCCCTCTCATGACACATTAGTTGCAATGGAAATATGAAAAAATGACAATATCTAGACTAGGAGGAACTTTAGAGGTACATGTATAACTTATTATAATATAGTGAATATTATGAAATGTAGAAAATCGAATAAGGTTCAATAATATGTAACTTTTATTTATGGAAAATGGGTATAACTAAGAGAAATTCACTTTCTTGTAACATCTCTATGCTATTTCTCTTGAAAGAATAATGCATATATTCACATTCAGGATGTTTCTTAGTATCAAAATTATGGAATTTATTGAATAAATTGCACCCTTGTACATTATAGTTGGTTCTTATGTGCCACTATTTTTCCATATTTTTTAATGTTAATTTTATATTTATTTAAAATTAGTAAAGTCAAGGAAGTCCTAAAATAATGAAGTTAATCCTTAAGGATGAGATTGAGAGTCCTAACATAACCAATTCAAATTTTTTTAGTGTGTAGGCCTCCATTTTACTTGTGCACCATACAATTCATTTTCCAAATCAGAGAGGCAATAAAAATCTACACCAGAAATAAAAGACCTATGTATTTTAGAAATATGATATATGTACAGATACAAATCAATAAAAAAATTAATATATATATCTTGAAAAATCATGCTTATAAAATCTATAGAAAAATATTTATAGTGTGTGCAATTTCACATGCAATAAATATATGGTTCATAATTAAAAGCGTGGTTGAAAATGACCTTAAGGATATTGAACTTGGAAATTTTATTTATGCATCCCAAACCAATAAATTTTTCATTCCAAAGGTAAAACCAAATAAGAAAATCCATCGAACATTTAGATTAACAAAAGAAACCCCATTAAAAATTGAATTCACGAGAACATGCATGTGTTCATTTCTTACATTTTACATTTTGCATCTTATATTTTACCATCCAACCTCGTGTTTGGTGATCTCAAAAATTGTGTTCTTGGTTCTTGAGCCTATAGAGATCCTTGAGAATGTTGTATCTCTATGCCAACTAATTTCAAGGAAATTAGGATGTCATTTCCATACCATGACTATGGTTAAGGAATTGATACCCATCGAGGGTATCTGAAACATATTAATGGCACCCATATCCAGTTTGAGAAACTCTATCTAGGGGTTGAGGATAATTCTTCCATCCCCTAACCAATGTATATCTCCTTAAGATGTTGCTTCTCTACCTGAACTATGGTTTATTCCTTTAGACCCATCCATGGTGTGTGAAACTTCTTAATGGAACCCATATTTAGTGTTAAGGGAAAATACCCCCGATCAAGGGATCCTATTGTTGGGTCTATGTTTTTGCATGAAACTTAAGCTCCAAAAGGTTAAGTTATGGCTTAAATCCCTTCGTGATTGTTGATGTAAAGGAATGGAAGTCCTTAAACCAACATTATTGAATCCTTATAGGCTAATGCATGATAGGTGATATTGTAACCCTATTTACAACACAACTATACAATAAAAGAAAAATATAAAAGATTTTATTTTGCAAAAGAAAATAAAATTTGTGTACTATAAAAGAAAATAAAATTTTTGTATTGTAAAATAAATCAAAATTTCATGTACTATATTGAACAGATTATGGAAAAATAATGGATAACTAAGTAAAGAAAAAAAATTGCTTGATAATAGATCCAATAAATTAGACCAAAATGAGACAAACTCAATAGCATATTTTTATTCATTTCATTTTGAGTTACAATTAATTTTTTTCCTTTCAACCCCCTGTGAGGGTAAGGACCAAAACAATGCCTAGAAATCAGAGGTGGAATAATGAATAACACTAGGATTTATGGTTCTTACAAAATAACAATGAACATAGACGTTGTTGTGTTTAATTTAGCAAAGCTTATGATCTTCAGGATTCTGGTTGAACCTCACTATGAAAAAATTTTGAAGGAGGAAGAAGAAATTCACTACAGTGATCAAACAATCATAGTGAAATTGAGCAATCAAGAGACTAAAATTGGTCAGCATAAAATTACTCTCATTATCATTAGTATCTATATAATACAATGATGATACAATAAGAAGAATTCGAATCCACTAGGTATGATTGGAATTCGCCAACTTAAACTGACTCCAATGATAACTCAATGTGGGAAAATCACCACTAGGAGCTCACTAATGTAATTCAAGACATCTAAATCAGTTCACAATCAATTAACTGAATAAGGTAGGTATGAAAAGGAACCTAACCTCAAATAAATAAAATGTGGCACTCGGCTAACTGGAGACTAACTAACTAATTCCCATCAAAGGATAACTCAACACAGACTAGGGTAAACTTATGGTGGGACTCCCATGACTTAGTGTGCGTTCCTAAATTTTAGTAATTGGCCTCTAGATCTCTTAAAATCATGCAATATGGTGCATCAAGTGGTAGTTGGGCCCCAAATGAGTTCCCCATGAACCTAATGAGGTGAAAACATACTCCTAAGCAAGGAAATGGAATTTAGACTATGGTTGTCAAGGGAGGATCATAATTAATCCTAACACCTCCCCACCCCCAAATCCTAACTTGGACAATGAGGGCCTTGGAAACTAATTATTAATTTGTTACAGTGGTCTAGGAACTAAAAACACAGTCTCACAAAGAATTTAGACAAATATGCATAAAATTAGCAAAATGGTGCTGCAATGGAAGTAGCAGCTCTGTATAATCAAATGAAAGAATGATGATACAATACAATGATCATGCTAGATGCATGAATGCCAAGACAATTTGAATTTCCAAGGAGGTCATTCGAATTGAATGAGTGAGTCTAGCTTAACTGAATATAAGCCACAGTAAACACTCAAGTTAGCCACTGATCAAAACCCTATTTGACTCAACTGAGTCCTAACTGAAGCCGAAGTGTAATAAATGAATGAGTCTAACTGAAATTAGCGCAGACACATGTCACTTCAAGCCAACAAACAAGTGGTAGCACATCAATGACTCCAATGAACCTTGATGAGGTTAACTGAAGTGTACCTGACCATCAGAAGTGGTTGGAGGCGCCCCTGTTGACTCTAGTTTATTAAATAATAAATTTAATGAAGGGAGGCACCTTCACTGCTCTGTTTAACTAATTGTAACCATCAGTTAGCAATAAAGTGCATTTATGACACTCAGATCACCCCCGGAGTGCTTCAATTAGCCTCCTCGAATGAAGGAGAAGGCTTAGTTAGCCTCTTTGACTGAAGGTAGGCGTGGGTGTACTCATACTGATGTCATACAGTGCTCCTTTGATGCCAATTAAGTCAATAAAACCTAGGATAGTGGTTTAACTAGGACAAATTGAACAAAATGAGTGTGTATGGTGGTACATGTCTCCAACACCCCCCCTTAAGCTATACTCAGGAGAAGTAGAAAACATAAAGTGCATAAAAATGCTAGGGCCTTGGAAACAAAGGCCATATGTCACCCTGTACAATACTGAAACTCAAAAAATGCTCAAAACAAACTAAGTGAGGAAAACTGGGAAAACCTGGTGGGAAAAACCCCCCCTCAAGCTGAACACTGAAAGTAGTTGGATCACCCTGATGAACTCACCCCCAACAGTGAACGGAGGTAAGTGAACTTCTTTTCTGAAAATATCTTGGTGAAGATGTCTACAATCT
Organism: Pseudotsuga menziesii; assembly: GCA_001517045.1. NCBI lineage: Eukaryota > Viridiplantae > Streptophyta > Pinopsida > Pinales > Pinaceae > Pseudotsuga > Pseudotsuga menziesii. The sequence goes on from LPNX010277284.1 coordinate 265,653, forward strand.
GCTCATCAGTCGGGAATTATTGCATAATGATGGTCATGTCATGCACTAGCTCCCTGATATAGTGCATGTGTATCTCTACATGCTTGGTCCTATTCCTGGTAAATAGATCTGTGGATATCTTAATAGCACTTTGATTTTCACAAAAGAGGACAGTAGAAAAAGTACTACCAAGATCAAACTCTGAAATAATGTCTTGCAACCAAACAGCTTGGATGCAAGCATCCACAACTTCTCAATACTCATCCTTTGCTGAAGATAATGCTATGGCAGCCTGCTTTTTGCTAGACCAGAAAATGGTGCCACCACCAAACATGAAGACATATCCAGAAGTAGAATTCCAATCAATAGAATCACCCCCCCAATCAGAATTTGTTTATCCAACCAGCTCTAGCTTGGAGTCTGCAGCATAGTGAATGCCATAGGTCCTGGTTCCCTGAATGTACTGGAGGATCCTCTTGGATGCCTTCCAATGAAGATCATGGGGCTGCTTCATGTATCTTGATACAGCATTCATGGCATGACAGATATCAGGCTGAGAATGAGTCAAGTACAACAAGCTACCAATCAATTGTCAATAAATAGTGCAGTCCATGGGAGGTGTGCTTTTTCCTTCTTCAAGGTTGATCCCTGAAAGCAAAGGGAATGGATCAGCTCTACATTCATCCATGCTAAACTTGACTAACAGGTCTGATATGTATTTGGACTGAGTGACCATTATCCCATCAGAATTTTTCTCAATTTCAAGCCCCAAAAATTGTTTTAAGAGCCCCAAATCGCTCATTTCAAACACATTGTGGAGAGCAGTTTTAATGACTGAAATAGAAGCAAATGTGCTACCTGTGATCAGTAATTCATCAACATATAAAAAAATAATAATCAAATTACCATCATACTTCTGTATATACACATTTGGATCTGATCTATACCTTTGGAAGTTTTGCGAGAGAAGGAAGGCATCCATCTTGGAATACCACTCTCTTGGGGCTTGTTTTAACCCATATAGTGACTTCTTTAGCTTGCAAAAAAAAGATAGATCAGAGATGTATCCCTCAGGATGATTCATGTATATCTCCTCATGAATATCTCCATGTAGAAAGGCTGACTTAACATCCATATGATGCACTTCCCAGTGCTTAGATGCTGAAATTGCCAAAACTAGGCAGATGGAGTCCATTTTTGCAGCCGGTGCAAAAGTATCACGGTAGTCCATATATTGGACCTGGGAGAAACCTTTTGCCACCACCATTGACTTATATTTTCATTTTCTTCCATCTACATCAACCTTAGTCTGAAACACCCACTTTCATTGAACCAGTTTCCTTCCCGGAGGAAGAGAAACTAGCTCCCAAGTAGTGTTTTTTTGAAGAGAATTCATCTCTTCATCCATGGCAACTTGCCATCTCGGATCCTTCCGAGCATGGTAGTAAGAGTTAGGGTCTGAAATTATCATAAAATAAAAATACTTGGACATCAAATAATCAGGACAAGAGAGCGCAATACCTGCTCTTTGGAAATCAGACCGGGTTCTCCTTGGATCATCCAGATTTCCAATGTTATCTCTTGCGAAGGAGAGTGTCTGTCGGGCCCAAGTTGGGAGATGATTTTGTACTTCAGGTTCTGATTCAGAATCTGATGTTTGCTATACACTGATATCAAAAATCAAATGATCCAAATCAGGGTAATCACCCCCAATTTCATCATCCAAATATTCAGTAGAATAGGAAGGAAATTCAGCAGTTTTCTCCTTCACTAGTTCCACCTCTTGAAGCGGCTCATCGAACTTGACACTCCTTTCAATGATGATCTGTTTTGTTTTGATATCCAGTAGCTTGAAACCTTTTGATTCATCATGATACCCAATAAATAGACATTCTATGCTTTGTAGTTTCAAAGCCCTCCTTTTATCAAGTGGAATTCGGGCCCATGCAGTGGACCCAAACACCCGCAGGTTCAACACATCTGGCTTGTGTCCGAAATATGGTTCGAAAGGGGTCTTCCATTTCACGAATGAGTGTGGAAATCTGTTCTAAATATATGCTGCAGCATGCATGTCTTCATCCCACAAATTTTCATCCAACTTCTTTGATTCCAACATACAGGTGGTCATCTCCTTGAGAGACCGATTCTTCCTCTCCTCTACACTGTTCTGCTGGGGAGTGTAGGGAATTTAATGCTGGACTTGAACACAAATTTGGGGACATATGTGCAAAAAATCATTACTAACATACTCCCTACCATTATCAGATCTTAATATCTTGATATTTTGGCCAGATGCATTTTCAATCAAGGCCTTCAGTTCAATGAATTTTTCACAGACTTCAGACTTCTTTTTAATAAAGAAGACCCATGTGTACTTGGAAAAATCATCAATGAAAGTCAGAAGATACCTTGATCCATTCATGGATGTGATAGGCATGGGACCGCTGATATCATAATGTATCAGTCCCAATATGCATGATGCTTGGATTTCCTTCTCTTGATCGAACTTATGATCATGGTGCTTTCCAACAACACAGCCTTTGCAAATTCCAGTGGTTGCCTTGATGATCGGGAGGCATTCAACCATAGAATTTTTCTGTAATTTATGCAAGTATTTGAATTTGATATGGTTGAACCTCTCATGCCACATTCTACTAACTTCATTTCCATGAGTCAGCAATGCGGTGGGCTTTGCATCTGCCACAAAATGGGAAAACTCATAGGATTTTGCATGATGTTTTGCAAGGCCTTTTGCAACAAGTTTTTCGGATGCAAGTTCCATGATCTCTACATCATTTAGGCAGAAGGATACTCTCTTGGGAAATCTTGTATGTGTCATTTGATAAACACTAAGGAGGTTTGATGCTAGAGATGGTACATACAAAACATTTGAAAAATAGCCAGTCTCAAGATCAACAGTACCTTGTCCTTCAGAAATGATGGTGGAGTCATATCCCATGTGGATGGGAATTGATTTGTCCATCTACAAGGATGAGAAGGAGTATCTTTCAGCCATCATGTGGCTTGAAGCTCCAGAATCTATCAAGAGTGCTTTGGACTTCGAAGTGCTTGCCATGAGGGCGTGACCTCTTTCATTCTGTGGTTCCCGATATTGCTGATCTCTCCTCCGAAATATTTTCGAAAGATTGATGTGATTTCTATCAAGGAGAGAGGTAGATTCATCAAGTTTCTTCTTAATGTAGGCATGTTCAGGGTGGAATCCCTTCCCATAGTATGAACACTTGACTTTTTCCTTTCCATGATGCCCTTTTCCTTTGTTCTTCTTTGAGTAGGAAGACTCATCATGCTGTTGGTTTTCAACTTTAGGCTTAGGAGCTTCGAATTTAGTTTTTGGGTTCTTCTGTTGATTTCCTTTACCCTTCAGATCTTTGGGCCCCAAGACATGGAGGACTTGATCATGGGAGGATCTGATGATCCCCATATGGACAAGCTTATCATGTTCACTTGTTAGGGACTCAATGAAGGCCTTGAGTGAAGGCATCTTCCATACAGGGGTTGTGAGCTTCCTCACATGAAATGTAGAGACAAAAACCAAATAATCAGCTCCAATTTTGGAGAGTATGGAGAGGATGAGCTGATCATCCTCCTTCTCCACTTTACATTGCTTCAACAGTAAGATAATGTGCTTGAACTTTGTGAAAAAGTCATTCAAGGTCTTGAAATTAGAAGGCTGGAGAGACATCAACTCATTCTGAAGATGCTATACTCTCAAATCATCCTACTTTCCATACAGGTTTTCCAATTTGTCCCAGATTTCCTTTGGAGTCTTCAATCTTGAAAGATGGAAAAGAAGATCCCAGGAAACAGAGAGGCACAAGAATCCGAATGCTTCATCTTTCTTGTTCAAGAATCTAGCTTTATCTGTCATAGAAGTAGGTTCTTCTTTAGTGTCCATAGTGATCCTATAGATTCCTTTGGCATGTATCTAGATCTCCATGTCTCCTTTCCATGAGTGGAAATTGAACGGAGTCAAGAGTTCTACGGAAGAAGCCATCTAAAACTGCTGGAGCGAATGCTTTTCACCTGTTAAAAACCTGAAAATCACAACAAAAGGGGCACTGTAAGGTCAAACATCCTACACATTTTAGCATTTCATCACACCCAGCATAGTCAATCAAGAAATCTTGATCAACAATTTCCTTACTTAGGGTATTAAGTGGTAAGCCTTGGCTTCAGGTGCAGTGCTAGAATTTTGAGATTTTGCTCAATTTTTCATGCAAAATCTGTCAAAAACCTTGTTTTTGATAGATCTGATCTTTGTCCCATCGTGAGCTCTGATACCATATTAATTTGTCACAGTGGTCTAGGAACTGAAAACACAGTCTCACAAAGAATTCAGACAAATATGCATAAAATTGGCAAAATGGTGCTGCAACGAAAGTAGCAGCTCTGTATAATCAAATGAAAGAATGATGATACAATACAATTATCATGCTAGATGCATGAATTCCAATACAATTTGAATTTCCAAGGAGGTCATTTGAATTGAATGAGTGAGTCTAGATTAACTGAATGTAAGCCACAGTAAACACTCAAGTTAACCACTGATCAAAACCCTAATTGACTCAACTGAGTCCTAACTAAAGTTGGAGTGCAATAAATGACTGAGGCTAACTGAAAGTAGCTCAGACACATGTCATTGCAAGCCAACCAACAAGTGGTATCGCATCAATGACTACAATGAACCCCGATGAGGTTTACTGAAGTGTAACTGACCATCAGAAGTGGTTGGAGGCGCCCCTGTTGACTCCAGTTCATTAAATAATCATTAAATAATCAATTTAATGAAGGGAGGCACCTTCATTGCTCTGTTTAACTGATTGTAACCATCAGTTAGCAATAAAGTGCATTTATGACACTCAGATCACCCTCGGAGTGCTCAAGTTATCCTCCCCGAATGAAGGATAAGGCTTAGTTAGCCTCCTTGACTGAAGGTAGGCATGGGTGTGCTCATGCTGATGTCATATAGTGCTCCTCTAATGTCAATTAAGTCAATAAAACTTAGGATAGTGGTTTAACTAGGACAAATTGACCAAAATGAGTGTGTATGGTGTAAATGTCTCCAACACTAATACCAAAGATCACCCATGAACCCATACAATTGTTAAGTTTTCTATGCTTTCATAGCTTAAGTCCTAACTTGATTAGAATTTAATACATTTTCATAATAAAATCATAAAGAGGATCACTGAAAGAAACATAATCACAAGGTACACAACAATTTATTTTGGGAAAACCCTAAAGGGAAAAACCCAACAAAACTTCCTCAATATATATTACCAATATGAAATGACCAAAGAACAAGGTCTCATAGATAGATAGACCAAACCTCAAACATAAGAGCCAAAACACCAAAGACATTAGTCCTCTTCCTTCTCTTTCCCTCCTTTCTATCTCTTGCGTAAAACAAGTGTGTGTGAGTGTGTACAAATGAGGGAGGGTTCCTCCCTATTTATAGTGATCTTCTCGACTGACATTTTCCCTAAATAGGTTGACCTGTCTAACTAACAAAGCCAACCTACATAGGAAATACCACAATAATAATTATATTATTCTTTTTAGGGTGTTATTGACCCAACTTACAATGGAGGGTTTACCTCATGACTTTTACATGGCCTTTTACATCAGTGACATCTCTCGAAGGATAAATTATAATAATGTGAAGTACAAGTAGAATATTATTTGAAATTATATTATTTCAACACCCCCCCTTAACAAGAAGGGTATTCTACTGGAAACAACAAAAATGGGTGTGGATCGACACAACATCATCAGAAGGAGAGAGAGGAGGAATCTTCAGCACCATATTTTGGAACATTGTTTGATACATACATACATATATATATATATATATATATATATATATATATATATATATCATCAGAAGTTTGGAGCAACATCATCATCTTCAGCACATAGATGGAGAGTCAACATCTTCATTAAAGAGCTGAAGTATCATCATCAACATATTCACTACATCGTTGAAGTATCATCATCTATAGTATGGAATTGGGGAATCATCATCTACGGGAACATTATCAACAACATGGAGCTAGAGCATCATCATCTATAACATGGAACTAAACCATCATCTGCAGCATGGAGTTGGAATATAATCATCATTTGTTGGAAGATCATCATATGCATCATGGAAGTAAATCATCATCTGCAACATTGGACTGGGGCATCGTCATCTATAGTATGGAGCATCATCATCTGCATAAAAAATGGATGCATCACTAGCATCGAGAACATGAGCATGGATCATCAGCATAATGTTGGAATAACAACAACAATGACAACACGAAGTTGGCTCATCAGTATAAAGTTGGAATAACAACAACAACGACATCAAGAGGTTGGATCATTAGCATAAATATGGATTAAAAACAACACATATGACATCATCACCAACAGCTCAAGGCTGGAGTAACATCATCTATGGTAGGTATAAACACAACCAACATGATATTTCCTTTTAGAATTACAAGATCATGGAAAACACATCTATGGTACTCAGAAAATCCTTCCTTTTGGAATTACGGGATCAAATATTTGCGGAGATACCAATACTAATCACAGATAACACATACATACACAGGACGGTCCTTCCTTTCACAATTACGGGATCAAGTCCACCACTGACATCCTGGACGATCCTTCCTTTCGGAATTACGGGATCAAGTCGACTACTCACATTAAGGATGATCCTTCCTTTTGGAATTACATGATCAATTCCACTACTAACATTCTGGATGATCCTTCCTTTTGGAATTATGGGATCAAGTCCATTACTCATCAGTGTTTAAGATGATCCTTCCTTTTGGAATTACAGGATCAATTCTAAGGATGATTAGTCCTTCCACATCAACATTTAAGACGATCCTTCCTTTTAGAATTATGGGATCAAGTATAAGGATGATTATTCCTTCCACGTCAACATTTAAGGCCATCCTTCCTTTTGAAATTACAGGATCAATTCTAAGGATGATTGTTCTTTCCACATAAACATTCAAGATGATCCTTCCTTTAATAATTATGGGATCAAGTGTAAGGATGATTAGTCCTAACATATATATCTTGGGTGATCCTTCCTTTCAGAATTATGGTATCAATTCCATTAAGATAAACATTTAAGATGATCATTCCTTTCAAAATTATGGGATCAATTCTAAGGAGGATCAGTCCCAACATCAACATCTTGGACGATCCTTCCTTTCGGAATTATAGGATGAAGTCCATCAAGATCAACATTTAAGATGATCCTTCCTTTTGAAATTATGGAATCAAGTCTGAGGATGATCAATCCAACATCAACATATTGGATGATCCCTCCTTTCAAAACTATGGGATCAATTCCATCAAGATCAACATTTAAGGTGATCCTTCCTTTCAGAATTATAGGATCAAGTCTAATGATGATCAATCCCAACATCAACATATTAGACAATCCTTCCTTTCGTAATTCAAGTCCATCAAGATCAACATTTAAGACGATCCTTCCTTTCATAATTACGGGATCAAGTCTAAGGATGATCAATCCCAAGTGAGCTACCTGTTATGATCAAGATTCCATATAATCAATACTACTCCCTGTTTTGAGGGGAGTCCTTATGGACAACATCAATCTTGTCTCGGAAGTGTTCAAACTTCATACGAGACATAGGTTTAGTCAACACATATTCAACCTTCTCATCTATGCGCACATATTGGAACTTTATAGCTCCCTTCTGCACCATGTCATGAATGTATAAGTATCGGATATATTTGTGCTTCATATTATCATGGAACATGGGGTTCTCTGCCATCTTCATGCAGCTTTGGTTATCACATAGAATCATGCTAGCATCCATCTCCAGATCAAATATATATGATAACAACTTCTAAATCCATATGGCTTCACAACTGGTGGAAAAAGTTGCAATATATTTCACTTCTAAAATACTAAGAGCAGCACTGGATTGATTCCTACTTAGCCATGAGATCATGGATGAACCCATACTGAAACATCCTCCTAAAGTGTTATTTCCATATGAGACACTTCCTGCCCAATCTGAATCTATATAACCATACAATCTAAAGTCATGATATGTAGTATAACTGAGACCATATTCTATCGTACCTTTTAGGTACCTCATCAAATGTTTTGTAGCTACCAAGTGAACATGTATGGGATCAACTAGATACTAATTCAAAGGTTCACATCAAAGCATATATTTGGTATGGTATTCATCATATACATCAATGAACCAATGATCTGTCTATCTAGTGTCACAACCACTAATTCTAACGAAGCATCAACCACCACCTTCAAGTGTGTATCCATGGGTGTGGCCATGGATTTACATTCCAACATTTCAAACATATTCAGTATTTATACTGCATACTTCCCTTGGTTAAGGAAGATTCCTTCTTGGCTCTGCCATACTTCAAGACCTAGAAAATAATGCATCCATCCAAGGTCTTTCATCTCGAATTCTGCAGTGAGATTCTTCTTACACTATGATATTTGCTTCTCATTACCTGTAAGGAATAATTCATCCACATACAACAATAATATGATAGGTTCATCATCCATAACCTTGAAGTAAAGGTTAGGATCATCAAACTTTTGGTAAATCCTAAGATTGTCAGAAAACTATCAGTTCTTCCATACCAAGCTCTTGGAGCTTGCTTTAGTCCACATAAAGCCTTCTTCAATTTATATAAATGTGTTCTTTTGTCTTCGACTTCAAAACCTTGTGGTTGTTCTATATACACTTCTTCTTCAATGACACCATTTAGAAAGGTTTTTTTCACATCCATCCAGTGTAAATTCCATCCTATCTTGGCCGCTAGTGCCATGATGGTTCTGATAGAAGTGTACCTTGGTATAGGAGCAAATGTCTATTCATAAATGATTCCTTCCTTTTGAGAGAACCCACGGACCACAAATCTGTATTTGTACTTATCAATACTTCCATCAATTGAATTTTTTATCTTGTAGATCCATTTGGAAGATATCACACTTTTGACTTCTGGATTGGGAATTATTTCCCATTCATCATTATTCATTATGGATTGGTATTCTTCTGTCATAGATTCTACCCATTCTTTATTTGAACAACCACTTCAAAAAAAGTAGGTTCTTTGTCTACAAGATCACACACCAAAGCCACATAACTAGGAAATGTCTTTGTCCTCTTTCTCTACCTTGTGGAGCCTTCTAGAGCATTGTACCTTCCTACTTCTTGAATAATCTCACTGAACCAAGATGGATTTCTCTTGTGGGAGATATTCATGTGGGTAGGTTCTTGGGTTCTTCTAGAATATCATCATCATGAGAAGGTGCAACTTCTTTCATTGGTTATGTAGCTCTAGGATCTACAACTTATTCATATGTTTCTTTAGGTTGGCACTTTATTGACTTCTTGAGATATTCATCTTCATCAAAGGTTACATACCTGCTAATTTCCATATGATGGTAACCTGGTATATATATTCTGAAGTCCTTGGAGACCTCACGATACCCAACAGATATTCCTTTCTTTGTGGAAGGATCCAACTTGGTTCTTTTCTCTTTTTATATATGAACAAACACTAGACAAACAAATATCTTAAGGTGAGTTACCTCTGGTTCCTTACCTGTGAACATTTATTCAGGACATAAGTGCATAGGAATATCTTGATCATGGATCAAGGTTGCTTCTGAGTGACCTCTCAGTTCATACAGGCCACTCTCTAGTGACATATACATCTTCTAGAGACCATATTCTTTAACTTATTCTTTTGCTAACTCCTTAGTAGGATATTCTTCATACATTATTGATATGGAATAAAACATGTCCTTAGGTGTATCCTTAGAGGATACTTTAGGAATCAAGTGATCCTTGATTGAATCAACTATGATCCTCTTAACTCTAATCATGTATTTCTTGTACTTTTCCTTTACTTCATCTTAATCATACTCCAACACAACTTCCTTGATAAACTTTGCAAGATCATTATCTTCTTAAATGATTCATATTATGTATTTCTAGGAACGAAAGTCTTCTATGCTTTCCAACTTGTCATCAAGCTTAGTACTTGGAGACATCTTGTCTTGGAGATCAGAAAATGACAAAATTTGAAAACTTCTCAAAAATGAAAATTGTACTCACTTAAATATGCGCTTGATTGAGGTGAGTATTATGGTACAGTCAGTTTCTAAAGAATCTGAATTCTAACCCTTGAAAATGAACTTCCAAGATCCTGGACTGCAGTTTCTGGTTTTTTGGTTCTCTGGTTTTCTGGTTTTAAGACAAACTAGGGCTTGAATTTCTGGACGATATGCCCACTAAAAAAATTTGATCTTGGTGCCAAAATATGTGCCTAGGAGGGGCACACTTCCCTATGTCACTTGCACTAAAAAAATCACTTTATTAGAAAACCCTAATTTCTTGTCCGGAGAAGAAGAGAGAGATTTACCTTATGAAAGATGCTATTTTCAAGATAGCTCTTATACCAATAGATCAGATGGTATCAGATCTATGGTCTATGGTCTGATAAAAATATTGTGTTGTTTAAGGATTCTTGACATTTGATCTATGGTCTTCTGCATACAACCTTTCTATGTATAGTTTCCTTTCTTATAGATGGAGCACTTTCAATTGTCATACCTCTAATGTTTGTCCTTCTTAGAGCCCGTGCATTCATCTGATGGATCAAACTCTTCGTTAGGTTTGAATTTAGTGTTCCTCTTATCCTTTCCTTTCTTTTGCCTCCTTTTTTGCGCATTATTTGCCCCCCCAAACAAGAGAGCTTCATTTTTTGAGGCTCTAAGGGATCCCATCTGTATCAATTTATCTTGTTCCTTAATAAGATATTATGTGAAGGAATAAAGTGATACCATTTTCCAAATTGGAGTTGTCGGTCTCTAAGAGTGAAAGGTGAATACGCAAAAATAAGAATTCTGGGCCAATTTTTCTCAGAATAGAGAGCATCAATCGCTCATCCTTCTTGTCAATCCCACACTTCTTACACTGCATGAGCAAGGATTTGAACTTGGTGAAGAATTGTTGAATGGTTTCAAAGTTTTTGGGATGAAGATCCACTAGCTCATTCTCTAGAATATGACCTCTCAACTCATCCTTCTTTCCAAATAGTGGTTCGAGATTCTACCACACTTATTTTGGAGTTTTTAATCCATCTAGATGGAAGAGTAACTCCCTATAGATATGAATGTAGATGAAACCACATGCTTCATCCAGTTTGTTTAGATACTTCAACTTCTCAAGATTTTGTTGGGGTTCAAACTCCTTGCCCATGGTAACCCTGTACAGAACTTTGTTGTGTAACCCTATATGCATATAATCCCTCAAATCAAGATAGTTGAAGGGTGTGAGGATCCTGGGTGTCAAGGTTGTTGAATCCTCCATCTTACATCTTTAGGGAGCAGCACTATTCTTCTGAATTCTTCAATTTACCTGCAAAAACACTTCAATTCGAAGGAAAAACAATTCAATCACTCTCTACTTCGACATGTGAACATTATCTAGGTGCATGACACCTGTCTATACTTCTCTAGAAAAAATCCATTGGGAGAAAGGAAAATATACCGGGAATAATGTGGAACCCAACTGCTTCTGGCGCATCATTGAAAGTTTCTGAGGATTGAAGTTGGCCTTATTACCCACTCCGATACCATGTTTAATTTATAAAATCTTATGATATTCGATATTTTGGTTGAACGTCACTATGAAATAAGTTTGAAGGAGGAAGAATAAATTCAGTACAATTATCAAACAATCATAGTGAAATTGAACAGTCAAGAGATCACTAAAATTGGTTAGCATAATATTACTCTCATTATCATAAATATATGTGTAATGCAATGAAGATACAAAAGGGAGAATTTGAATGCACTAGGTATGATTCGAATTCCCCAACTTGGAATGAGTCCATTGCTAACTCAGTGTGGGAAAATCACCACTAGGATCTCATTAATGTAACCTAGGACAACTAAATTAGTTCACAATCAGCTAACTAAACAATATAGGTAGGAAAAGGCGCCTAATCTCCTTAAAATAGGTAAATGTGGCTCTAGGATAACTGGAGATGAACTAACTTATTCCCATCGAAGGATAACTCAAGAAAAACTAGGGTGAACTGATAGTGGGACTCCCTTGACTTAGTGTGGGTTCCTAAATTATAGGGATTGGCCTTTGGATCTCCTAAACTCATGCAAACTGGTGCATCAAGTGGTAGGTGGGCCCTAAATGAGTTCCACATGGAACTAGTGAGGTTGCAACATACTCCTAGCCTAGGAAATGACATTTATAATATGGAGGTCAAGGGAGGATTATAATTAATCTTAACACTCCCCCTTAATCCTAACACCCCCCCCTTTAATCCTAACTTGGACAACCTGGGCCCGAGCAACTAAGACCAAAATTCACCCATACAATATAATGGAGCAGTAATGGAGTCTGCATCTCTATGGATATTTAATGAAGAGAATGATTTTACCTTCATTTTTAAATGGCTGTTGAGATTTCATTGGATCTGAGTATGGAAAAAAAGTGTGAACTCATATGCCTTGCAGGCATGGTTTGCAACACCTTTCGCTATTAGCTTCCTAGTATAGATATCTGAGATATCCACTTAGTCAGTATCAAATACAACTCGCTTTGGTGAGCATGCATGAGTTATCTTATATACAGACAACAAATTTGTTGCTAAAGAGGGAATATATAAGACATTTTTTAGCACTTCGTGGTCTAATTTTACTATACCCTTCCCTTTAACTTGGATTTGAGTGTAATCTCACATGTGAATACTTGGACCATCAGTAATATTTAATGAAGAGAATGATTCTTTGGATGAAACTATGTGATTGGAGGCTCCTGAATCAATGAGGAAGACATGAGTTTTGAAGATCCATCCTTCAGTGCATGGAATCTCTCATGATCTTCAGTATTGTCTCCAGAATAATACTTCCTTGTTCCTTCTATGAGGGAAATATTGTGTTGTTCAAGGAGTATTGACATCTAATTTAAGGTCTTATTCATAAAACCTTTATGTGTATGGTTTCCTTTCTTACAAAAAGAGAACTTTCCCTTGTCAAACCTCTGATGTTTGTCCTTCTTAGAGCTTGAGGCTTCATCTGATGGATCAAACTCTTCCTTAGGTTTGAATTCAAGTTTTCTCTTATCCTTTTCTTTTGGATTCCTCCTTGAGTGCAGATTATTTGTCTCCCCAGCCAAGAGAGCTTGATTTTTGGAGGCCCTGAGGGCTCCCATATGTATTAGATTATATTGTTCTTAAATAAGAGATTCTATGAAGGCATCAAGTGATGGAACTTTCCAATTTGGAGTTTTTTAGTCTCCTGGAGTGAAAGGTGGATACAAAAACTAAGAATTATGGGCCAAGTTTTCTCATAATAGAGAGAACCAATTACTCATTTGTCTTGTCAATCCCACACTGCTTACACTGCATGACCAAGGATTTGAACTTAGTGAAGAATTGATGAATGGTTTCAAAGTTGTTGGAATGAAGAGCCACCATCTCATTCTCCTATATATGACCTCTCATCTCATCCTAAATTCCAAACAGTGATTCGAGCTACTGCCATGCTTATTTGTGGGTTTTTAATCCATCTAGACAGAAGAGTAACTCCGTAGAGATATGAATGCACATGGAACCAAATGCTTCATCCAATTTGTTCAGATACTTTGAATTCTCAAGAGGTTGTTGGGATTCGACCTCCTTTCCCATGGTAATCATGAGTAGAACTTTGTGTGCAACACAATCTACATATCAACCCTCCAATCAAGACAGTTTAAAGGTGTGAGGATCCTAGGTGTCATGGTTGTTGAATTCTCCATCTTATAGCTTCAGGGAGCAACACAATTCTTCTAAATTCTTCAATTTACCTACAAAAACACTTCAATTTAAAGGAAAACACACTCAATCATTCTCTACTTCGACATGTGCACATTCTCTAGGTGCATCACACATGGATAGACTTCTTTGGCCAAAATCCAGAGGGAGCAAGGAAAAGATACCAAGAATTATGTGGAACCCAACTGCTTCTAGTACACGAAAGGAAATTTTCAAGGATTGAAGTTGTCCTAATTACCTTTATGATACCATGTTTAATTTAGAAAATCTTATGATCTTCAAGATTCTAGTTGAACCTCACTATGAAAGAAGTTTGAAGGAGGAAGAATAAATTCAGTACTGATCAAACAATCATAGTGAAATTGAACAGTTAAGAGACTAAAATTAGTCAACATAACATTACCATCATTATCATCAATATGTGTGTAATACAATGATGATATAATAGGAGAATACTAATCCACTAGGTATGATTCAAATTCACCAATTTGGACTTACTCCAGTGCTAACTAAATGTGGGAAAAACACCACTAGAAACTCACTAATGTAACTCAAGACAACTAAATCAGTTCATAATCAGTTAATTGAACAAGGTAGGTAGAAAAATGCACCTAACCTCCTTAAATCAGAAAAATGCGGCACTAAGATAATTGGATATGAAATAAATGATGCCCATTGGAGGATAACTCAACAAAGACTAGGGTGAACTGGTGGTGGGACTCCCATGACTTAGTGTGGGTTCCTAAATTATAGGGATTGGTATTTGGAGATCCTAAACTCATTCAAACTAGCACATCAAGTGGTAGGTGGGATCCATATGAGTTTCTCATTGCACTAGTGAGGTGGAAACATACTCCTAAGCTAGGAAATGAAATTTGCATTATGGTGGCGAAGGTAGGATTACAATTAATCCTAACACCCCACCTTAATCCTAAATTGGATAACCTAAGCTCCGATAAATAAGACCAAAGGTCACCCATACATTCTAATGTGAAAATTGATTTCTCAATAAATAGAGGAAGTGGATAAAACCTCATGGGAAAATCCCCCCCTCCCCCCCAAAAAAAATGAACAGTGGAACCAAGATCAAGCTTTCACACCAAGATATTTCCTCCTTAGTAAATAAATTGTGAAAAATATATGCATCCTACATCTTCGTAGAGTAGTAATGCAGTGATCCTTGTATGCACTAGTTCCATGGTATAGTTCACGTGAACCTTTCCACCTTCTTCCAATATTGCATCTTTCGAAGTCACATGATAGTATGGAAGAGTTCAACTTGGCATTCCATGTCTTGAGGGATTGCATGATCCCATACAATGGATTCTTTAACTTGACAAAACCATTAGTGTACCCCTTAGGATTTTCCATGTATATTTATTCTTCCAATTTACCATGTAGAAAGTTCATTTTGTCTCTTCTTTCTGGAGGAAGAGATACATGATTCAATGTCCCATTGTTCTTCGGTGACTCATATTCCTTGACCATGGCTTCCTATCTTTGTGAATCATGAAAATCCACTCTGTAAAACTTTTGATCATACCTCACCATCATGTAGAACCTCTCTAGGATTTTGTAGCACCTCTCTAGGAGATGTGTATTTGCATGACATAGCACGAGGTTCTCATCTTGAAACTGAGATTTGGCTCTCCTCTTGTCAGATGAATCTCCATCCATGTTCCCATCAGTCTCAATGACTTTATGAGGCCATTTAGTCCTAGGATTTGGACTAGGGACTTGATATGGATATATATCTATTTGAACTTCATCTCTAATACCAAGATCTGATTCAACTTGGTCCTCTTCTTCGGATTCTAAATCTGAAACATCATCGTAAGTAAAAGGTTTAGGTAGAATGGTTTTAACTTCCTTATTAAATGGATGTTGATATTGCATTGTATCTTACTATGGAAAAAATGAGAGAACTCATATTCCTTAGATGCATGGTTTGCAACACCTTTCTCTATTAGCTTCCTAGTAGAGATATATGAGATATCGACTGAGTCAAGATCAAATACAACTCACTTTGGTGATCCTGTATAAGTCATATGATATACAGACAATAAATTTTCTGCTAAAGAGGGAACGCATAAGACAATTTTGAATAGTCCATGCTCTAATTTTGTTATACCCTTCCCTCAACTTGGATTTGAGTGTGATCTCCCATATGAATACTTTAACCATCAGAAATATTTAATGAAAATAATTATTCTTTAAATGTAACCATGTGATTCGAAGCTCCTGAATCAATGAGGGAGGCATGAGATTTTAAAAATCCATCCTTCAAGGCATGGCATCTCTCATGATCTTCAGTCTTGTCTCCAGAAGCATCCTTCCATCCACCTCCAGGGAGGGAAATACTGTGTTTTTTAAGGATTCCTTACATGTAATCTATGGTCTTATTCATACAACCGTTCTTTGTATGGTTTCCTTTCTTACAGTTGGATCACTTTCCCTTGTCAAAAATCTGATGTTTATCCTTCTTAGATCCTAAAGTTTCATCTAATGGATTAAAATCTTCCTTAGGTTCAAATTCAGTGTTCCTCTTATCCTTTCCTTTATGCTTCCTCCTTTCTTGTGCATTCTTTGTCTCCCCAACCAAGAGAGATTTATTTTTGGATGCTTTGAGGGATCCCATCTGTATTAGCTTATCATGTTCCTAAATAAGAGATTATGTGAAGGAATCAAGTGATGGAATTTTCCAATTTGGAGTTGTCAGTCTCCTGGAGTGAAAGGCGGATACGAAAACTGAGAATTATGGGCCACGTTTTCTCATAATAGAGAGCATGAATTGATCATCCTTCTTGTCAATACCACATTGCTTACACTACATGACCAATGATTTAAACTTAGTGAATAATTGCTCAATCATTTCGAAGTTACTTGGCTAAAGAGCCACTAGCTCATTCTCCAAAATATGACCTCTCATATCATCTTGCTTTCCAAACAGTGATTCGAGATCCTGCCACACTTCTTTTGAAATTTTTAATCTATCTAGATGGAAGAGTAACTCCCTCAAGATATGAATGCACATGAAACCGAATGCTTCATCTAGTTTGTTTAAATACTTCTACTTCTCAAGAGGTTGATGGGGTTCGACCTCCTTTCCCATGGTAACCCTGTATAGAAATTTGTTTCATAATACAATATGCATATCAGCACTCCAATAAAGATAGTTGAAGGGTGTGAGGATACTGGGTGTCAAAGTTGTTTAATTCTCCATCTTGTAGGTTCAGGTAGCAACACAATTCTTCTAAATTCTTCAATTTACCTGAAAAAACACTTCAATTCGAATGAAAACAAATTGAATCACTCTATACTTTGACTTGTGCACATTCTTTGGGTGCATCACACCTGGCTAGAATTATTTGGATAAAATCCAAAGGGAGCAAGGAAAAGATACTAGGAATTATGTGGAACCCAATTGCTTCTGGTGCATCAATGGAAGTTTCAAAGGATTGAAGTTGTCCTAATTACCTACTTTTATACCATGTTCAATTTAGAAAATATTATGATATTCATGGTTTAATTGGTTGAACCTCACTATGAAAAAAGTTTGAAGGAGGAAGAATAAACTCAATACAATGATAAAAAAATCATAGTGAAATTGAACAGTCAAGAGAATAAAATAGGTCAGCATAACAATACTCTCATTATCATTAATTTGTGTGTAATAGAATGATGATACAATAGGGAGAATTCAAATCCAATAGGTATGATTTAAATTCACCAACTTGGGATGACTCTATTGCTAACTCAATGTGGGAAAATCACCACTAGGGTCTCACTAATGTAACTCGGGACAACTAAATTAAATCACAATCAGTTGATTGAACAAGGTAGGTAGGAAAAGTTGCCTAACATCCTTAAATTGGGAAAATGTGGTGCTAGCCTAACTGGAGATGAACTAACTAGTTCCCATCGGAGGACAACTCAACACAAATTGTAACACCCCTGTTTTGACCCCGTTTGCATTAAAGGTACATGATGTATATATTGTAATTAATCGTGGTGAGGAGCTAAAGGAAAAATCCCCACCATTGATTTGGTTGTGTTATGTTTTGGCGATTGGAATCATTGTTGATGGTATATCATGCTATCCAACACATTATAGTTTTGGCATCATGTAAATATGCACTTTAATTAAAATGAACCTACAACCAGCTACGATGGTACAATGATAATGAAAAGGGCATGATTTTCCTAAGGTTAAGGGGGGTAATCGTCTAACCATGGGAGCCATTGGGAAAGTGCCATGTGTCAACCACCTTCTTGTCTCTTTTAACCACCCAGTCCTTTGGGGCGGGCGTTAGTTGAGGGTAGTTATTGCTGGGTAGTGGTGGGTGGCAGGACTATCAGTCCTTACCCACACTCCCACTCCACCCATAGACTCGTCTCACTCTCACGGAGGTAGAGGAAACCCACAACCCCATTCTTCCATCCTCGCCCATCTTCACCTAGAGACGTTTTGTTCTCCTCACGCACAGGATTCTTCTTGGTTTTACTCATGCAACGAGTTGGGGAGTCGTGTTCTGTCACCCACGAGTTTTCTTGTGTATGAACCATTCGACATTCTAGACTGTGCGTATGTATTTTTCCTACCATCATCGTGGATCGGGGTGTATGTTCCCCTGTCCAGGATCAACGTCGGATTTTCTTCTTCCATTTCTGGACTATGTAATTTTCCCGTTTTTTATTGCTGAGACCAGGGTTGTTGCTTTCCCCACGCTGTTCGTTGTTGTGGGTTCATTAAGTTTTGGTTTGTTGTGTGGTTCATTCGCGTTGTGGTCATTGTTGGTTCATCCACGAATGTGGTTGATGTTGGTTTCATCCACGATTTGGTTGTTGTGGAATCCATTACGTTTTGGGTTGCTGCTAAGTTTTTTTGTCCACGCTAGGGCCAAGAACAACTCTGAATCGCTTGTTTAGCCTGAGCTACTTTCACCATTTGGTTGCCATCCCGTTTCCACAAAGCTGTGAACTGTTTGGTTTTGCTGCATGCATGCAGTGGTTGGTCCTCAGACTATGTTGGAATGGGAATGAAGGCTTGGGTTGCTTGATAAACCTGGTGTGTTTGGGAACCACACAGATAGAGCTAGAGGGCTGGCTTTCTTCTCCACAACCCTTGAATAGCACTGGAAGGGAGGCCAGGGCCTAAGGGACTATGTAGCAGAGAAGGGACTGATTTCCTGGTGTTGGGTGTGTGTGGGTGTCCTAGAAGTCAGGCTAGTTTTGGTGTAGGAGTCCTTAGCTCTTCAATGAGCTCACCAATTTAGCATTCAGCTTTTCCCAATTCCTTGATGGCTTGATAAACCCTATTGTGTTGGCTTGGCTGATTTGTGTATCCTTGGATATGTGTAAGCCTGCTTAGTCCCTTATTCCTTGGGGAATCATGCCTAGCTCGGGGGTGGCAGTGTTGCTGAGAGATTGATGAGCACACTGGCCTATGGTTGGGTGGAACATTGCAGCGACGTAGCTGGTTGTGGGATGAGTTCTTGATAAGATAAGTATTCTTGACTACCTCATTTCTGCAATCATATTTGATGTTTAATGAATTATGGTGAACATGTTGAATGCTGGAATGTATGATTTTGCTTCCGCTGTATGTTAAGCCATTATGCGTCTCTACATGTTTTTACTTCCAAGCATTTTATTTCAGTTATATATATGTACATGTTCATGGGGCTAGTTGCCCGGATGGTTACTGCCATGGTAGCGTTCTCTTCATTGGTCGGAGGGTCGGGGACGTTACAGAGTGGTATCAGAGCAAATGTTGCAGCATGGGCTTTAATGGGCCGTGATGAATCGGCTATCAGAGGAAGCTTTCCCTTTTCCCAGCAGAAATAAGAGGGAATCTATGTATGACAGAATTTTTTGTGAAAATTTTGTCTAAGTGTGAAAAATCATCGGGTGGATTAGGCTGAAGCCCATCCGATATGTCGTAGGATTTAGTCTAAAGCTTCTCCGATGCCCGGTTCACTACAACAGAAGGTAGCCCGACGAGAAACCGTAGAATGAAAATTTCAAATATTTTCGAAAAATTTTCCAAGTGCCAAGACCATCAGCACATCGGAAGCCTTAGTGGGAAGCTCCTCCGATGCAGCGGGTAGCTTAATCGGAAGACCCTCCGACATAGACCATCGGCGAACGGTGAAGAATAAATAAAGAATGAGCTGCAGTGTCAGCTGTGTTTTCCAGTGATGAGCCACAACAACGGCAGAGGAAAAGGAAGTCTCACCGAAAGGGAGCCGCAGTGGCGAAAATTAGAGGATGATGGAGCCGATACGTCAGGCGAAATAAGCCGAAGAGAGGAAATTTTTCACCAAAATTTCTCTAAGTCTTGAGATCGTCAGATCATCGAAGGACTTAGTCTGAAGCTCCTCCGATGCATCAGAAAACCTAGATGGAAGTACGCCCAACGAGGAACTGGCGGAAAGGAAAATTTCAGAATTTGGCGAAGTTCAAAAGTTGTTGACGGAAGAAAGAAGATGGAGGCGCTGATACATTGACTCTGTTCAGATAAAGACCGCCAAAACGTCGGCTCGTTTAAGTCGAAAGAACATCTAATAAAGACCATCGGCGTTGGTGGGAGATAACAGATGAGAGTGTCGACGCGGACGAGAAGGAAGAAATTCTTTCGCCGAAATTTCTAAGTGTTGAAAACATCAAAATTCTTCAGCTGAAGACCGCCGATACGTCGGCGCATCTAGACAGATGGACTTCCAATACGTTGGCAGAGAATAGTTGAATTTGAAGCCGTAGTGTCAGCGAATATTAGTTGATTGGATCAGCGAAAACTAGTTGAGCAAGTAGCTGATGCAGTGACGGTAAAGGAAAGAAATTTTTCCGAAAAAATGTTGAAATCATCGAAAATTTTTAGTTATTTGAACAGCTGATACGTCGGCAAAAATTAGATAATGAAGTAGCCGCAATGGCGGTGAAAGATAGATGATAAGGGCGCCGATGCAAAGGAGAAAAGAGAATGAAAATTTCTCTTGAGTGTTGAAATCATCGGAGAAAATAGAGGACCAGACCGCTGAAGCGTCGGAAGAAATTAGTTGTTTGGGTCGCTGACTCATCGGAATAAATTAGTTGATGGAACCGTCGATACATCAGAAAATTTTAGTTGATCGAGGAGCCGCAGTGTCGGCGAAGATCTCCGGAAGACCGCCGAAATGTTGGCGAAGTTTAGTTGATAGAACCGCCAATGATACATCAGAGAAGATTAGTTGATGGGTCCATCGATACGTCGGAAAAAGTTAGTGGTTTGGACCACCGATGAACGCCCGAGAAAACTTGTTGTTTGGGCCGCTGACATGTCGGAAGCCTAGTTAACTAAGGATCTGATACATCGAAAGATTAGATGGGAAGAGGATGATTTTACAAAAGGAAATTTTGATTTTGTCAAGTGGGATTTCTTAGCGAAATTCAATTGTTTTCAGTGGATTTTTCAGCAGATTGTCAGTGGATTATAGGGCTGAAAAAGAAAAATTCTAGGTGGCTGAAGTTGGCATTCCAGACCATGAAGTTGAACCAGCTGTTATGTGGAAGAGGAGTTCCATGCAAAGATAAGGGACTTGAAAAGGAAAATTTCCTTAACCCCTGTCTTACTAATTATATTATATTTTATAAGTTTGGTACATAAAATGTATGGGGATATGCCTTGCATGCATAGGATATTACACATTGGTAAGAGTAGTGGGAATTATAAATTTACAATGAACCACTAATGGTAAATATTGTATTGGTGTTGGTATTGGTAGAAAAGCCAACGACAACATGAGCGTGGCTGAATATGTTGCTAATGTTGATGAAGGTGACCAGCAACCCTATGGAGAAAGGGATAAGGAAACAAATCTAGGATCAAAAGTTGGTGAGTGGATTTTGCAATCTCCTGCAAGGGACCAACTAAAATGGTAATGTCAAGGGTGTAAGTAGGATCCATGCAGGTAATGGTTTAATTATGACAATTGCATGCAGTGTTGAAGGAAAGAGGTCTCACACCCTGTGGCTGTTTAGAAGTTTACCCTACATTCATATAGAAATGTATCATGCCTGTATATGTTGTTATGATCTTAGTAACCCAAAAGAAAGTGAATACTGATGGTCTTGATTATAGTAATGCATCCTATAGGAGGTAGTCATGGTTAGGTCGTAGTATGTTTGAATACATAGTATTCCTGAATCAATACAAGGTAGCATTGAGTGGATATGCATTAAGATATTTTATAAATCTTGTAGTTATGCATTGAATGAATGCATATGAAAAGTTTGAGTAAATGTTGTAAATATGCATACATAAGTATGGGTGCAAATGTTGTGATGCATTGCATGAATGCATCAAGATAGTGCATGTGTTATTATGACTAACCAATGGCTGAAATGATGAATTAATGATAATTCTATAATCCTTTCAAGAGCTGTTATGAATGCAGGATAGTAAGTGCATGATCGATTGGCTGCCAGAATGCTCCATGGAAGGGCAAGGTGGTACAAATGATATGCCTGTGAAGTACGGAGTATCTAAACATTTCATTTAATTTGCATAAATGATGTGACTATACCTTGCAATTTCAGTATGATAATGATTTTAAATGAGTTTTGGTAATATTGATGTGATTAACAGATAGAAGTGTTTGAATTCTATAATTCTGAAAATGCTTCAGTGATTTTTGCAGCAATGAAATGTTATATCCATGGAAACTTACAAAGTGTTTGGTTGATTGAAGTTCATATTTCAGGTAGATTGTTTGGGGCATGGCAATGTGGGTAATACCATGGCAAAGGCCGAAATCTACCATGTGAAAGAGCCAAACCTCATGAGAAGAGTCTCATGGTTGTGAAAATAGTTTGTATGCAGAGTGGGTTGTCAATTTGAACTTGTAAATTTCAGATTTGAGAAATTGCTGACAACTACTAATCACTATTGGCTTGCATAGAATTGTGCCAAGAGGACGTGTTGGGTACACATTGCAGGAATAGCATATGTGATGGCCTGCAGGATCCAAACTTCATGGGAAGGTTCCCATATCTTGAAAATGGGTTTCGAGAGAAACTCCATTGGACATTTTGGAAATGTCCCATCTGAATTGCATGTTTGGTAAGCAACATGAGTGAGATGGTATAGATTATGTCGGTAAGACATGTGTGGGATATGGAATGTAAAAGGAGTTGGGATGGAAAACTGAGGGACTATCAACTCAAAGAAGGGAGCCCCCATTCCTCCTTAATGAAGGAATACTGCATCAACAAATGGATAAGTGTTCTGTGACCCTAGCTAAGAATATGCATGTCAAATTGTTAAAATCAATATGCAGGGCATGTTTTGATTTTATTTTCATTATGACAGATTGCTTGAGTATGAATACGGCCTACATGGCTCACATCAGAAAGGGGTGCACACTTTCTCGATGTCGAGTCATGAAAGGGTTTTCAATATTGACTACACCCTAGGGAGTGGACGTACTCCTGGTGTCTCAATACTTGATAGTGAATGATATGAAATATTATTACAGTTTTAGAGCAATAACGCTAACGAGTTTGCTTATATTGCTTGTGTTGACAGGCTAAACAGATGCATTTTGGTGTTGCACACTAAAGAGAAAAGGGTTATTGTTGATATACGTGCATTGTTGAAATAGGTGTATTGTTGATATAAGTGCATTGTTGATATAAGTGCATTGTCGATATAAGTGCATTGTTGATATAAGTGTGTTGTTGATATAAGTGCATGGCCTAATAAACCCAATTGTGTTGGCTTGGATGATTTGTTGATGGCCTGATAAACCCAACTGTGTTGGATTGGCTGATTTGTTCCTTCCCAGTCAGCGTGAAGGTGTACTGGCTAGACATTAACTATTTGATGTTGAGGAGTAGCCTGCGTGCTGACCTAACATCCAAGTCCATAGGAAATCCCAAGGCTTATAGAGCAAAGCAAGACCCTGTGGATGAGAGAGGAAACGCACAATACAGAAAAGTATTGGATTATCTTGCATCTTCTTACTTATGAATATACATGTGTATATGATTTGGTTATGATATTATAAGCTCTTGTTTAGAAACAAATGGATGAGAATAAACTAAACATGTGAATCTATTCAATGTTTGAATATAGGTACCGTTGGGAGCGAGGACTATGAGGGAATCCTAGGGGTGTGTGTGGACATGTGACTGTTCTGAAGAGCTCAGAATGAGCGATAATGAAAAAGGTGCTAGTGGGACTGTGAAGGCCCTAGCAGCCAAGATTTGTAGACAAACCATGTGGAGAGACTCCATGGTTGAGACGTCTGGAATAGACCAGAGACACTAAGTGTCATGGCTAATAAGGGTTGGTCCAGCATTCACGGTGAAGTGAAAGAGGCTAAGAGCATGAAAGCCACAGTGGCGGTGTGAGTTCCAGAATGGAACAAGATAAAGAGGGGAAAAAATCTTGCTGCTCTCTCTTTCTTTTTTTTTATATACTTATGCATTATGAAAATAGAAGATTGTTGAATGCATGTATGGCTAAAAATAGAATGTGTTTATTTGCTTAAAATAAATTATGAATGCTGGAATAGTTAATTCCCTACCCAAGAATGGACATGAATGAGCTCATGTTCCTGTTGGGAAGGCATGAAAAGTACGAAAGTCTCCTTGATAAGACTTGGACTGCCATGCCAATTGGGTAATTAAATTGACTGGTTTTAATGCTTATATTATGCTTGGCCTAATAGAATTACAATGATGCATTTCACAGGTGAGAAAAGTGAAATCCATTCGTGCACATTGATCATGGCAGCAGACCAAAAGCTATTGGACTTGGCTGGAAGTCTCCTTCAAACAATTTCCAAGACCCAAGAAAATCTTGGAGAGATGCTCAAGATACAGAAAAGGCAGAATGAGATGAACCACCATATTTTGCAAGACTCTTTTTGTTTGCAAAAGGAGGTAAAAATCCTTCTGGGTGCAATCCGTAAAGGAAAGGAAAGTGGATCAATGATGAGGCATTCGTCCAATCGGTCCATGAAGAAACGTTCCAAGCATGAAGACTCAAAGGAAATTGAGCAGGTAAAGATGAAGCAGCCAGCGAAATGCTGGAAATGCGGAGGACATCATTACCACTGAGACTGCCCAACAAGGGAACATCAGGAGGTTAGCAGCCACAAAGTTCCTAGACTTGGGGATGAGCCAAAAGCTGAGAATGAGCAGGAGAAGCTCGTGGAAGCCAAAGGGCTTGGTCCCGAAAGTTCAAAGTAAATAATTGAATGAATGACAGATCTGCAAAATTTTGAAATTTTGGATATGTTAATTGTATATGTATTCCTAAGTATTGGAACATCGAGGATAGTGTTATTCCAAGGGGGAGGGGAGTGTAACACCCCGGTTTTGACCCCGTTTGCATTAAAGGTACATGATGTATATATTTTAATTAATCGTGGTGAGGAGCTAAAGGCAAAATCCCCACCATCGATTTGGTTGTGTTATGTTTCAGCGATTGGAATCATTGCTGATGGTATATCGTGCTATCTGGCACGTTATAGTTTTGGCATCATGTAAATATGAACTTTAATTAAAATGAACCTACAACCAACTATTATGGTGCAATGATAATGAAAAGGGCATGCTTTTCCTAAGGTTAAGGGGGGGAATTGTCTAACCGTGGGAGCCATTGGGAAAGTGCCATGTGTCAACCACCTTCTTGTCTCTTTTAGCCACCCAGTCCTTTGGGGTAGGCATTAGTTGAGGGCAGTTATTGCTGGGTAGTGGTGGGTGGCAGGACTGTCAGTCCTTTCCCACATGCCCACTCCACCCACAGACTCATCTCACTCTCATGGAGGCAGAGGAAACCCAAGACCCCATTCTTCCATCCTCGCCCATCTTCACCCAAAGATGTTCTGTTCTCCTCATGCACAGGATTCTTCTTGGTTTTACTCACGCACCGAGCTAGGGAGCTGTGTTCTATCACCCATGAGTTTTCCTGTGTATGAACCATTTGAAATTTTGGATTGTGCATATGTATTTTTCCTACCATCATCGTGGCTCGGGGTGTATGTTCCCCTATCCAGGCTGAACGTCAGATTTTCTTCTTCCATTTCCGGGCTGTGTAATTTTCCTGTTGTTTTATTGCTGAGACCAGGGCTGTTGTTCGTTGTTGTGGGTTCATTACGTTTTGGTTTGTTGTGTGGTTCATTCGTGTTGTGGTCACTGTTGGTTCATCCACGAATCTGGTTGATGTTGGTTTCATCCACGATTTGGTTGCTGTGGAATCCATTACATTTTGGGTTGCTGTTGAGTTTTTTTGGCCATGCTAGGGCCAAGAACAACTCTGAATCACTTGTTTATCCTGAGCTGCTTTCACCATTTGGTTGCCATCCCGTTTCTACAGAGCCGTGAACTATTTGGTTTTCTTGCATGCATGCAGTGGTTGGTCCTCAGACTGTGTTGGAATGGGAATGAAGGCTTGGGTTGCTTGATAAACCTGGTGTGTTTGGGAACCACACAAACAGAGTTAGAGGGCTGGATTTCTTCTCCACAACCCCTGAATAGCACTGGAAGGGAGGTCAGGGCCTAAGGGACTGTGTAGCAGAGAAGGGACTAATTTCCTGGGGTTGGGTGTGTGTGGGTGTCTTAGAAGTCAGGCTAGTTGTGGTGTAGGATTCCTTATCTCTTCAATGAGCTCACCAGTTTAGCATTCAGCTTTTCCTAGTTCCTTGATGACCTGATAAACCCTACTGTGTTGGCTTGGCTGATTTGTGTATCCTTGGCTATGTGTAAGCCTGCTTAGTCCCTTATTCCTTGGGGAATCATGCCCAGCTTGGGGGTGGCAGTGTTGCTGAGAGATTGATGAGCACATTGGCCTACGGTTGGGTGGAACGTTGCAGCGACGTAGTTGGTTGCGAGATGAGTTCTTGATAAGATAAGTATTCTTGACTACCTCGTTTCTGCAATCATATTTGATGTTTAATGAATTATGGTGAACATGTTGAATGTTGGAATGTATGATTTTGCTTCCATTGTATGTTAAGCCATTATGTGTCTCTGCATGTTTTTACTTCCAAGCATTTTATTTCAGTTATATATATGTACATGTTCATGGGGCTAGTTTCCCCGATGGTTACTGGCATGGTAGCGTTCTCTTCGTCAATCGGAGGGTCATGGACGTTACACATACTAGGGTGAATTGATGGTGGAACTCCGATGACTCAGTGTGTGTTTCTAAATTATAGGGATTGGCCTCTGGAGATTCTAAACTCATGCGAATTGGAACATCAAGTGGTAGGTGGGTTCTAAATGAGTTCCCCATGGCACTAGTGAGGTGGAAACATACTCCTAATATAGGAAATGGAATTTAGACTATGGTGGTCAAGGGAGGATTATAATTAATCCTAACATGTTGGTCAGTCATGCATTAATCATTTCACAATCTTGACTCAACAAAAATCATTCCTATTAGCATTGAAATTCAATTTAGAAACTAATATAGTCAAATAGACTATGAAGATAGGTGAACAACCTTCAAAGCATAAATATAAATGATGTAAATTGATCCTTATTTTTCACCTTCAACACTATTCATGTTATCAGCAAGAAAATCACAGCCTTATAATAACTCAAAAATGAATGAATGGAAGATAATATCTCACTTTGAATAATATCTCCTTTCTTCCCTCTTACCTATTAAAGTTACAACCTAATGATTCATTCTCCAAGCCAATATTTTGAGCTAGGATAGGCCTCATGTGTAAATTTTAAGCCTCGTGTGTTGAGGAATTTACTTTGTATTTCAAAGTGATGATCTTGTACACTCTTGTTTGTCAAGGCTAAGGTCTTGTGTGTCAATATGGACCCTCATGCGTTGAGGTGATGCTTTGAATGTTGAAGCATGAATGGTGTTTGATGTATTACTAACCATGGTCGTCGATATGGATGAGCTATTAAGTCTCCTAACCATGGTCCTTGAGATGGATGAGCTATTAAGTCTCCTCTATAGACTTGACACCTCTAAAGTGAATTACTTTAGAATATGACCACTCGAAATGATAGTAAATCAATATGATCACATCATTGGAAAATATCCTTAGTATAATTGATATGATAGATAAATTAAAATTGGAACATGTAGACCATGTAGATAAGTCAAGACATAAAGATAATATGTAATGAGAATAGAGAGAATTTGAATTGCTCGCTTCAGTGATGATACAGACTTCAGTTAATCAAGGAGAAATCGAATTGATCACTTTAGTGATGATATCAAGAAGGATTTCAGTAAACAAGTAAATCAAGTGTTAATAAAGAAAATCTAGTTAACCTAAAGTGTTTTGCATGATGACACTTTAGTTAAACTAAAATATGACACTTAAGTTACGAAACTTGAATTAAACTAAAAGATGACACTTAAGTTATGACACTTGATTTAAATTAAAAGACGACACTTGAGTTACACCACTTACATGAAGACACTTCATTTTAGAGTTTTAACTAAATGGTTTAGCATCCAGTTGGAAGGCGAGTTCATCCTGAAGTTGGAAGAGAAAAATATATAATATGCCAATAAAGAAAAGTATTGGACAGTTTTTATGCGGGGTTTTGAGAGATCAAGGTGTACAGTGAACTCTCCCATGCAGGAATTCACTATACTTTACATGAGACCAAATTAGAGAATTGGTTGTGTGTTGCA
Source organism: Pseudotsuga menziesii (assembly GCA_001517045.1). Lineage (NCBI taxonomy): Eukaryota > Viridiplantae > Streptophyta > Pinopsida > Pinales > Pinaceae > Pseudotsuga > Pseudotsuga menziesii. The sequence goes on from LPNX010277284.1 coordinate 294,172, forward strand.
AACACTCTCAAGTTCTTCTCTATATCCAGGTTCTCTCTTGTTTTGAGATTGCACCAGGGGTGCTTGATATTTCTCTATGATTATGCACTAGGTTTGATTGATGTAATTTGCTCAATGTAAATACATTCTCTGCTATCTATCATTATACTAAGGAATATATGTTGGGGTTTTCTCCCTAATTTTGTAGAGGGTTTCCCTAGGGTAAATTATGTGTCTCGTGTGTGAATATGTATGCTTATGATTTTTCATTGATTTCAAGCACTACAATAATTACACAATTAAAAAAAATATCAAAGTTCAACAAATTCAACATGGTATTAGTGCTCAGGGTGTCAATGAGCTAATTTTTCACATCAATCTTGAGCTTTCATTGATCCTGAGTGGTAGAAGTTTATCACAATACTTAAGGAATGATGACTTTAATATCAGTAAGACCATAATACCAACTTGAATAAACTTCGAACTTCAATACTTGGAAGCTCGGGATTCTAAACATCTTGGAAGAACATGATGTGAATGGATATGTATCCAATGTTGTTGAAGAGCCTACTACTAATGTTGGGTGCACTTCTAATTTCAATGAGAATTAAGCCAAAGCTAAGAGGATAAATTATGATTCTGTGAAAGACAATTTGATGTCAGTGATTACTCCATTGAATACTGCAAATGAGTGATTCAACACTTTGACAAATTTTTATGAGAATAAGGCTCCTAGTTAAAAGAGAGCCTTGAAGAACAAGCTTTGTAATTTGAATATGGAGAAGGATGAATCTGTGGCTTCCTTCTTCACAAATATATCTCAAGCAATAGATAAACTCATGAGCATTGGAGTAATTGTCGATGATGATGATCTCATTCAAACTGTTGTCGATGGTATTGCATGTTCATGGGAGACATTCTTGGTATCTATTAATGCTTGATAAGTGCAACCAATATCTGATATATTGTGGCATGATTGTCTGCAAGGAGGGATAATCCAAATAAAATGTGCTTTCTCCAAATAATATAACCTTTATCTTACAGCAAGGAATAAGAGAGGAAATAAATCCTTCTCTTTAAATAAGTTTCCTCATAAAAAGGAAAAAGAATACAACAAGAACTTTGATAATTCCAAAGTCAAATGATTCAATTGCAATAATAAGGGCCACTTTGTAAGAGAGTGTCAGGAAAAGCAAAAAGGAAATTTCAAGGGTATATGTCATGGTTTGACTACTACAAAAGATGAACCTACAAGAAATAATTCATCTGATGATTAGGACACAAGGAAGTACTACTATATTGTCTCATCTCTATCTGGATCCATTACCACTAGTGCTAAGAAATGGCTAGTAGATGGAGGAACATCCAAAAATATGACTCGATATAGGATCACTATCACATATATGAAGGAAATGAAGTTCACATGTCAGGTGGAGCTTGGAGATAATACCATCTATTCAATCCAAGGATATGGATCCAAATACTTCCAGTTGAATTCAGGAGATGTACTCCATGTTTATGATATTATCTATGTTCCCAATATGAAGAAGAACTACCTGTCTGTTTTGGTTCTAGAAGATAGAGGTTTTAGAGTAATATTTATGGAATTATGGCCTAAGAATACAGACTTGAATTATACAGCTATGATTGGAGTTAGAGAGGGATGTCTCTACAAGGTTCTTGGAAAAATAATTAAACCCATGATCCATGACACTGTCGGTCCTTGTAAAATGTGGCATAGGAGGCTTGGACACCTCCATTTCACACTACCTGGTTTACAGAAGATGGTAAAATGTATTCCTATATTTCAATCTAAGCAAAATAGTGTGTGTAGGAGTTGCGCTCTTGCGAAGAACATCAAGAAGATATTTCCAAGAAGTACCCATAGATCCAAAGGGATTGTCACATGCCTCAATTTGCAAAACAATTTTATGTTTTTGAGGAACATTATGTTATATTTTATGTTGAAGTTTGTAATTAATGACCAAGTGGGGTCAAGGATAATTTAATGTATTGCATAATATTTTATTAATAAATAAATAAAATATGAGACAACAGCTTAGGGGAAGCTATTAAATGAGTGTTTACTGGTCACTTGGTGGAGTAAACTGGGTTGAGAGCAAATTGACATGCGGCAGCATCCTCAAACTACTTTTAGTTGTTGCAGGTGGCAACTTCCCTATTTTTGTGGTCATGATTCCCCAATTAAGTGGAACAAGAGCAGGTGGCTCATTAAGTAAAAACCGACCCAAAATACCTAGGCATGCTAATAAAACTTCCCATTGAAGACAGTTGAGGCTTCTCATTCTAGATTTGTGATCATTCTAAGTGAATGAAATGCACATGTGAATTCGATGGAGGGGACTAGATGAAGTAAGTTTGAGGGGATAACTGTTGAAGAATGAACTAGTGCAGCTATTCTAAGATGAAGTTCTTACTACTGTAAGAAAAATGAGTTACTGTTGAACACTCAGTGGATTTGCAGAGGATCTCAAGACTACATCTCTCACCCAATACTCTACCAGGAGGACCAGGAGACAAGCTCGGGGGTCCTGAGAATTGTAGTCTAGCTCTTCTCTAGGAGTTGGTTGGGAGGAACAAACTCCTTAAGTTGTTGTCACCTCATCTATACTTCCAGGTTTTGCTTAGTTCAGTTATTTTATTTATTCACTGCATCTAGAAAGTTTAAGAGTTTACATTAATATAGTATATTGTTGTTTTATTTCTGTTAAGGGATAAATAGGAAAATTATATATGCTGTGAAAATTAGTAATTAACTAGATTAGGGTAAATCAGTAAAGAAGTTTATGAGTAATTTGATAGATAGGAAAAATTACCTAAACTGTATTTTTCCACGCCTTTTGCAAGGCAGTACTCTAGTACATAAGGTATATTTATTTCAAATAAGTAGATTCAATAAAACTTAAATTCTGATGCAAATGATTACTATCTACAAGATTTTGTGTAAAAATTACTTATAGAACTTTAGCTGTAAGTATTATTTACTTAAAGTATTTAAATAAAATAAATAAAGATAGAAGAACCAGTATAAGTAATACACACTAGTATGTGTAATAGTTTATACAGTAAAACTAACAATGTTACATACTATAAATCCAATATGTAATCCTAAATAAAATAATATAGGAACAGTAGAATATTTAAACTAGGTTTAACTTAGTAAAATAGTATTATAGATTAAATAGTTACGTAGTTAGTTCATTTATGGGAAAATGTAAACTAGGTTTACTGAAACAAAAATACTAGTCTCTAAGGCATTAAAAATATTTAGGGTTACAAAAGATATGTTCTTCATAACAAAATAAATTCAAAATTTATAATACCAAAAACCTAGTGGTGTATTCCAGAAAACTCCAGAAAAGAAATACATTACTATTTTCCAGAATTATTGCAGTATTATTAATTTTACTGCTCTCAAAATAATTCTTAACCAAATATTATCAATTCATAGTCTTTTAATAAGAAACAAAATTTCTTACTGAGCAAATTAACCCTAACTATCAAAAACTAAATAACAGTAACGATAGCTAATACACAAATTATACATATATTTAAACCAAACAAAGATACTGCAAAATTCAGCTTAAAGCTGTGAAAATTCCTTAAGTATTAAAAAAAAACTAAACAGACATAGTTAGGCCTACGGCCTTTTACATTAACTCTCAAGGCTTAAAAGCCTCATAAAAAACTATTCTTAATTTTAACAAAGTACACAAAATTTAAAAACAACCATTTGTTTTTGGCTACGAAATCCCTTCACCAAATCGAGAGTTACTTTAACCACGACCATCAAATATTCTTTTAAAAACCCAAACCTTTTCACATCTAACAACCCTTTTTCCTAACAGTAAGATTCATGGCTTAAATCCAGTTACAAACTTCACTCTTATAAATTCATCGTGACTGGAAAAGGCCTAAAATTACACTTTTAAGTCTTGGCTAAAAGAGCCCGAGTTCACCCATTACAAACAACCACTAGGGTTTTTAAAAACAGAAATTAAAAAGAACAAACAAAGCAACTAAAGACCGACCGAACCAACAACCACAACACATGGCAGTCCCATAAAAATCAACTTCACATCTGTGCAGGAGAAAACCCCAAGTGAAGCCGAGGTTTACCTGTTTCAAATCCTTCGTGAAATCTCTGTTGATGAAGTTGATAGTATTTCAAGCCACCGTGATGAGCTTGCACGAAAAAAATCAACAGAAGATGAAGGTTAATACATAAACCCTTAAATAATTAATTTTTATTTATTTCAAAGCAGTAAAACGGTCAAAAATCTTACCAAGGGAATGACGCAGCTGCTGGATGTAGTAGTCATACCCTGCTTCCTTCATGAGCTTCACGAGCTGGTTGGGAGCCTTTCTAGAAAGAATTTTATTGTTGCAGTGGTCAAAGAGAAACCCCAAACCATGATATGTTGAGAAATGAATCCACAAGAATAATTAAGCAATACAAACCAAAACTCAACTCTCTCCTTCAACAACTCTCTTTGCACTATGTAAAGTTTAAAGAACACTCACAATAATCAAACTCTCAGAGTAAAACAATGACGGCGAACCCAACCCAATCTCCTTTACACTTTACAAACAGTCCAAAAACTCTTTCACGATGACCGGTGAGCAAATAGAGGAAGGAGGGGAAACAAGCCAACGACCATGAGCTCGCTGCTCAACCACCCACAACAAGAGTAAACAAATGTGAATTTTTAGGGTTAGATAGGCCTTTATACTCTGTCTCCAAGTCAAAAGAACCCTAATCTCGTCCACCAACCATGTGTCCTTTGAAATCTTTACAATTATGGGTTTTCAGGCTATAGTTCGAAAATCCTTGATTAACCTACACAATCATTTGATCAAAAGTCAAACCCTACAATATCTTTTTAAAGTATCATTGTTGCCTTGTTTCGATCTCTTGTTCATAACCTTAGTATTTGCATTATGGAAAAGTATTCATTATACTAAGGGTCCTAGGATTAACTACAATTTATCTATGTTCATCTTGATTTTAAATAATGTTTATAAGTAATAAGACCACAACAATGGAGATAAATTAACCTTCCATAAAAGTACGTAACCATAGATCTTGTATTTTGGAAGGTGTTCAATTACAATAGGGTTTTGTGCATAGTTTAACTATAACCTTGGCATTTATAATACTTCCTCTATTTTAACACCTACTATTGATAATGATATTATACAAATCAAGGAAAATAAACCAGTTACATGAATATAGCTATTCATAAAAGAATCCTGAAGCTGGAGTTAGTATAATAATACATTTGGAAATTACAATATATCCATTGCAATCGGAAGCTCATATAAAACAAGGTTTATATACTAAGAGAACTAGGTAAGAATACATAACTTAGGAGAATTACTAACATAGAGTATTTGAAGTTTTTTTTAAAAAGGAACTCAAATAGATAAGAACAGTACCATATTCCAATATCTAAATGACAAAGATGTAGTTATGGATGCAAGTATGTATAACATATCTTCTCGTTTATGAATTTAATTAGGCCACTAAACTCTTATTTGCGGGAGTCATTAGAGAGAATTTGAGGTAAAAAATGGGCCTCAAAAGGACCAAAATGTACTATAGAAATCAACCAATTACATTCTAGTAGATGACATCATCCCCCATGGTTGAGGTGGCATTGCATGAGTTAAGAATGCTTATTTGTCACATTATCTATGGTGGTTGAAAACCCATAGTTAACCAAGGTAGTGGTACAAGTACTTTTAAGTCATAAAGTGAAGTACTCACAATAAAAGTCATTTCACACTTTCTCATAAAATAATATTATTGTTATTTTCAAGTAAAGTACTCACAATTCACTTTCTCATAAAATAATATTATTGTCATTTTCAAGTAAAGTACTTATAATTCACAAAAATGTCTTTTCACATTTTTTTATAAAATAATATATTGTCATTTTCATGCTTTTTAATTTTAAATTATATATTCACTCAATTGTATTTAATATCATAAT
>LPNX010277284.1:300255-365371 GCA_001517045.1 Pseudotsuga menziesii
AGAGCTGTTCTTAATCTATAACATCCCAAAAAGAAATATAAGCATATAATTGAAAATACAAGGGAGATTACTTGGATCAAGTACTATAGTGGTAAATTTGACTGCACATAACCCATCCTTTCACAGTATTTTTTTTACCATCATTTATGCATTTTGATAACATTAGAAATACCAACAATACCTTCTTCAAGGTCAAGCTGCAAACAAACATTTTTACTAGCATTTATCCTATGCTAGTTGAATATTATACTCGGTCTGTATATTTTACTGGTAACAACACTGATTACTTGTTTAGAACCTGTAAAAGAAGCATCATTCCACTACATTATCTATAAGCTAAGTAAGCCCTGATCTCATTTAAGATTCTTTCCTACTTGACAAAAGAAAGTAATAACACAATTAGTATCAGAGTAAGATGTAGTTTTCCTTTCTAACTTTCTAAAACATAAACTGTTGTGTTTAGAATCCCTAATATAGCACTTCAAGTTAAACTAATAAATTATATAGAGCTATAGAAATATAATTCTCTTTGTTAATTGTGACTGTTTGAGTATCTGCTAACAGTTTTTGGTTCATTGGCAATGACAACCTAGACATTTTATGTTACATGAAAAATTTTAAATTTTTACGAAATTTTTGGGTTATTATAGGGATCCTGGAATTGATCCATTCAGATGTTTTTGGTCCTATGTCAACACAATCCTTGAGTGGTTATATGTACTATGTGCTTTACATAAGAGACTTCTCTTGCAATTCATGGATATATTTCCTAAGGAAAAGAGTGAAACGTTTAGCAAGTTTCAAGAGCTCAAAGCACTGGTTAAGAATCTGACTAGAAATCAACTTTGTGCTTCGAGATATGATAATGAAGGAGATTTTGATTCTCATTTGTTTAATTATTTATGTCGTGATGCAATGATAAGAACACAGTTTAATGTATCTTACAACCCCAAAAAGAATGGGGTTGTTGAAAGAAAAAATAGAACAATCTATGAGGCTACAAAATTTATGATGTGTGATCAAGATATTCCCACCTCCTTATGGGAAGAAGCATCCAACATTATTACTTATATTCATAACAAAAACCCTCATGATATCATGGGATTAAGACTTGTTAAATTATTGAACCGCTGATCTACAGACAAATGAGAGCAATTGAGAGAATGAATTGTGCAGTGGAATATCAAGAACAATGTACATTGAACAAGACAAATATGGTAAGAATTGATTAGTTAATTACAACATTAATCTTCATTAATTATAGAAGTATACAACAGTTTTACAATAAGGAAAATTTGAATCATGTGGATAGGATTCGAATCTACCAACTCAATCTGACTGAAAATATAACTAGGAGTGTCTAAATCATTTCATGGGAGCCACTAGTCTATCTCCCGATGTCTAAATTAGTATAACAATCAGTTAAACTAGTTAAACTGATGAGGTAGGTGGAAAAAGGTGCCACTTCCCCATGCATCCATGAAAAACTGGCACTAGACTAATTGAGAGTCATCTAAATGAATGTAACTGAAGGTTTACTCAACATAAATGACTACCTACCACAACCAACTGATGGAGGCTGTTGGTGGTACTCAGAGTGGCTCCTATATTGTAGGGATTGGTCTCAGAGGCACCTAAACTCATGCATGAACATGCAGTTAGTTGAATTTAACCTCTATATGTGTTCCCCACACTCTAGTACAATAATATTGTATCTCTAATCTATAAAAGATGATCAAATAGACTATATATGGACAAGGGAGGATTATATAATCCTAACACCCCCCCCCCCTTAATCCTGACTTGGGAAACTTTGGGCCCTGGAAACTAGGCCAAAATTCACCCATACAATCTAATGAAAAATAAAACTTCTTAATAAACTAAGGAAAATGGGGAAAACCTCATGGGAAACGCCTCCCCCCTCAAAATAAGAAGGAAACAAGAAAACAAACTATACTTAGGATAACATTTTCATGTTTAGGTAATAACTTGTAAAAATTGTGCTACAATTTGCAACAGTAATGCAGTAGTTTGCTTCTTTTGTGGAGTAACAACCTGAGGCTGTGCATGTGAACCTCTCAATTTTCTTTCAATCTGATGAGCGTTCTTTGTGTTTCTTCTTTCTGGAAGAGGAATGGAATGATTAATTGTGTTCTTCTATGGGACAAATGGTTGATCATGCACTATCATCAAGTAGCACTTTCCTGTAAGTTTTTTACACCACTTTGTAGATAGTGAAGTTGTGTGAGAGAGTGAAAAATGTTCATTCTGATACTGGGACCATGTTCTCCTTCTGTCTTCTAGATTCCCAGCACCATCCCTAGCTGCTTCAATGAGATTTTGGGCCCATTTATGCTTAGGCCACTGATTTGGGATGGGAGATGGATTTGTATCTAGATTCTCATGAGGTACAGCCTCAATATCAAGAAAATGTTTACCTTTTCCCCCTTCATCTGAATATGAAACATGTGACAAAATATCATCATCAAAAGGAAATGGAAGAGTGTCTATACCTCCTTGTGCTTCAGATTGTGGTGAATCAAGCAATTGTTCTTTTTCAAACTGAACACTTCGCTCTATGAAGAATTTCCTAGTTGCAAGTTCCATCAATTTATATGCTTTTGCATCCTCAACATATCCCAGTAGTATGCTTTCACTACTCTAGGCTTGGAAGGCCTTTCTCTTATCCATGGGTGCTTTGGACCAAGCTTTGGAACCAAAACTTCTCAAGAGACAAACATTAGGCTTATGCCCATTCAGTGCTTCAAAAGGAGTGGCCCCAACCACTGATTTGTGAGGAGCTTTATTCTGTATGTATGAAGCACATTTTACAGCTTCATCCCAAAGAGAATGAGGAATATTCTTGGCTTGGAGAAGACATGTTTCTATCTCCTTCAATGATCTATTTTTCCTCTCAGCCACACCATTTTGATGTAGTGTGTATGGAACATAGTGGTCCATTCTAATCCCCTCTGATTTGCAATAATGCTAAAAATATATTTTAATGTATTCACCTACATTATTTGATTTAATGGACTTGATCTTTTTCCTGAAACTATTCTCAATCAAATCTTTTAAAACTTTAAAAATTTCGAATAATTTTGATTTCTTTTTCATGAATTATACCCAGCATAACCTTGAACAATCATCAATAAAAGTAAGGAAATACCTATAACCATTGTTTGATGTTGTAGGCACATGACCTAAAACATCATTGTGTATAAGATCAGGTATAGAGGTAGCTCTATTTTCCTTCCCAACCTCATACCTCTTCTCTAGATGCTACCTACCAAGCAACCAAGACATACTCCATCTAATGTTTGGATGAGAGGAAATTATTCAACCATTTTTTCATTGTGGAGTTGTCAGAGATATTTGAAATTGATATGCTCAAATCTCTCATGCCATAGATTTCTAGTGTTGTTGCGTGATTCAATAAAGTTGTTGGATGTGAAGCAGGCAGGAAATCAGAGAACTCATATGCCTTTGAGGCATGGTTAGCAAACCCTTTTGTAGTGAGATTTCTAGTAGCCTTTTATGTGATTTCAACTGAGTCAAGGTTGAATGTAACTCTATTTGGAGATATTGTATGAGTCATGTGATAAACAGACAACATATTTGTTGCAAGAGAGGGCACATAGAGAACATTCTTGAACTCACCATGTTGTATTTTAATAGAACCTCTCCTAGCAGCTAAGATTTGGGGGTCATCTTCCATGTGAATGCTAGGTCCTCTTAATTGAGTGAGAGTGGAGAAGGATTACCTGGAGTAAGCCATGTGGTTGGATGCTCCAGAATCAATCAAGTAAGATTTTGACTAAGTGAGGTCTGCCTTCAAGGTAAGGAATCTCTCATGGTCTTCTGTGGGTTGTCCAATATCAGACTTATTTGCTCCTTGTGGGAGAGCAATATTTTTCTATTCAAGAAGTGTTGAGAGCTGGTCGATTGTATTATTCATGCACTGGCTCTTTGTATGAAAGCCTCTCATACATTATGGACATCTAGTCTTCTCAAATTTCTTATTTTTCTTGGAACCCAAGGCTCCTTCGACAATTCTCTGATTCTCCTTTGGCTTTGAATCAGTGGTTGTGGGAACCTTCTCTTTGTGCTTCCCTTTGGCTTGCACATTGTTTGAGTCTGACATCAAGAATTCTTGAATCTCGGAGGTTTTAATCACTCCCATTTGAACCAATTTATATTTCTCTTGTATTAAGGACTCAATAAAAGAATCTAGAGAAGGTATCTTCCAATTGGGGATGGAATATCTTCTGAAATGGAATGTAGAAACAAATACTGAGTACTCAGAGCCAATCCTAATCAATAAAAACAACACAAGTTGTTCATCTTTCCTCTCCAATCCACATTATTTGCATTGTAGTACTAGTGACTTGTATTTTGTAAATAATTGTTGAATATATTCGAAACGATTGGGTTGTAAATCAATGAGATCATTCTCCAATATGTTCCCTCAAAGCTCATCTTGTTTTCCAAATAAATATTCAATATTTTCCCAAGCTTCCTTCGGAGTCCTAAGTCCCTCAAGTTGGAACAAAATATCTCAGGAGATATGAGTACACATGAAGTCAAAGGCCTCATCAAGTCGATTCAAAAATGTGTTCTTCTCAACATGCTGCTAGGGCTCAGCTTCTCTTCCCATAGTCATCCTATGCAGGCCAAGCTTGTGCAAGGCTACCTGCATATCTACCCTCCAATCAGAATAGTTGAAGGGTGTAAGGATTCGGGGTACAAGAGCTGAAGAATTCATCTTTCAGTATGCTGAAAGAGCCAATTCCTTAAGAATCTATGTAGATACCAACAAATTACACTACAAAACAAAAATCAAATTGCAATCATGTCAGTTTCAAGCATTTCCACCTTGACATGTACACTTTCTCAGAGTAGGTCACACCTAGATAGACTTCTCTGAACATAATTTAGAGGCAGCAAGGCTATCATTCCATTATTTATGTGGAAACTCAGTTTCTTCTAGTGTACAATGGATATCGGACAAGACTTGTTTCTAGCCTGAATAAGGCTCAGATACCATGTTAATATATTGAACCATTGATCTACAAGAAAATAAGAGAAATTGAGAGATGGAATTGTGCACTGGAATATCAAGAACAATATACACTGAACAAGACAAATTTGAGACAAATATTATAAGAATTGATCAGTTATTTACAACATTAATTCCAACAGTATACAATAGTGTTACAATAAGTAGAATCTGAATCATGTGGATAGGCTTTGAATCTACCAACTCAAGCTGACTGAAAATCTATCTAGGAGTGTCTAAATCGCTGCATGGGAGCCACTAGTCTAACTCCTAATGTCTAAATCAGTATGGAAATCAGTTAAACTAGTTAAACTAGTTAAACTGATGAGGTAGGAGAAAAAAGGCACCACTTCCCCATGCATCCATGAAACATTGGCACTAGACTAACTGAGAGTGATCTAACTGAAATTAACTGAAGGTTGTCGCAGCATAACTGACTACCTACCACAACCAACTGATGGAAGTTGTTGGTGGCGATCAAAGTGGCTCCTATATTGTAGGAATTGGTCTCATAGGAACCTAAACTCATGCATGAACATGCAGTAAATGGCAGTTAACCTCTATATGTGTTCCCCACACTCTAGTACAGTAATAACATCTCCTTAAGCTAGACAAGATGATCAAATAGACTATATATGGACAAGGGAGGATTATATAATCCTAACCAGACTCCAGAAGAATTTTTCACTGGTGAAAAAAAATTTGTTGGACACTTGAATATTTTTTATTGTCAGTCTACATCCATGTTCCAAAAGAGAAGAGGACAAAGATGGATCCGTCCAAAAATAAAGGGACATTTGTTGGATGTAGTGAATCCTCCAAAGCTTATAGAATATATGTTCTATGAGAAAGACAGATTGAACTTAGCAGAGATGTGACATTTCATGAAGAGGTTTCCTCCTCTAAAGAAATTTAATGTTATTCAGATATGGAGGAGCATGAGACTCCCATGATGGAAGATCCATGTTCTACTTCTCCTCAGTTAGATGTTGAGAGGGAGAAGCTAGAAGATTCCTTAGATTCTCTTGAACCTAAAGTACCAATAGAAATGGTTGAAATATATCTCAATATACCTCCTTTTAAGAGGAGATATGCATGGTGGAGAGAAATTCTATAAGAGGTATAAAATCATTGAGCACCTTCAGCAACATCCAAAGAGAGAAGAAGACTTGAAATCTATTTAGGATATGTATCACATCTGAGTCACATTAGTGATTCAGAACCTTCCGCATATGAGGAAGCTTCTAAGAAGAAAGTATGGAAATATTCCATGGTGCAAGAATCCAAATCCATTATGAAAAATGATGTTTGGGAAGTGGTTCCTAAACCTGAAGGGAAGTCTGTAGTAACTTCCAGGTGGATTTATAAAACAAAACATGTAGCTGATGGCAATATTGAAAAGTATAAAGAAATATTTGTGGCATGTGGCTTCTCATAGAAATAAGGTATAGAAAATGATGATACATCCACTCCCATGGCTAGGTACACCACTATTTGAGCATGATTTACCTTGCTTCAATTCTAGGGTGAAAGCTTCACTAGATGGATGTGAATACTACCTTACTCAATGGTGAAGTTGAGGAATAAGTATACATACAAAAACCTAAGGGGTTTGTAGTTCATGGGAAGGATTCCCATGTATGCAAACTAAATAAATATTTGTATGGGATTAAGAAAGCCCAAGGGATTAGTATTCAAGGATTGACAACTATCTTCAGAGCTTGGGTTTCTCTAAGAGTGAATCTGACCCTAACATGTACTTCAAGGTTGTGAAGAACCAACCCCTAATATTGGTTTTGTATGTTCATGACTTCTTCCTTCCTGGAGAAGGACAATGAATAGTTAATTGCAAGAGGGATCTCTACTCTGAGTTCGAAATGAAAGAATTGGGTATTATGCATTATTTTTGGTCTTGAAGTTTGGAAAAGGAAAGATTATATTTTTCTTTTACAAGGGGAGTACACAATTGTTGTGATGCATAGATCTAGTATGATGGATTGTAAATCCATGTCTACACCAATGGTTTCTAATCTGAAGAAACTGCATGAGCCAGATTTTGCATTGGATCTAGTGGATCCTACCATGTATAGACAAATTATTGGTTCATTGATGTACTTGATACATTCTATACCTAACATATGTTATGCATTGAGTATCGTGATTCAGGTCATGTCTCATCCAAGACATAGACATTGGGTTTTTTCTAAGTATGTGCTTAGATACCTTTAAAGTACTATTTCTTATGGAATCAGATATGCCTCCAGTGGAGGAGTGATGTTACTTGGTTAGGTCAACTTTGATTGGGGTAGTAGTATTGTGGACCAAAAGAATGTTGGAATTTGGTTGAATATTGTTAGAAATATGGTGTTGTCATTGATTTCAAACAAGAAAAACGATACATGTAAAACCAAAAACAAGTTGCATGTCAAATAAGAAACAAGCTTGATGTCAAACAACAAAATGTTGATGAAGCAGAAAGTCTAGAAGCTCCTTTTTTATGATCTTGAGAAAAAATCCATTTTTGAAGAAATATATAAAAGTATATGCAAGCCTAACAGAATCAGATAATGTCTCTCTATATGCGCAAACCATATTGAAGAATATATAGAGAAGAAATGTGGAAGTTCAAGAAGTGTGCAAATCCCACCAAACCAGATTGAAGAAGTATATAGAGAAGAAATGGGGAAGTTTAGGAAGTGCACAAATCCCACCAAAACATGGGACTCATATTTGCAGACACCACCAAGTCAGTGGACATAAGTGCACAAAACTCGACAAGATTGAATTATCAATATGGTTTATGCCGACAAAAAAAAATGGGTGGTTAGCGTAATTAGGAAGAAAGAGAGTTGGGTGTCTACAAATATCAAGAAAACTATAAATAAGAAAGAGATGGAAGTATTAAAGTAAGATTGAAGATGAAGAATACATAATATTTTGACTTGGAAATATTTTAATTTTGGGGTATAAATGGCTCATTGAGTTGTAAACATTTTTTACAACAGAGATCCAAATTGTGCAAAATCATGAGAATATCAGTAGACAGTGCACAAATTAGAAGGATGACCTATACCAGGATGTGCAAAGAGAACATATAGTGAATGATGTAGATCACAGAATTATGAGAGATTTGATATTGTCGAATGATGCAGATCACTGAAGTGTGGAAGTATTGACAATGTTGAACATCACATATCTTGGAATATACATATAGCAGATCTCAGAAGTGATGATGTACTAGTAAAGGATATCAGAGGACGCATACACAAATATCAAAATACACAGACGCCGATATCTAAAGGAATAAACGTAGATATCAGAAGAAGGAGATATTAGAAAGATACAAATGCAAATAATAAAAGACACATCTTGCAATTCTATCATAATATATTCATTTTAGGGTGGCAATAAAGGAAAAGGAAATGAAGTTGGTTCTTCCTTCAAGTAGGTGTTGGAGAGTTCATTCAATGCTGAAAAACAAACAAAGAAGATAATAGTATTCAATCAAGTTGTTTCCTGAACAATGTGAGTTGAAGCTTGCACAAATAGGACTCATATCCATGTAGGTCAATTCCTAAAACCAACAAGTTGGTTCTTTTTGAGTTTATAGAATTCCTTACAGGTTCGTGCATGTAGTATATGAGTTGGTGCTTGCAATCAAGTTGTTTCCTAAGTGAGTTGGTGCTTGCAATCAAGTTATTTCCTAAGTGAGATGGTGATCACGTTTTGGATATTGGTGTCTCCCATTCATGTAAACAATACGTTTACACACACACACACATATATATACGTTACTTTACATATTATTTGCACAAATTGTGTTATTTACTGTTTTTGGAAGAAAATATTTTGGATCATAATTTGTTAAGTAAAATTGTATAATGTGTGCCTTATAATGATTCATCCCTTCCCTCTCAGTATAAACAAGAACCAATAATTGGTATCAAAGTGGATTCCTTCAAATTAGTTTAATCAACTGGAAGGTAGATCTTTGCGCATATATGGATATACAAGAAGGTCTTTCCACCAATAGAGCACCAAAATTTGATGGGTCGAACTACACCTTCTGGAAAATAAGGATGCAAGTGTATTTTCAGTCCCTTGGAATGGATTTTTGGTAGTCAGTGGAGAATGGTCATTAAGATCCAAAAACCACACCAATCGATGCAACTAACAGAAGTCTATATGAAAATAATGGAAGGGCCATAAATGCAATCAATATTATGTGGCCAAGAAGATTCTGACTTTACCAAGGTGATGTAGTGTACATCATCCAAATCCATGTGGGATAAAATCAAGAATATCTATGAAGGTGATGTTAAATTCAAGAAGGAGAAATTGAAACTATTTCAAGACATTTTCAATCCATGAAGATGAAAGAAGAAGAAAACATAGCATCATACCTTCTTCGGATAGATGAAGTTGCCAATTCCATCATAAGACTAGGAGTGGAGATTGATAAATAATATATTGTACAAAAAATACTAAGACCCTTTCCATCCATATTCGACTCCAAAGTTTAAGTATTAGAAGACAGATCTAATTCGACTTAGTTAACAAAGGATAAGCTACACGATATTCTCACAAATTATGAGATAAGAACTAAACAACAGAATCTTACCAAGAAAGAAGCAAAAGTAAAAGCTACCAAGAAGTATAAATGCATCCAGCACGAACACAATAAGAGTGATTTTGATGGAAGAAGAAGTCAAATTTGTGAAAAAATTTAAAAGGGGACGTGGAAAATACAAAGGCAAATTTCCTTTCAAATTTTTTGCGTGTGGTGGAGTATGTCATTTTTCCTCAAAATACCCTTAAAAACAAGTTTAAGACAGTGAAAAATAAGATGATGTTGATTATAGAGAACTAAGGATAATGACACATCAAAAGGACATATTTGAAAACTAGAAAAAAATTATATGCTCTAAGGAATATTGCAAGTCGTCGAAGGAAGAAAGAAGTGATAACAATTCAAGGGAAGTTATTTTCATGGATTTCGTAGAATATGAAGATAAAAAAGAAATGGATATGTGTCATTCTTTAATGAGATATTTATCTCAAAAGAGACATAAAAGACTTTGAGTAATTATTTCTGCAATGGGGTCTATACCTCACCCTTGAAATCTAATTCTAGTAGGAGAAACAGTGAGGAAGAAACTGCAGAAGTTGACCTGGAAGGTGAACATACTAGTGATTTGTAAGATATGAATAAGTCAAGAAATATGAACAAATATATTAAGGAACAATTTCCAAATACTAAGGAACGTATCAAGGAGGAAAATACTCTTCAAGAAAATACTAGTATAACAAATGAATAAGAAGGAAGACAATCATCAAAAATAGTTGAACTAGGCATAAAATGAAATAACATGACTGGGTGATAGGAAATATGTGCTAGAAGAGTTATTGGAAGAAACAAAAAGGAATAATGAGATGCTAACAAGAATACTTCCACAAAAGGATATGGATATTTATCACTTAAGGAATGAAGTGCTTGAAATGAGAAGTAAAAATCAATTTCTATGAAACCAAAGACAGTCCATGGATAGAAAACCATTTTATGCAAATCCAAAAGAAGACAAGGTTTATATTGAAGTATAAATAAAGAACAAGTTCAATAATAACACATCTATTTGAACAAGATATTAAACAACCAGAGATCACCCGCAAACAAGGCAAGAATTGGCTATGACAAGAAAGTTGAAAACATATGTGACAGAGAATGTATGTCAAGTACAAAACAAATGAAGTTTGAAGAGAAAATTCATTTCAGGTATGATAGTACTCTTAATAATTAAAACTTTCCCATCTATACTATAAAAATGAGAGTCAATCCATTGAATTGTTTTATGTGCAATCGCTTTGGACACATTGCAGAATACTGTCATACAATGAGATTCTATGCTTGTGATGAATTTGGAATTAAGAGTCACTATTGTAAAAAAATAGTAAATCGTCAATATAGAAATATTGTGTATGATATCAACAACAACCTATGGACTGGAAAGGAAGGAATCAGGCACAATATCAAAAAGGATGTGTGCAAATGAAAAGGTGGGTAAAAAAAGTTTCTCATGCATGTACAGTCAAAGAAAATTATCCAAGTATTTCTCAAGCAACAAGTGATTATTTCTCATATTGCTAATCATTAAATGGTTAAGTAAGATCCTTGAATTCAAAACATTATTCAGGATTCAATGGAAATTTGTGCAGGCATGATAGCTATCTCATTTATTATTGAAAAAAGAATATATTCATTTGAAATTTAATTACCAGAGGAAGGAAACTCATTTTCACTCAACAAAAAATTGCATTCATAGTATCGGTGAATAGTCAATTCTCGTTGTCTCATTAGGTTAAGGGGTGGGTCTCTTCAGCACAGTGACCCAAGTTCAATTCCCCTTAGGGCTGAGCTATTTGGGAGGAGAAACCAAAAAATCCAGCCATGCAAAGGGTTGTTGTGGCCCATGCCCGGTGTGAACACCGTGTTACTTTGATAGCTTAGATGC
Organism: Pseudotsuga menziesii; assembly: GCA_001517045.1. Lineage (NCBI taxonomy): Eukaryota > Viridiplantae > Streptophyta > Pinopsida > Pinales > Pinaceae > Pseudotsuga > Pseudotsuga menziesii. The sequence continues at coordinate 311,824 of LPNX010277284.1, forward strand.
CCCTGGGTTGCAATTTTTAACCAAGGGTTCATTACTACTGGCCCTGAGTGATGGGAAATCGAACAAAAAAAATAATATCAATGAACATATATTTAATACTTCAAAAGAAAGTATTGAATTGCATAAATCTATGCAGATAAAATATATGCTTGGGTAATCAAAACTTGTATTATAAAGGAGTTTTTAAAAGGGAAATATTATTCATCTAGATTACAAAATGAAAAGATCAATGTTCAAAATACAAAATTATAGGAGGACAACTAGTCCATAATTGGCATACAAGACAAGAAGAAGAATCACAGGGCATTGATACATGTGTGTATTCAGTTAAAATTTCCTAAGCTGGCATACTCATTTACAAAACAATACAATAAATATTTTTCATAAAGACTTAGCAACAGCATTGATGCTTGTACCTACAGCTGAAGCTCAAGATATAAATGAGACTCCTCATATTGCGTAGATGGATGAAGTTCAAGATCCAATGAATATGGTTGTGCAAAACTGAAGCAATCAATAGAATACACAAATTGATGTTTTGATTGAAAATGTTCAAGACTAGTAAACAAAAGGAACTGGTAAAAAGAGAGCTCGTGTCAAGATTGATTGGAAAATTTGTTGTGGCTTTGTTCATGTTCTAATTGCTCAACTTTGTCTTTTAAAACCACAATCCCATGTGCACTCTGCTAGTTTACTTGAGATTGGGTGTACCACTATACGGCATATGATTCCTTCATCTGAGATAGGTGACTCTCCAAGATAGCCTTGAACTCTTGTCATTGAAATTGAACTGGCTTAACAAGCCTAGAAACAATTACATTAACCTGTTGAAGAGAACTGGTAATTGCAACAGAACAAAGCAATGATCGAAAACAAAAAATTGATGGCTCTATGTAAGACCAAATATCCCATAAATAGATCGGAAGGCCACCAAATCACACACTTTGAAGCTAACGAATGGATGCATAATTAAAACGAATTTAAGAGTGAATTAATGAGTAGTACATGTTTGATAAGTGAGAAGAATGTGAGTACATGGGCCATAAATGAAATATTGCATCTCAAGAAAGATCATTGCATCGAATATGTCAAATCAACGTCAAATGGAAATATGTGTGATCGTTGGTGAAATTAATGGCACTTATCAAGTATGATTTTCCCATGTATGAAATTAGGAAATTTTTGGAAGTAGTGACAAGATGTGTGAAATAACATGAACATTTGTGCAAAATCACATTAATTGTGACGCAGACAATAAGCAACAGAGATTAGTGATTTGATTAGGCATAAATGAAACATTTCGAAATGGCAGCAATTATGGTGTAGTAGAAATAACAAATAGATGAATTGATAATCATGATTCCAAGCAGACTTAAATACTCAAAAGATGTATCCCTTTGCCATCGATGTCAAAGGGGGAGAATAAAGAATAACGAAATGTTGGATAGAATTTGAATAAAATATTTGCGCAAATGTGAAATGAAGAATTAAATGGAATGAACACATGGGGAGTATTTTGTGCATAGAATAAGAGCTCATAGTCAGGGAGAGCTCAATGCTAGTTAGGGTTGACATCAATGCCAAAGGGGGGTATTTTTCGACTTTGTTGAAGATTGTTATACTTTGGTGTTGTTATTGATGTCAAACAAGAAACAAGCTTGATGTCAAAAAAGAAAATGTTGATGAAGTAGAAAGTCTAGAAGCTTGTTGTTGATGATGCTAAGAAAAAATACAATTTGAAGAAATATATAAAAGCATATGCAAGCCTTAGCAGTATCATACAATGTCTCTCTATATGTACAAAACTAGATTGAAGAAGTATAAAGAGGAGAAATGTGTAAGTTTAAGAAGTGTGTAAAACCCACCAAACTAGATTGAATAAGTATATAGAGAAGAAATGTGGAATTTCAAGAAGTGAACAAATCCCACAAGAACATGGGACATATATGCACAGAGCCCACAATATTGAATGACCAATAAGGTTTATGCCCACAAAATATGAAATGAGGTGGTTAGTGTAATTAGGAATCAACAAAGTTGGGTGTCTCTGAATCTCAAGAAAAGTATAAATAAGCAAAATATGGAAGTATTGAAGTGAGATCGAAGATGAAGAAGATATAAATTTTTGGCTTGGAAATATTTTAATTCTAGGGTATCAATGGATCGTTGATTTAGAAGAATTTTATGCACCAGAGAACCGAATTGTGCAAAATCATGAAGAAGATCAGCAAACAGTGTGCAAATTAGAAGGATTCCCTATACTAGGATGTGCGAAGAGAACATACAATGAATGATGTAGATCGTTGAAGTATGAGAGAGTTGATATTATTGAATGTCGCAGATCGTTGAAGTATGGAAGTATTGATAGTGTCAAACATGGCATAGCTTGGAAGATGCAGATAATAGGTATCAGAAGTGATAACATGCTAGTAAACTATACCAAGGGATGTAGGTGCATATATAAGAAGACACATGTGTAGATATTAGAATTCATATACACAAATAACAAAAGAATCATATATTGAAAATACGTAGACACAAATTAGAAAAGATGCAAATTGAAATTTTATCATAATCTATTCATTTCAGGGTGGTAGGAAGAGGAAAGGAAAAGAATTTGATGTTTCCTTCCAATAGGTGTTGAAGAATTCATTCAGTGCTAAAAAATAAATAGAGAAGATATAATTCTTCGATCAGGTTTTTTTTAGAACATTATGAGTTAGATCTTGTGCAAATAGGACTGATATCCATTTAGGTCGGTGCCTAAAACTATCAAGTTGGTGCTTGCACAGTGGATATAAGTCCTTATAGGTTAGTTCTTGTAGTCTCTTAGTTGATTCTTGCAATTAGGTTGTTGCTTCATTGATATGGTGCTCACTGTTAAACCTCAAATTACCACAATTGTGTATTTCCATTGAGTGTTTCAATTTGCATTCAATTGTTGTCATTGTGTGTCACAACTTACACTCAATTGTCGTCCTAAGTGTTGCACTTGGATACCATATACCATTGAGGTTATTCATGTCATATCACCATGAGAAACATTATATTTGTACCTCCTAGTATTTTTAGGACCCTTTGACACTATGTTGGTCCCTTCCCTAGTTGCACTTGGAAGCAAATCCAATAAGTAAGGGGTCAAAAACCACTTGACCTAACCCTCAAATTGACCTCTTGATGAGATTTTTGTGCCATGCTAGTTGAAATAGGAGAGAAAATTACAACATTTTCATGCCTTGCATGCCGATGGGGGAGATAAATTTTCAAATGTCACTTTGTGCACTACTTTGGGGGAGCGAAAATCCATGTTTATAATTATACCTAGGTTTTTGGATCGTGATCTTTCGAGATATTTTAGTGGGATTAATTTACCCTTTGAATCCTTTCTCACATTCCATCCATGGAATGTTCGATATACTTAATCCAAGTTATTCTCACCTAAATACTAAACCCTCTCCTAGTGGTTGGCCTCCCCAAATCCTACTTAAGGAGGGCCATTCATGGGATAATAGAGGTGATGTTTGAGGATATCAAACCTTTATTCTTGTAATTCTTGGAGGGAAACACTTAGAGGGGTGTATATTATGATCTTAAGAGTCTTGAAGGGATATTTAAGGAGAGTTGAAGGAGTTCAAATCAATCATGAGCCAGGTATAACACATGTTGCGTGGCTTCCTTATTGCTTTATTTTTAACCTAACTTAGCCTATTCCTCCCATTTTCATGTATTTAATGGTGAATGCATGAAATTGTCTATCTTTTCATAGTTATATCCTTGTTTATACATATATTTCTTTGGATAAGGTGTTGTTTGTCCTTTGTGAACATGTTCATAATCCCATGGTTAAATGCTAGGAGTTGGAGTAGCTTAAGAACAACGAGGACAACCATCGAAAGTGAGGTAGGCCATCTAACTGCTTTGTCTTTCAATATCTTTCATGTATGTATGAGCTATATCTAGGATGATTATAGTTTCTATTTGTTATCTGTATGTCTTGGGTAGACAGCTAGGGGTCTTCCATTCCCAAGAAAATATCAACCTATCCATAGGGAGATTTTCTTAGAACACTCATGTTTTGGATATTGGTGTCTCCCATTCATGTAGTGTGTGTGTGTGTGTGTGTGTGTGTGTGTGTGTGTGTGTGTGTGTGTGTAGTTACTTTATAGATTCTTTGCACAAATTGTGTTATTTATTGTTTTTGGAAAAAATATTTTGAACCATAATTTGTTAAATAAAATTGTATAATATGTGTCTTATACTGATTCACCCCCCTCTCAGTATAAACAAGAACCAACAAAGAGTACGTACATATTTTATGTTAGATTGTAATTAGTTATGATCTCTTCGTCTAGCAGGAATCAAGGATCTGTAGCCTAGAGCACTACAGAAGAAGAGTATATCATATCTAGTATCTCCTGTCGAGAAGTTATCTGGATTAGGAAGATACTTGTTGGGTTGTTCGGTGAAAATATTAAAACTATTCGAATTTGATCTACAATCATAGCTCCATTAATCTCTTATAAACCCATGTGTTTCATGACAAGTTGAAACACATTGAGATGAAGTACCACTACGTTAGAGACATGGTCCAGAGAGGTGATGTAAGACTTCAATACATTTCTACTAATGAGAAGATTGCATATATGTTGACTAAGCCTCTATCCTTAATTTTAAAGTTACAACATCACGATTCATTCTTCAAGCCAATATTTTGCACCAATATTGGTCCTCGTGTATCAAGGTAGTGCCTTAGGGATCTTGATTTGGACTTAGGAAACTAGGAGTAGATTCTTGAGTTGGACTAAATAATGACTAAGACTTATTTTTGGAATTCTTATTTATACTGAAAGGGGGGTTGAATTAGTAAAAAGCGTAGATTACACAATTTTTCACTTAACAAACTATACTTTAATTTATGTTTCAGTCAAAGCAATAAAAGACACTAGTGTGCAAAGAACTTTTCAAGTATATATATATATATATATATTGATTACATTGAAATACGGGAGACACCAATCTCCAAGATGTGAGCACCAACTCACATAGGCACCAATCCCACATGTAAGCACCAACTTGTTGATTACAGGACCCAACCTGTAAGGACTTCGATCCTTTGTGAAAGAACTAACTTACTAACTTCAAGTGCCAACCTAAGAGGACACAAATCCTTTTGTTCAAGCACCTAATTGTGTTCAGGAACCAACCTAAGTCAAGACTGCAATATCATATCCTTGTTATTCAACACCAACTCCCTATCCTTGAATTCTCCACCACCAACTGGAAGGAAGCTTCAAGTTCCTTTCCTTGCCCCTTCTTTCCACCTTGAAATATGTTGTAACAAAATTGTGACTTATGTGATTTACGATCTGCAATATTATTGGTCTACAACTTATGTGATCTGCAATATTTGTTCCTTATACAATATGTTATTTCAACAATCTAATAACTAGTGCTTCTACTATCTCCGATTTCAGTAATTTGTGATCTTCTCTGGGTTGATACAACAACCATTCTTACTTCAACTACATATTACTTGCGTAATAAGATCTAGACATCTGCTATACACTTATATTTGTGCAATCATACATGTGTACAAAGCATCCTCATCTTATAATCCCTAGAATATTTATCTTCACACTTTTTAGACTAATCCATACTTACTTGGATGGATGCTTGAAATGGAAAGATCACCTCCTTTATTTATATGAGTGTTGGGTCACTTCATGGGTTAATTGAAAAACTTTATTGCACAAGTTCGACTAACATTAGTGACAAATTTAAAGTCCTATATATATATAAATGATACTTTTGTGGGTGTTGTTGCTGCAACTTTTCTCCCCAAATCTTTTAAACTTTGGGTCCCTCCTCCTAACTGAATATCGCTTCAAGTTGTTTCATCCTTGATGTTTCTTCAGTCATGCTTTAAGTCTGGATGTTTTGAGCAATTTATATACGGTCTGTTCCCAAAATTTGTTCGTGCTTGATTTCTTGCAACGGGTCGCATAGTTGGGTTTAGTTTTGCCAATTATCTTTGATAAGCCATCGTTTTGAAAATGAAATGGTCCTTGACTGTTGTTGATTTTTAAAGGCTTTCGAACACTTGATTTTTCTGTCAAATCGACTGTTTTTGTTCTTTTTCCCTCCGTCGTTGCGGCTCCCAAAGCGGTTTAGCATCCGAAGTCCAAATCGCTCCGACGTCCGATTCGTACTTGTCTTCAATCGCTTGCCCGTAGCTATTACCCTTCCACCGTTGCGGCTGGGGAAAGCTATTGAGATTCCGATTCGAATGTCTTCCGATGTCCGATTAAGCCCTCTCCCGCCCGCGTTTCACATCTTTTTAGCGCCTGTCTTTCCGCCGTTACAGCTGGGAAGTCTTTTTGGCGTCCGACGTCAAAGTCACCCGATCTTCGATGGAGTTTTCTCGCCCCTATCTTTGACTCGCGCCTCTTAGTCTTCTTTCCTTCCCGCCGTTGCAGCTGAGCCAAACCTTTGACTTTCAATGTCTGTATCCTTTCGACTTCCGCCATGGTGCACCAAGCCATTTGTTCTATGGAGAAGTCGTTTCAGTTTGTATAATCTGTCGCTATGTTTCATAGCACAGTCCCAAATGGATAATACACGGGGATTACTTGCAGGTGTGCGTAAGGAGCTGATGCGTGAAGACGTAGAAGAACAGTTTAGTAAAAATCAAAACGACACCGACCAGATCACTGAAAGGTCCCTCGAAGCGGAAGACAAATTCAATAATGCTAAAGGCACGAACCTGACTGCTAGTCCGTTACTAAAAGAATCATGAGTGCATACAGACAACTCAGAAAAATACGAAACGCTGGAGAGACCGAAAGGTCATGCGTTGGGGGAAACCCAAACGATTTACTGTTTTGTTTAAATACTGGAAAGGGAGAAGTTACAGAGGATTTTTCCTTGAGAAAATTTGTAAACTCTTTTGCTTGTAAGAGGAACTACTTCGTTTTACAATCAGAAAGTGCAACGTTTTCCTGCTGGAGAGAGCAAAAGGTGGAATGTATCAATGCGACTAAATGAATAATGTTGAAGAGGAACTATTTCATTTTCAGCTGTATTTCATTTACTGTGAGAGTATTTAACTTCCTGAACCTAGGTTCTTGTTGAATGTTCTTCAGTATCTTTTGGATGTTTTTTTTCCACTGTGAGTAATAAATGTTGTTCATAAAATAATCGGCTATCTGGTTGTTTAAATATCTATAATTGTTTGTGTGTATTGAAAGAAGTGTCAGCTAACTGTAACTCTTCATAATGCATGAACACAATGTATTACTCACTTATAAATGACAATCCTGCTCCCTAGGGATAGTTTAGGTAGTTAGTTTATTTTCTTGTTGTATGTGATTTAGATGCTAGTGAGTTTAAGATGAGAGGTAAGAACCTGTGCATCACATTGTGATTGCTACTTGCATCTTATTGCCCTGCATGGTTAATTAGGCACTTGCATATCATACATTAAGTCAAAAATACCAAAAAAAAAAAATATACACGGTGGACCGGGCCGCAACCGGTAAAAACTTGTTCTGTTACTTTGAACTACGGTAGCCGGACCGCAAACCGGACGGATTCCCTATTCCAAACAGTCAACGGACTAGTTGGGAATGTTGATTGGGGAGAATCCCTTACTGTTGCTGCCTACGATTTTTGGGGCCCCAACAGTTTTGGCGCTAGAAGGAGGTCCGCCAGTGTATGGCTGGCCGAGGAAACCTGTTTTCCCGAGAATATTCCACCGGTCACAGTTCTGAAAGCAGTGGGTTCCAGAATCCAATTCTAGAAGAAAGAGAACATCTATATTCTGTGGGCAACAAAATTGTTAATGATCTGAGAAGACACACCAGGGCATATGTAAAGAAGATTGGAGGATTGCCAATCATCCCGGAATTGCCCAGAAGAGAGTATAAAAAGAAGGATCGTCCTGAAGCGGAAGGCTCAGTGTTGGTTGGAGACTGGGAAGAGCTTGTAGAAACAGCCTTATAGGAAGTTGTGCTACCTTTGAACCAAGAAGGCCCAGAAACCCCCCACAGTTCTCCTGCTCACACTCCAGTTGGTTCAACTCCTCACTCTCCGCCCAGGCTCATGGCTGGCATAAACGCAAACCAACCACCTAACCCACCAAATCTGCCACCTGCATGGAGAGCCAGATCACCCTTAAACCTGACCCCTCCGTTACATGATTTGCCTCAATCCTTTGAAAAGTTGCTGCCTAAATTCGACCCCAATGAGAAGATACTAGTAGATGATCATCTGCAGAGTTTTTACTTGGTGATTGAGGGATTAAGGGCTGGGGAACATGAAGACATGGTATGTAGACTGTTCCCACATACCCTTAAAGGAGCTGCAGCGTCATGGTACTTTGGATTGCCTGCTAACTCTATCCCTGATTGGGATACCTTCGAAAGAATTTTTAGAAGTAAGTATGCAACTCAGAAAACTCATGCGGCTCTCATGAAGGGGTTGTGCGCGTTGAAGAAAGAAAGAAAATAAAAAGTGCACAGTTTCACTCAAAGGTTTGCAGCATATCTCAAGAACTTCTCTGAAACAGATAAGCCTTCAGACAAAGTTCTTATTGAATACTATACTTCAGCTTTAGGTCCTGATTTGGCCATGTTTGCCAAAGAGAGGGCCAAACCTACTTTGACAGAAACCTATGAAGAAGCAGAAGTGGTGGAAGATGAAAGAGAGAGCATTGAAGACTATCCAGAACAATGTGGAGAGAAAGGTACCGGAAGAAAAGCCTTATTGTTTACCAAGCCTAAGGAAGAAAAGTCTCCAGATTTGGAAAATATGGCCAAAATGATGCAGAAGCTTTCCAATAAAATCATAGATATGGAGAAAGAAAAGGAAGCACAAAAGTTTTATAAGCCATATTATAAGAAAAGAGAGAAGAACCACCAGTCTCAACCTCCTCCTCACAATGTTGCATCCATGAATTTAACAGAGGTGGGCCTGGATAATTTTTGCACTTTCCACCAACAGCCACACTCTGAAAATAATTGTCCTCAATGGATAAATTCGATGACATTGGTCATGAATCAACTATTAGATTCTAGGTTAACAGAAGAGGGAGGAGAAGAAAGAAAAGATACTTTTGCTTCCACTTCTACTAAAGAGCGGGAAGAGGAAACCATGGATTTATGGAATTTTGTCTCGCTGTTTGATGCGGAAGAAGAAAATACTCAGGGGTGTAATGACATTATGGAAACCAACGTAGCCACAAGGAGCCAAGGGACGGTTAAGGAAGACAGTCTTATACTCCCAAAGATTAAGCGGCTGCAGAGAAATGTTAAGAAGAGATTTCAAGACCAATCTTTGGCTGATAAAATTCCAGAGTTCACTATTACTAGCCAAAAGCCTAGACAGAATGATACAACGGCCAAGAAAAATGAAGATAAGGAGAATGCTGATAGGCCTCATCCCATGGAACAGTAGATGGATTATGACATTGTGGAGGATTTAAAGAAGATAAAGGCGAATGTTCCACTATTCGAGATGTGAAAAGTGCCGCAGCAAAAAGAAAGGCTGTTGAGAGCCCTTGAAACATCAGATGAGAAGACGCCCACTAACAATCAACTAAAAGAAGAAGAAGAGATTGGAGAAAACAACAGTGGAGGTAAATCAAAGCACAAGCATCCACCTTTCCTCCTTACTTTTGAAATATTTAACTACAATGTACATAATTGCTTGGTAGATTCAGGGGCAACGGTTAATGTCATGCCGATATCTGTCTGTAAAAGAATCAATGGGCAGCCTAAGCCATCCCCATGGAGAGTAGTTCAGTTGGACAGGACAGATGTGAAAGTAATTGGTGAGATGGAAGATCTCCTAGTTCGTCTGGCTTCAAATGATAAAGTATACCAGGTCATTAATATCATGGTGGCTGATATACCAGACGCATACGGCCATATCCTGAGTAGAGATTGGTCGGCCAAACTTAATGGATATTTTGCTTCTGATTGGTCACATCTGTGGTTTCCATACAAAGGAAGTCCGAACCAGATTAAGGTTTTGAGGGAGCCTCACATGAAGTACAATGTTACCCGACTTGAAGAGAAGAATGAACCTGTGGATTATGTCTTGGGAAACTATTTTATTGAGTTGGAACCAAGTAATTACCAAGCAGAAGAAGCCAGCAACACATCTGATACCCAGCCTGATCTCCTTCGATTTTCACAGGTTGATGAGATTGACTGTAAAATAGTAGACTTAGCAATAGGAGTAGATTCGTTTTCAATAGTGAATGATTTTTGGACTTTATTTTTCGATGGCTCTAGGACATTAGAAGGGTCAGGGGTTGGATGTGTCCTGATTGACCCGCAGAAGAATAAACTTTTCCTTTCATGTAGATTAGAGTTTTAGTGTACTAATAATACTGCTGAGTACGAAGCACTGGTGCAGGGACTAAAGAAGGCAATTGAATTAAAGGTAAGTAATCTAAAATTTTTTGGGGATTCTGAAATTATTGTGAACAAATCCGAAATCAGATACAGTGTATATCTCCTCACTTAAAAGCTTACCAGAATGAGGTATGGGATTTGCTGAAATATTTTAATGCATTTAACATTATTTCAATTCCAAGAATAAAAAACGTAGCTGCTGATCTGTTGTCCACATCAGCCGCTAGACTCGTACCCACTAATAATCGATGTTCTGTCGAACTGCTTTTCAGGCCCTCTGTACCTGATATGATTACGAACCTACGAGTGTTCGATGATGACCAGTAGATCATAGAATGTTTAATGAATGATGAGGTGTTTAAAGGAGCGATCATAGATGATGAAGAGCATCAGGATGAGATGAAATACGATAATTTCATTCCTAAAGGAGTTAGAACGTTGGAAAAAATGTTCGATTTAAATGAAAAATTCAAAAGACCACCCAATGTGAAGACCCACAGCTCATCTCTACAGTTTGAGTTGATTAATTTAGGGACTAAAATAGATCCTAAGTTCATGAATCTTGGCAAATGTTGTTCCCCAACAGAAAGAGACAAATTCATCAGTCTATTTAAACAATATAAAGATGTTTTCGCATGGACGTACGAGGACTTGAAAACGTATGATACCAGCATCATCAAGCATGTCATTCCCATTAAAGCAGGCGTCAAGCCATATCAGCAACCTTTGAGGAAAATGCATCCGAAATTGGAACCGCTGATTCAAAGTGAAGTGAAGAAGTTATTGGATGCACGAATCATCTTCATAGTCAGACACTCTGAGTGGGTATCAAATCTGGTACCAGTAAGGAAAAAGTATGGAGAAATCAGACTCTGCGTGGATTTCAGGAACTTAAACCGTGCATTAGATAAAGATAACTATCCTGTGCCACCCATGGAGCAGCTGCTACAGATGGTGTCAGGTTCTGAACTGTTTTCATTATTATATGGTTTCTCTGGCTACAATCAAGTATTAGTAGCCGAAGAAGACAGATTAAAAACAACGTTCAGAACTAAATGGGGAACCTTTGCCTATAGAAGGATGCGTTTTGGGATGATTAATGCTGGAGCGACATTTCAGAGGGCTATGGACATAGCTTTCCGCAGATTGATTGGATGAAGTATTGTGGCATACATGTACGACATTACAATATTATCAAAGAAAAGAGAAGAGCACGCATTTCACTTAAAGCAAATTTTCGAACGCTGTCGAAAATATGGCATTTCCCTCAATCCTAAAAAGTGTGTGTTCGCTGTCACAGAGGGCAAGTTGCTGGGTCACATAGTTTCAAAAATAAGAATTTCTATTGATCCAGAAAGAGTCAAATCCATTGAGCAAATCCCCTTGCCCCATAATAAGAAAGGGATGCAGTCTTTTATGGGCACTATAAACTTCGTGCGAAGGTTTGTCCCTGATTTTGCTCAAATTGTTAAGCCACTGCAGCAGATGGTGAAACAAAATGCACAATTTAAGTGGACTGAAATTGAAAAGAATGCTTTCAGCAAAATCAAGACTACTGTTGCACATGCACCCTCCTTGAAAAGCCCAGACTTTGATAAAGACTTTATTTTGTATACATTTGCATCCGATGACTCACTGGCAGTTGTGCTCACCCAAAAGGAAGAGTGGGGGGATGAATTCCCAATATCCTTCATGAGCACTGGTCTGCAAGGGGCTGAATTAAACTACCCAGCCATTGATAAGCAAGCTTACGCAGTATTTAAGGCAGTGAAGAAATTCAGACCTTATATATTAAAAAATCGAACCAAGGTAATAGTCCCCTACCCAGCTGTAAGATCCCTTCTCATACAGAAAGAGTTAGGAGAAAGAAGGGGCAATTGGGTAACAGCTCTTCAAGAGTACGACCTTCAATTCAAGCCAGCTTCTATAGTGAAAGGTCAAGGGTTGTGCAAACTGATGACTAAAAGTGGGAACAATGAAGAACAAGCCTGGGAGGATGAGGCCGAGTTACATGTAATGGATGTATGTCCTTTATTTACAGCTCCCGAGCCTTGGTACAGAGACCTTGTGCATTACCTGTAGGCAGGGCTGTTACCAGAACATTGGAATTCCAAGCAAAGAAGAGTGCTACATCTTAAATCAGCATCTTATCAAATTGTTGAAGGGGTATTGTTCAGAAAGAATTATGACCAGGTTCTTCTCAGATGCCTAGAAAAGGAAGATGCGAAGAAAGTAATGACAGAGTTGCATGACGGGCCTGCTGGGGGACATTATTCAGGAGACACTACAGCCCACAAAATCCTCAGGACAGGTTATTATTGGCCGACACTCTTCAAAGATGCACATGCACATGTCAAGAGATGTGACATCTGCCAAAGGTGTGGTGGGAGACAACCTAAAGCAGCAGCACCCCTAAAGCCGGTGGTGATCACAGAACCATTCGAGCAATGGGGGTTGGATATTATTGGAGAAATCAAACCGAATTCTTCTCTCCAACACAAGTACATTCTGACCACTACATATTATTTCACTCACTGGGTCGAAGCTATTTCGCTGCGCAAGATAAATGAAGACGAAGTCATCAGCTTCTTACAAGACCACATCATGACCAGGTTTGGAGTTCCGGTTTCATTAGTTTTTGATAATGCTAAATATTTTTCATCAATTAAATTAACTTCCTTTGCTCATGATAAAGGAATAAAATTGCATTATTTTGCTAACTACTATCCACAAGGGAATGGCCTGGTTGAATCCTCTAATAAAAACCTGATTAGAATCCTAAAGAAGACTGTAATAGAAAACCAAAGAAGTTGGCACTCAGCACTACCAAATGCCCTGTGGGCTGATAGAGTCACCCCCAAGTCTGCAATAGGAGTGTCTCCTTATACCCTTGTCTATGGAAAAGAAGCCATTCTTCCTCCCAACATCATGCTACCATCTTCCATACTATCTCAAGAGTCTAGAGGGTATGATGATGAAGTTTTACAGATAAGAATATATAATCTCCTGAAAGCAGAAGAAGCTATATCTAAAGCCAAAGAACGCTTTAAACAACAACGAGAGTCAGTTAAGAGATAGTTTGACAAGCACAAAGCTGGGACAAAAGAATTTGAAGTAGGAGACTTAGTCCTCAAATGGGACCACCCCAATGATGAGAAGGGAAAGCATACAAAATTCTAGCAGTTGTGGGTAGGCCCCTATCAGATTGCAGCCAAGCTTGGTCCTTCTACTTACAAGTTGCAAGATCTGCAGGGGTGGGAGGAGAACCTACTGGTAAATGGTTTGGTTCTCAAGCCTTATTTTTCCTGATTTGTTTGATTTCTTCTGTCTTGTGTATAAATAATTCATCTGATAGTTCTTTTGAGTCATGTTTTTTAGTTTGCTTTAGTTTGATTTTTCTTGTTTTGAATAAAGGGGGCGAACCTGCGGTTGCATGGGGAACATCAGAATTTTTGGGAGTGATAAACAATTTAATGATCAGACTGTGGGTTGCTGTTTATATTAAAGATTTTATTCCAGCTTAGTCGTTTTCTCGAATAATTCTGTGTGCATTAAAGTCCTGCTTAATCCCTGTGTAATAAAACGGATTCAGAGAGTCTGGAACACTATGTTGGGGCTCCATCCACGTCACATTTAAATTGTTCTAAGGAGCAACAGCAGAACACCCATGGAAAGGAGCAAGGTGAACAGTATATTAAATATAAATGATCCCATGCCAAGAAACGAATGCCAAAAGGCAGATAAGAATCCAAGAACTCCTATGAAAGCATCATACATCAAAGCAGATGCTGAATCATAAGTACTAAATTGCCGAAAGATCCTCTCCGTCCGTGGGCTTAAATTTGAAGTACACCACTCACACAAAAGGACACTATGGGATAGAGGATCCTGAAATAAAATTCAGTAAGAAAGGCATGTAAGCAAGCTCATATGAAAAGGGACAAAAGTCCAAAAGCACAAGAAAAGTGTTAAAATGGCATGGGGATGAGGAACAAACGAATATTTATGTTTATCATATGCTACAATCCAGTGGTGTCCAAAGCTATTAGCCACCTGAAGACAAAGTTAATAATGAAACTCATCCTCTGGCCTCAGCATAGTGATATGGACTTAACGAATCTGGTTTCCACTCTCCCTAATTGGACTGTCATCAATGATTAAGGGTACACACTTCTGTTATTTGAGAAATCCATATTGCTGGAAGAATTCAATATGAGGCTTGTGTTGCTAGACAGTCTGTCACTCAAAGGTTAATCGCCCAGAGATCTAGGTTCACCAGGTAATCGCCAGTTGTTGCTGCTGCAACTTTTCTCCCCAAATCTTTTAAACTTTGGGTCCCTCCTCCTAACTGAATATCGCTTCAGGTTGTTTCATCCTTGATGTTTCTTCGGTCATGCTTTAAGTCTGGATGTTTTGAGCAATTTATATATGGTATGTTCCCAAAATTTGTTCGTGCTTGATTTCTTGCAGCGGGTCGCATAGTTGGGTTTAGTTTTGCCAATTATCTTTGATAAGCCGTCATTTTGAAAATGAAATGGTCCTTGACTGTTGTTGATTTTTAAAGGCTTTCGAACACTTGGTTTTTCTGTCAAATCGACTGTTTTTGTTCTTTTTCCCTCCGCCGTTGCGGCTCCCAAAGTGGTTTAGCGTCCGAAGTCCAAATCGCTCTGACGTTCGATTCATACTTGTCTTCAATCGCTTGCTCGTAGCTCTTACCCTTCCACTGTTGCGGCTGGGGAAAGCTATTGAGATTCCGATTCGAATGTCTTCCGACGTCCGATTAAGCCCTCTCCCGCCCGTGTTTCGCATCTTTTTAGCACCTGTCTTTCCATCGTTATGGCTGGGAAGTCCTTTTGGTGTCCGATGTCAAAGTCACCCGATCTCCGATGGAGTTTTCTCGCCCCCAGCTTTGACTCGCACCTCTTAGTATTCTTTCCTTCCCGTCATTGCGGCTGAGCCAAGCCTTTGACTTTCGATGTCAGTATCCTTCCGACTTTCCCCGTGGTGCAACAGGCCATTTGTTCTGTGGAGAAGTCGTTTCAGTTTGTATAATCTACCGCTCTGTTTCATAGCATAGTCCCAAATGGATAATACACGGGGATTACTTGCAGGTGTGCGTAAGGAGCTGATGCGTGAAGACGTAGAAGAACAGTTTAGTAAAAATTGAAACGACACTGACCAGATCACTGAAAGGTCCCTCGAAGCGGAAGACAAAGTCAATAACGCTAAAGGAACGAACCTGACTGCTGGTCCGTTACTAAAAGAATCATGAGTGCATACAGACAACTCAAAAAAATACGAAACGCTGGAGAGACCGAAAGGTCATGCATTGGGGGAAACCCAAACAATTTACTGTTTTGTTTAAATACTGGAAAGGGAGAAGTTACAGAGGCTTTTTCCCTGAGAAAATTTGTAAACTCTTTTGCTTGTAAGAGGAACTACTTCATTTTACAGTCAGAAAGTGCAACTTTTTCCTGCTGGAGAGAGCAAAAGGTGGAATGTATCAATGCGACTAAATGAATAATGTTGAAGAGGAACTATTTCGTTTTCAGCTGTATTTCATTTACTATGAGAGTATTTAACTTCCTGAACCTAGGTTCTTGTTGAATGTTCTTCAGTATCTTTTGGATGTTTTTTTTCCACTGTGAGTAATAAATGTTGTTCATAAAATAATCGGCTATCTGGTTGTTTAAATATCTGTAATTGTTCGTGTGTCTTGAAAGAAGTGTCAGCTAACTGTAACTCTTCATAATGCATGTACACAAAGTATTACTCACTTATAAATGACAATCCTGCTCCCTAGGGATAGTTTAGGTAGTTAGTTTATTTTCTTGTTGTATGTGATTTAGATGCTAGTGAGTTTAAGACGAGAGGTAAGAACCTGCGCATCACATTGTGACTGCTCCTTGCATCTTATCGCCCTGCATGGTTAATTAGGCACTTGCATATCATACATTAAGTCAAAAATACCAACAACAAAAAAAATATACACGGTGGACCGGGCCGCAACCGGTAAAACCTTGTTCTGTTACTTTGAACTACGGTAGTCAGACCGTAAACCGGACGGATTCCCTATTCCAAACAGTCAACGGGCTAGTTGGGAACGTTGATTGGGGAGAATCCCTTACTGTTGCTACCTGCGATTTTTGGGGCCCCAACAGTGGGTTAACACAGTATTTTGACATCATTGACAACTTTATTCTAACAATATACCCCTTTGTCATTAATTTCAACCAAAACTAAGATCCCCCTAAACATGATCTCCTTGACATAAATATATACTCCCCCTCTGTGTACTCCTCTTGTCATTCAGTTTTATGCAATTCTCTCTCCCTTTGACATTAATGGAAAGGGATGTGTTCGCGCAAAATTTTCTCCCCCTATATTTATGATGCACAGTATCCTAAGTTAAAAGAGTAATATCTTCTGCTAACATTTATGGTTGCACTATTGCAGAGAGAATCTACAGATTGGCCTTTGTAGTTTCTACCTTCTCCTTCATTTCTCTTTCTTTGGTCAAAATCATTGCTTCCACCTGCTCAACGAAGGAATATTTTAGAGTTTATGTACAATTATCGACAACTTCATTGACTTCCCTTTGTATATGCATAAATTCTTCTATGATGTGAATGGATTCTTCTTGTAATGGTTCAAGACTATTGGATATGTTTTTTTGTTCATCCTTGATCCTTCATACTTCAGTCTATTATTTCATCTATTCTCCCATATTAGCCATTTTTTTGTAGCTGACAAGGTGGTTATACTATCATGAATTTTTTGTTCCGCCTCATGCGCAATTTGGAGTTTTCTATCTATTTCCTTCAATTTCTCATCAGCAATAAGCTTTGCTCACATCTGAGAACTCTCTTCATGGAATTGTACATTTTAATTGCAAGGTACAATATTGTCTATAGAAACATTCATTCTCTATTATTTTTTCTCATTTAGCTATGACCTCTAGGCATGTCCCTGGTTGTTGTCTTATTGAAATCTCTTCAATTTTGGCACGAATATCTTGAATGGTCTCTCTAATATTCAACACCTTTTCTTCTGGAGGAGTATCCTATTCTACTTGGGAGGCCATTCCATATTTCGTCTACATCCTTATGGATTTTTGAGCTCTTTTGTTATATTTCTTCTACTTCATTTCTCGGCTTGTCACTTTGTTTTTATTCTTCTTCTTCTTTCTTTTCTAGTTGTGATGTATTTTTTGTAGTTTTCTCTTTCTCCATTTCAATATTCCAACACTCATCTTGTAATGTCTCCTTTTCTTCAGGGATTTTATACCAATCTATTGTAACAACTTCATGTCACCACCTAATCTCTTGTGCAAATGGCATGTGTAATATATGTATCTCATCCATGGGTAGTTGTGACAACATCATTTCTACATGACTTTTTGAGCCCTGCATCTTTTGGGTGGGAATTATCAAGGTTGTAGCTGAAATATTCATTTTTTGTGATGAATTTGTTAGGTCCTTCATGTGAGCGTCAAAATGTATATGTGTACAATGAAAGTGCACATGTAAGTGTGTTCTTACACAAGTCTATCCTTATTCATGTTTGGACATATGTATCAACTGCTTCATGGTCACAAATTCTTCTTCAATCTTTATAGGATTTTTTCTTGCTTTATAGCAAGATATTCAATTTCTTCCTTTGTAACAACCTTCCCCATTGCTTCCTTAGTGATGTTTTTGATTTCCTATCCAACTTTATCCATATCATCTTCCGTTAGTGTCTAAGTTATAGTGGGTTTGGAATACTTTCTCTTTTTCTTCGATGACTCATCAAGTTGAATCTTTTCTAACCGTTTCTTAGTTTGTGCAGCTGCTTGTGCATAATCATTGGGGTTATCTGCACCTTCGGTCTCCTTCTCTATATATCGTGGGAAACCAAACTATTTCTTATGTACAACATATTCTTCCTATGTTACCAAAATTTTCCATGTTGTATCCCAATCCTTTATGATCTATGCAAGGTCTTCTTCAAAGAAAATGAACATGGTCATTAGCAATTTCTTGTGGCGATCCCTTCTAGCATGTATATAAGTATGGTGCATCCCTATCTTGAATTCATAAGTTTACCTATATGCTTCAAGTAATTGCAGTTGTATCGAGGGTGTCTTATCCAAAATAACCCTAAATTCTTCATTATACAAAAAGAAGATCATGTTTTTATCTATCTATCAATGCTTATTACTAGTAAACTACATATTTGCATACCTTTCCACTAAGAATGGCTTCTTTTTTCTTTCAGAGAATTGACTTCCTTATGGTTCCTTCCACCCTACTAGTGCAATACATAATAGTAACCAAGTATATTGAAAAGGTGTACCTTTTTCTTGTGTTTCAAGGTCATCATTTAGAAAAAATGTAGACCAGTTCATTTGTACTCCCTCCATGCATTGTGTTGCGGAAGAAATGAGTGCAAAAGAAACTTTATCCTCAAAACTCTTTCAGAAAATATTGCATGCTGAAATTTGACCTACAAACCGTACATATTTGTCATTTATGTGCACCATTGAAAACCCTTTGCTACCCATCAAGGTTCGAAACTTCTCAGTTATCATATTCCCAAGGGTTTTCTCTCGACTCTTGTTTAGAAGATGGATAACATATTCTCATGTGTTTGGTAGTCCTATTATATGTTCTATTAGCTTAGAATATATAGATATCAGCTTGTTCAACCATAGGAACCCACCATGCACTCATGACAGAAGCATTTTTGTGCATGTCTTGACTTGTGGGGTATTACCAAAATCATTTAGAACTTCTAGCAAATTTAGAATCCCTGATTTCATCAACTTGTTTTCGCATGTCTGAAGTTCCAGTATAACTAGTGCATTAGGGTCTGGACTAATCTTCCTCACCATGTAGTTGATATTGACTATCTACAGAAACTTTTTTTTTTCAATAATGTCATTATTCACAAACTAAAATTTGTAGAGTTGGTCGAGCTACCCTTCATCAAGAAGAACCCATTCTGGAACCTTTTGCATAGGTACATTTGTATCATGTACCTCAGGTAAGGAAATGGGTATTACAGTTGGTTTTATTTTCGCAATATAGTCTCAAGGAAATTTGATTGGTTTTGATGATGATTCTCTTGATGTTTGTGCCATCGCTTATTGCAGATCTATTGAAGGATTTTTTGTTCTACATTGTCTCCTAGGCACCATAGCTATCTTTCAACTTAAACTATGCTCTTCAAATGTTAACTATGTGGCCGATGTCCTTAGCAAATACTAATGACTGTATTTGTGACTATGTTTTCTTATTATGAGAAATTTTGGTAATTCTCATAAATTCCTTCTAATATACATAGATTTTCCTTGACTTGGTCCATTCTCAAAAACATAAATATTTTGTTTTTTTTATCTTGTCCAAATTAAATTAACCATACCTCCTGCAAATTAATGATGTTGTGTCTTAATTGATCATTACTATCGACACTACTTTATTAGTCATGAATGTTTTATGTCTATCATTGTTTCCTCTTGTGCATAACCTCCTTTCTACAACATGTCGAATTGTCTATGGCTTATTCCAAAATTTGCGTAGAGGAATATTGGTCTGCAAAGTTCTCCATTATTACATCTTGTTCCAATGCAGAGGACTTAGTCTGATTTTTAGTTATTTCGTAATTTTCTTCACACTAAATCAAATCATTTTCTTTGTTGACTTGTTTTTCCAAGTCCTTCTACATTTTTATTTTTCTTGACTTGTAGGGGTACTCCTTGTTCCGTATAGAAACAACAGATATTATTTGTTCATTTTTTTTCTGGTTTCATATCCCATCATTTATTGGATTTCTTTGACTTCTTATAACTATGATGTTTATGGCCAAATTCGCTACATTTGTAATAGACTACATTGTTATAGAATTTTGTAGTGTGCCAAAAAATGTTACACTTCCAATAATCAATGATTTTAAGCAAGTAAAGTCTCCTTAGTGACACATTATTTTTGCACTTTGTCCCTTGGGTGTTCTCTTGACTGACACTTTTAAATCTACTCCTGTGGTTTTAACAATTTACTTCATTTTCTTCCTTCATGAGAGATGGTTTTTCTTTCTTACTTATTCCAACATTGTAACCTAAATTGTATTTATCAAATTATGACCTATGTTTGCGAATAATTTCTTCCAATACTTCTGTGCTTTTGTTGAACTTATCTTTTGTTCTTATTTGTGTTGGTATTCTTTCAATCTCTTGTTTCTTTTCTAGTAGTTGAGTCTTTTGTTCATTTATTATTTTGCATCCTCAAGGATTTTCTCTTTCATGGATATGATCTCAATCTCTCTTACTTGACAATCTTCTTATTTTACTTGAATTTTTCTTACTAGATCTTTCTAGGTTTCTTTTATTCGACTGTCTAAAGTCTCTTTAATTTATTCCATGCCATTCCTTTTAGGGATAGAATTTATTCCTCTAATTTTACAACTATTATTTTTCTTTCTTTCTTCAAGAATTCAATTTCTTTGGATAGCTTCTAATTTTTTACCGCTAATTTTTTTAGTTCATCCTCTAATAAAACAATTTTGAGTTCCTTAGTTTGACTATTTTCATCCATCTCCTATATTTGGATGGTAAACTATGTTGACATTCTCTTTTCTTCTTTATTTTTCAAGGTGTTCATGACTTCAGTTGCAATCCTTTTGAATTCTTCTATAGTTTTCCTTTGAGTGTGAATGAAACATATTGCTTTAGGTGCTTTATCTTGAGAACACAATGATATACCTTCCAGCAATTAAATTGTTACTAGAGACACCCGCTTTGATACTAATTATTAGAATTCTTATTTATACTAAGAGGAGGGGGGAGTCAATATAAATCATAGATTATACAATTTTTCACTTAACAAATTACACTTCAATTTTTGTTTCAGTCGAAATAATAAAAGACACTAGTGCATAAAGAATTTGTCAAGTATATATATATATATATATATATATATATATATATATATATCATTTATAATTACATCGAAATATNGAACCAACTTCTTGATTATAGGCACCAACTTATAAGGACTCCAATCCTCTATGGAAGAACCAACTTGCTGACTTAAGACACCGACCTGAGAAGACACAAATCATTTTGCGCAAGCACCTTCTTGTTGTGTCAAGAACCAACCTGAGTGGAGACTGCAATCTTTTATCCTTGTTCGTCAACACCAACTCCATGTCCTTGCATTCTCTATTACCAACGAGAAGGAATATTCAATTTCCTATCCTTTCCCCTTCCCACCACCCTAAAATATGTTGTAACAAGACTGCGACTTTTGTGATATGTGATCTACAACTTCTATGATCTGCAATATCAATGATCTACAACTTCTATGATCTGCGATATTTGGTCTTTCTACAATCTGCTACGATTTCAACAATCTGTGATCTACTTTTGATTGACGCATAAATCATTCTTACTTAAATTGCATATTACTTGTATAAGAATTTGTATAGGAAGATCTTAAATCAAATGTAACCTCACAAGAATTACAACAGAGATAAGTAGAATAATGGAGAGAAAATAATGAAGAAGAAAAATAAGAGAGAGAACTCAATTGGTAGAAATCCATCTAATTATTATTCGCCAATAAGGCTACATTTATAATACATATCCAAGGGATAAATTCATGAGCCTAAATAGGCAGTTGAACTCCACACATGTGGCATACTTAGATAACATATAAAACATCACTAGGCATAGTTGTTAGTCATAACTCCTAAAGCATATTAGTTAACTAAGTGTAACTGATAATAGGTGGACCAAGAAGGTGCATTATCTAGTTTACTGATGATAACTAATGATGGAGATTGCATAATAGGTGTTCAGTTGAGTGTTAGTGTTCATCGGAGCTCATATTAATTCAGGTGATGAAATCAAGGCTAGTTAACTGAAGGTAGGCTCCTAAATCATAGGAACTGACTCAAGTTGGCCTAAAATCATGCGTGAAGGTGCATTAACTCCTAGAAACAAGGAAGAGGGTTCATCAAAGGATAATGAGGTTAATAATGACAAAATAATAGTCTAGATTTATCAAGATACTTAGGACTATATGTTGTTAGGGATATTGCACCTTCTGCGGACAGAAGATGTTCCTCTGGTCTGATTGGTTCAGATCCAGAACAAATGATTGAACGACAAAGGATGAAGACCTTCCCTAAATGTTGGAAACACCTGGAATAATGCTTTGATGACAAACCTGTGTACTTGCAAACATGTCAAACAAACAAGAACATCAAAGCTACCAGAAAATTATTCACACATCCATACTAGTGACTAAGGAATCCAGTAACATATACATGTGAGATCAGTACAACAAATATGTGGGACGAAAATCAGCTTTGCATTAAGAAATGAATGAAGAAGCTTACAACCATTGCCTTAGTGTTGACAAACTCCTCCACAAGACAAACACCTCATCCCCAATAGCTCCAAATTGCTCTCTTATGCTCTCCAATGGATTGGACTAAATATTCAATTCAACAGCATAACATTACCATTCAGTTCTCCCCCTCAACTATAGATATCAGCTTGTATTTATAAGCCTCAATGAATAGGGATAGTTGAGAGAATTGTGGGTGAGGTGGCTCTAAGATCCTACCAAGAGGGATCTCAACTCCAACTAACTCATATTGATAGGGATAAGGGACAACACGAAGCTCATGTTCTAGAAGCCTCGAGAATCCTCCTTTTTTCCATTTTTACCAAGGGTACCGCTTTTGTTCCCTTATGACAGAGCGGTTTACGTGAGAACCGCTTCAAGAAAAAAGCGCATCTGTGGTGGCACCACTTTTCTATAATAGGACTCAAGTGGTGTTGAACAAGGTACCGCTCATCGGCTAAAGGGAAAGCACGGTGCTAGGTTTTTTCATGTAGAATTGATATCCACAGCAAGTTTCCACTCCAAGTTTGGGATTTAGACAAAACATAGGGTGTTAAGGATCTCATCACATGTTGGTGATAGGATTTGGGTATAACAGAATGCCCCCCAAAGCATGAGGCTTAGAGGGATACGATAAGCGAGAGATTTGAGAGAACAAGTTGTCACTTCAAGGTGAGAGTCATCTCGGTCGGAGAGTGTCGTAGAGTAGGCATCTGTAGTACATCAATACTTTTGACTCATAGAAAAATGTAACCAACTCATGGCTGCAGACCAATACAAGGTAGATCCATGAGAGGAATAAACAATCATGGCTACTAGAATACAGCGTAGATCCATGTGATAGAGGACTCAAACTTGGACATAGCTACCAGACATACAACACATATCTATGTCATACAGACGCAAATTTGAGCATAGCAACGACCATACAAATGTGGATCCATGCTTGATATACAAAACTCCATCGCAACCTAGGGAAAGCAATGAGTGCTAAACAAGTACCCAGGGTCTTCATCTCGTTTTCCACAAAGTATGATTCTATCCATGTGATTACAATGTTCTGAAGTCGAACATGGTAGAAACCACTTGATTACCGGCCAATGATGTGAACTGTTAACAAGTGCGAGGGAGATCACCATTGATGTCAATGATTCCCAAGGTACCCTAGTACAATCTACTGAGCATGAATAGATTTCTTGATGTCGAACACCCAGTCGATTCTATCGATCAAAGGTCAATGATGTGAACCTATGTCGAGAGTGAGAGAATCTGTCATTGAGGCATACAGATCTCAAGGTACTAAATTCGTTTCTAAGACTATTTCCCGGATGATGAGCTGATGTCGACGGGAATAGTATCGTTGAAGGAGGGCCATGATGAATCCCACATCGACGACACGAAACTCAGAACAAAGTTATAGAACGGTGTGAATGAGGTAACCATAAGACTGACTCAAAAGTACTGACACGGAGACTATTTCGACTGCAGAGGTAAACTTTTTCAACTTCCCTTTGAACATCGGGCGGCACGACAAAAGACTTAGCAGCATGACTAGACCAGATAAACACACAGTGCGACAGTGGATAATGCATTCTTTTGAAAGAATCAAAGGAGTGACATGACTCATGAAAGTGGATCGCCATGGAAATCAGCTAAATACCCAATTGATTGAAATGATATGTAGATAAGTGCCATGTTCAAAGGTAACAACAAATTGCCATTTATTTACAAAATGATTCCCTTCCCATAATTTCCCCATCATGGTTGATGAGTGCCTCTTTTCATTTTTACGAGTTCAAAGAGGGTAACAAACACTCATTGTAGCTCATCCGAAGACAAGTCCAAACTCATATGTTTTACGAACCTGAGAGAGGAGGGGTTCGTTCCCAAAAGAGGGTCTCTCAATGTTTAATTTAACGAGTCCATTGAAAATTAACTCGGTATCGTTCATGTTTAGAGAGTCTGAACGACCACAAAAGAAGACTCCACAGGGTCATTTTTCATAAAATAGTTCATTTGAACCAAAAAAGTGATAACCTACTGTCAGATGAACGACTCTTCAAGTGCTTTAACAAGCGTGAAGAAGGCAAGATCACTCGATAATCTTTTCATATTTAAGGAGCCCGAAAAGAGTTTAAAGAAGACTCCACTAGGTTTCTTTTCATGATGAGGGCTTTTACAAGTCTGAAAAGAATCAGAAAAGGACTCGAACCTTTGATGCTAAGTTTGGAGAGCATGACCAAAGTGTCGCAATTAACGCTCCAAGACTTTTTCCATTTTATGGTAGTACGAAAAAGTCAAAAACAAACTCCCAAAACGTTTACTGCTACCGCTCTTTATCCTGCAACGACTTAAAAACAACTGTTAAAAATCTCCAATAAACGACATTAAAGGATCATGAATGATAAATTTTCAAAAACTATGACATGCCAAAACCTAGAATGCTTATAAAAGGTATGTAAATAGTAAAAAGACAAAACATTTTACCATTCACCAATGGAGAGCCTTTGGAGCAGTTTCTTGGTCAGATTTTTAGCTGGTGATTCCAGGAGTATCTACCCATCGTATTTACACACCGTTATTTCCAGGTAATAGCTTAAACCTTGCTCTTTCATTTCATGCTTTCATTTTTTATTTTTGGGGGTGTTTTGGGCTATTTGAGCGAGCCCTAAAACCATGGATGCGGGCACCACTCTTATCCCTTGCAGGATAAGCGGTACCCCGCTAGAACCGCGCCTAAAACATTTGACACAGGCGGTTCCACCACCTATCCTCAATGGGACACAGGAGGTTGCGACCATGGGTGAATAAAAATATATGTACAAGGAAAACTAGCTCAAATTTGATGATTTGAATGATTGATGATGTTTCTAATTGGCCTTGTGATGGTTTTTGACAGGTTCCCATTGATAAAAAATGGTCATTTGGAAAGAGAGGCAACATGACAATGATGATGCATTTTCTGAATGAAACGTGGGTTGTATAGCCGCGTTGAGAGACTGTGGTCTTCTAAAAAATTTCTGCACACCCAGCATGGTGTCGCATGAGGGCCTATTAGAGCATATCCTCCATATGTGGAATCCGGAGCAACAATATTTTGAGGTGGGTACTCACATATTGACAATTGAAGTAGAGGATATCTACTTCCTGACAGGCCTATCAAGACGGAGTGCTCCCATCTCTTTGATTGGTTCCCATGGAGGGGACAGCACTACCCAAGAGCTGATAAATCGCCATTGTATTCCTGGGACCAGAACATCGGGGAAGAAAATTCCCATAAAAGCAGTGGTGGATGGCCCTCTGCGGGAAGTTTTATTTACCATGCAGAGAGTGGTGGGAGCCAAGGGATACATTTGGCATCTATAGTGCATATGCTCTACGCTATAGAGGCCATGGCGCCCATAGTCTTCAACTGGGTGGAAGCTCTACTTCCATTTTTCAAGGATCAGCTGACCAAGTGTCGGCAGGGGGAGTTGAAACAGTTTGATTTTGATTCCATTTTAGCGTGTTTCTTTTTCGAGTGGGTTCCCTAGATGAGACCCCAGGTGGTTTTTACAGAGTTGAGGGCGAGAGACCCTCGCATGCTGAGGTGGGTCCAGATCATGGCCCACACAAGAGCGGGTAGAGGCAAGGTGAAGTTCAGAGACCCGTTCTTTCGATGGTTGAGAGATCAACTCCTCATGATTGAGTACTATGCATATGCAGGAACTGACTTCAGTGGTGACCTTGATCTACCGCTTCCACCTGGTGGATAGTGGGGTGATATCGGTAAGAAACAAAAACCCTAAAATGGAAATTGTGTTTTTATGTTTTCATGTTTTATATTTTTTATGTGTAGTAATGAGACTTGAATGTTTTCATGCAGATGTCGGAGCAACACAACCTGGGGGATCTTCCCCACTAGACAGGCGATCCGGAGCCCGTTTTGTACCACAGGGAAATGATGTGAAAGAGGATCTAGAGGAGAACCTCGAGAGGTTGACTCTAGAAATCCCAGATGCCTCGATTGATGACCTCCCACTGAGGTACTAGAGGCCCACTACAGGAGTACCGGGTCGTTTCAGTAGACTGCTACGTCGAGTATCCCGGGTGGTCATGTGTTACCACGAGCATCACTAGATGATAGGTTGCATGATGTATTTACTGAAAGCTGATAGATAGCTTCAGGATTTTTGTATGATGAATTTGTACCTGAAATCCTGAGTGTTTCAGATGAGGTCTCATGACCTATTTTTTGTAAAACATGCTTATATATATATATATATATATATATATATATATATATATACAAACTTCTACTTTGGTGTTTACATGTCTCAAATGGTGAATGTATTTACATGAGTTTTATGTGTCTTTTATAGTTTATTTACAGTGAACCATGTTTCATTTTCATTTCATGAATGAGCAATATGCCAGTTTAGAATGTAATTTTCCAATGAGTCGGCAATTGTATTATCTTCCCTAGGGATATGCCTATAGGTAATGGCTTCAAATGACCTCTCCAATAAACGTACCCTTCGGAAGGGATGGAGAAGCATGGGATTCCTAATGGTATAGACATGGTTTAAATGGAAAACCACTAGTTGTGAGTCAATCAGGACTACCAAGTTACACACATCTTCGGAGGCAGCTTCAGTAAGAATACCTATGACTTCTTGATACTCGGTGATATTGTTGGTAGCGGGACCAATACAAACCACTCCTGAACTGACCAAATCATAAGCTGGGGAATAGAGAACCCAAGTAGCTGAGGCAAGGTTCAAGGTGTGGCGGCAAGCACCATCAGTGAATCCATAGAAATCCATCTGCTCTGCACGACCAAAACATGGTATAAACAGATACGGACACTAAACTCAAAACCATATTGAAAATACTTAAGCACACTAAAATTCAAGTTACATACATATATACAAGGTACTATACAAGAAAGACCTAGGCATAGTACCTCTTCAAGTACAACCCATTGCAAGGTTGTCCTAATGGGATTCCATCATAGTCCACGAGCTCGTAGGACCCTTTCTCTAAAACTTTGGAAATAACAAAAGGAACATACCACATGGATTCAAACTTCCCTTTCCCTATTTTGTCATATCTCTGATCATAGGTCAAAAATAGGTCACCGTTGTTAAAGGCACGAGGTTGGACAGACTTTTCATACTGCTCCTTGACGCGTTTCTTGTGTGCCTCATTATCTAAGGAAGCATCTCTTCTAGTTTTGTCAAGGTTGTTTAAGTAGAAAAATATTTCTTCCTATGAGGAAGTGTCTGGGAGAAGTTCGACGGCAAGTTTCAAGGATGGAATTCGACATTGAATCGGCAAGACAGCTTCTAGTCTATAGACAAGCTGGAAGGGTGTAAAACTAGTAGCTATTTTTACTGAAGTCCTGTAAGCCCAAAGAGCAAAGAAAAGAATATGGTGCTTGTTGGATTTATGGTCTCCAACCATCCGACACAGCATTGTTTTTAAAACTTTGTTAATGGCCTCGAATTGACCATTAGCTTATGGATAATAGGGCATAGATTTTTCATGACAAAAACCTAGCTTGGCACTTAGTTCCTCCATCATTTGATTACGGAAATGTGATCCGTGATCTGTGACTATGGACTGCGGGACTTTGAATCTTGCTATCACATGATTAAACAGGAAGAGAATGACAGTCTTATCGTCCTCTACATATGTAGGCATGGCCTCAGCCCATTTTGTAAAATAATCAACGGCTAAGATGATGTAACCATGCCCCTCGGCTGAGGTAGGCTTAGAATGCATATAATCGATCCCCCATTTGATGAAAGGGCCAACGAAAATGACGGGGTGTAACGGAGCAGTGTGGGTGCGCTTTTTCAGATAAAAATGTTGACAGGGTGGGCATTTCTTAACAGCCTCGTGACAATATTTAAAGATTGAAGGCCAGAAATAGCCAACACGAAGGATTTTCTGGGCTGTAGCCATCCCAGATAGATGACCGCCACATGCTCTAGAGTGGAAATCATTCAAAACTTGTTCATCTTCCTCGTGAGTAAGGCGTCGCTGGAGAATGGAATCGATACCATGTCTATACAAAGTGTCATTCAAGATGAGGTAGTATTTTTCGTGGTGACGGATACGGCAACGATCGTCATGGGATAGAGTGGGATGAAATCTTTGTGTCTGGAGATAAATGAGAAAATCTCCATACCATGGGTCAGTAGTGCTTATCAAGAACAGGAATTCATTCAAGAATGAATCATTGGGCTCAGATTCCGTTAGAGCATAGGGAAGATCACACATGAGCTCAACAAATACCAAGGATTTCTTTGACGTAGCTTTGGCAAATTCCAGATCAAACTCTTGTAGGATGACTATCCATTGGGATTACTTCCCCCGAGCACATGACGAGTCAGCATGTAATACATAGGGTTCTAGTCTACCAATACGGTGGTTGTGCAGAGAAAAATGTAGTGACAAAATTTCTGAACAGCAATGACCGTGGCCAATGCCAATTTCTCCACGCGTGAGTATCGAGTATCAGAATCCATGAGATTCTTACTAGCATAGTATATCACGTGCTCCTGACCATCAAGATTCTCCTGCACCAAAACCATAGCGATGGTAGTAGTGGAGGAAGCAATGTATAAGAGAAAATCATTTGAATAATCTGGGGGGTGTATCACGGGTGAGTGAGTCAGAGCATGTTTAAGATTATCAAAGGCTCATTAGGCTTGGTCATCCCAAAATAATGGAGTGTCCTTCTTAAGGAGACGCATATAACCGTGTGTTTTCTCTACAAAATTGCAAACAAAACGGTGGAGGAATTTTTCCTTCCCTTGCAAACTTTGGAGTTCTAGAAGGTTGGTTGGGGCTGGTAGGGCTAGAATAGTAGCAATTTTCAATGGATCTATCTGGATGCCATCCTTAGAAACCACAAAACCTAACAGGCGTCCCGTCTCAACGCAAAAAACACATTTATGAGGATTGAGCCATATGTTATAATGATGGCATCTCAGGAAAATGTCTCTAAGATGACCAGGGTGGTCCTCCCGCCACTGTGAATGAGTTGTGAGGTCTTTAAGGTACGGTTCTACAATATGTTTTATATAATGAAACACATAGGACATGGCACGCTAGAAAGTGGCTCCAGCGTTCTTCAGGTCGACTGGTAACTTCTTGTATGCGAAGGTTCCCCATGGGAAAATAAATGCTATCTTGTGTTGATCAGTGGGTAAAATCTCAATCTAATTATAACCCGAAAAGACATCCATAAATGAAAAGATGACACTTCCGGCATAGTTGTCGATAATCTGGTTGATATGTAGAGTGGGAAAGTTGTCTTTCGGAAAAGCTTTGTTCAAATCTCTAAAATCAATACAGACTCTAATGGTGCCCTACCTTTTATTGACAGGGACGACGTTCGATACCCATTCTGTCAGGGGTACGGGATAAATAAACCCAACTTTTAGAATTTTTTCTATTTCAGCTTTGATAGCTGCGGCTTTCCATGGATGGACTTGTCTCAGTTTTTTCCTGACAGGTTTTGTAGTGGGATAGGTTTTTATTTCGTGAACCGCAATGGATGGGTCTATCCCTGGCATTTCTTCGTAAGACCAGGAAAAAACATCTCAAAATTATTTGAAAAGTGCTCTGTATGCTTCAGATTCTTCTACTGAGCAGTTCTTCCCAACATGAACATGCTCAAGGGTGACAGGCTTCACTGATATGTCAATGGGATTTGTTTGAGTAATGTTGCATTGGTTTCCTTTAGAATCCGTGTTTTTCAACAATATAGGAGTTTGAGGTGTTTTGACAATATCAGTAGAAAAAAGGGATACAAAATCATGGTCTACCGAACTGGTGTTGGGGAGGAACGAGGATCTATGGTGATGATCCTCCCATATAGGCTCATTCGTACTCATGATCTCCATAATGGACTCATCGGAAGGAAAAGTCTGGGAGAGATAATCCAGAGTAGGAAGAGAGGGTTCTAACCAGTAGGGCAAGTGGTAAGGGTCTGAAGCCACCATATGAAGGTCATTAGTGTGGTCATTGAAAATGGTTTGGATAACGTTGTACATTGCTTCATGCAGACTCAACAAGATGGAATCAACAATTTGTTTTTCCTTTGGATCAGAAATCATATTTACCATCGTCGTGTCTATGTTAGGAGGGTTTGACAGAAAAATCCCCATAAGGGAAGAATCCTTCAGCATGCCTACCCTAATCGACTAGTAAGGAGGAGGGGACTGTCCTAACATAGGGATGTTATTAGCCGTAGGGGTAGTAACATCTGGCATACAGAAATTGAGCTGGTCAATGGTTACAATCCTCTCTAGATGTGGAAATTGGACAGTTCGAAAGACTGTCGAAGCGACAGCAGTCATGGCGTAAAACTAATTTCTTCCTAATAGGAGGTTGTAATCTAACGGGGCATCTACTACTTCCACTTGAATAGAAATATTTTTTCCCCCAAGCTCAACTGAAAGGGCTGATATGAGACCATGGGGCTGGAAGCCTCATCCATCAAAGGCTTTTAGAGTCATAGGTGATGTTACAAGCTCGGGAGAGCCAATATCTTTCCAACAAGACAAGTACAAAACTGAAGTTGAAGCTCCTTCGTCAAAGACAGTTCTAAAGACCTTCTTTCCAACTACTTTCGTTATGATTTGGAAAGCGATTTTGTGAGTTAGTCTAGACTTATAGTTCTCGACATAAAAATGAATCAAATTAGTGTTATCCAGGTCTAAAGCTCCTAATGCAGTTAACAAGTTTTTGTGTTAGTAGGACAACTTTGGAGTACTTCCAAGGTAGACATCGCACATGGTGCATGAGTAAGATCTTCAACTACGTTATAAAATTGGGCAGCTCGGGCATTAGGATTAAAAACATCCTTCCTAAAAGTACTATTGGGTGGATGCAAAACCATGTCAAGATTAGGTTTCTCGATGGTTAGGGACCAGTAGACGAGGACTCGGGAGAACCAGTAGAGGGAGCTTTTCCTGAAGAAGATTTGTCTTCTTTCTTTTCTATGGGTTTGTCATAACTCTGACTTCAAGTTTGCAAATTAATAGTGTCCGAGGACATCATGCGAATTTTCTCTGAAGAA
This sequence comes from Pseudotsuga menziesii, assembly GCA_001517045.1. NCBI lineage: Eukaryota > Viridiplantae > Streptophyta > Pinopsida > Pinales > Pinaceae > Pseudotsuga > Pseudotsuga menziesii. Next base: position 343,710 of record LPNX010277284.1, read on the forward strand.
CTAGAATTTCCCTGATTAGACATGTGGTCTATCAGCTGTTGTTGAGAGGGAAAAGGATTCGTGAGTACTGTTGGCGCGGGACTAGTTTTTAGAAATTGAGTGGTTTCTTCATGATGAGGACACTCTTTCCTGAAGTGGTCACCTCTGCATAGTAGACATGGATATTTTGCTTTTCTTTTCCCCTTATCGTTCTCATTGATGGTTGGTTTTGGATTCTCCTGCTGGTTTCTAGATTTTTTGTTTTTAGCTTTACCTTTCTTTTTATTGTTGTCAGGAATTTGTGTTCTCTAAATGGAATTGACCTCAGTGGAAACCTTGGGAGTTGAAGGAGGAGGGGTGGAATTTTGGGGTTTCTTGGCAAGTTTTGCTGTTGGTGGGCATTGGATTGAACCAACAATCCCATCAACAGGAGTTTCTGCTGGTGGCTTGGCAGGATTGGTGCTTGGGCGAGGAGCTTGAGGGATCAAGTCATACAACATTCTGGACTGGGAATATACCAAGTCCAGATATTGGGCTCGACTAATGGCTTGCTCTTCAGTAATGGAACTGCCCATAGCCACATCTCAAGCGATAGGAGGCAACAAAGATTTAATAAACCAATCAGTTAACAGTTGATCCGGGATAGAAGCCTTAATAAGTCTTCTCCGCCTTCTCCACTCATGGATATGATCGGATATGTGGGTGGAGGTGTTTTGACGTAGAGAAGTTAAGAGATCTGTACCCGTTTCATAATGGATAGGAAGTTTAAAGTGTGTAAGAAAGACAGTTGCCAAAGAACCAAAATCCATAAATGAATGTTGCGGAAGCTCAATGTACCATTTCACGGCGGTACCGGTCAAAGTTCGCTGGAAGAGTCTTAAACGAACTGAATAATCCATTAGGGAGTTCAAAAAACACCACAAATGGAATTTAATGACATGGTTTTTTGGATCATCTCCCTACTTCCCATCAAATTTTGGGATATCCGATGGTAACTTTACCAGAATGGGAGGCCACAAGGGGTTGTTTCGAATGGGATCATTAATCAACTTGGACAAATCAAGCAAGTCCAAAGTTGCTAGGAAAGGTAACTGGTGATTAGGATGTACGTACTGGTAGTATTGATAGGGCATATAAGTACCAGTAGGACCGTAAGGATACTGATAGACAGGTTGTTGTGATGAATAACTGCCGGAAGATTCACCCGCAGGGGGTTCATTTCTGGGATCGAGACCGTTAGGACCACCAGAGCGTCCAGGAGGAGGACCTCCAGGGCCTCTAGGACCACCAAGACCATTGGGACCACTAGGACCACCTAGACCACCAGGAGGAGGACCACCAGAACCTCTAGGACCCCTGGGAGGTAAGCCTCTGGAACCACTAGCAGGAGGGCCACCAGACCCTCTAGGACCATTAGGAGGGAATCCACCAAGCCCCCCAGGACCACCAGGACCATTAGGACCATAAGGAGGAAATTCTTCAAGCCCTCCAGGACCATTAGGCCCCCCAGAGGGAGGACCTCCGTAAGGTGGTCCTCCGGCACCCCCCGCAGTATGTATAGGTATCCCTCCCATAGCTGGCATGTAGGACCAGTTAGGTTGAACCCATGGAGTGAAAGTATTACTAGGATATGGAATTCTAGCATAAGGAATTCCTGTAGGGATGGGTTGGTAATTGGTATTTCCTACATGTACTTCATTTGTTGTGTAACCATACCCCTAAGAGGTTTGATTGGTTACAGGTTGTGCCCCCAAGGGCTGACTTGAACTGGATGGGGAGTTAACCACATTCATATGGGTAGGAGGGACATAGACTATAGATTTCTCTATACTAGAGGTTTGTCCATGAATAACTACAATTCCGGTGACAGGTAATGTAGGTCATGCCGAGGGTTGCCCCCCGACACTAGAAGGTATTGATGAAACAAGAATTGAATGTTGTTCCCTAGGTGCAGAAGACCCAAGAGGATTTGGAGTAGACATAATATGGGAGGTGGTGGGGTTGGTAGTTTGACCTGGATTATTTGGAGTCATAGCATGATCTAGAATAGGTTCAATGGGTTTCATAGAATCAGCAAGTGAGTGATATCCCATAGGCCAAGGGTTCGGATTACGAGGAAAAACTGTTGAACGAGGTGGTGGTGTACCCAATATGTTATCTATTTTCTTCTCAAGTTCTCTTGCACAGAGAATAAATTCCTGGTATTGTCTACGTTCTTCTTCATTTGGTGAAATATCTTCAGAAGAGGTTGGACGGGTGCCAAACGAAGCAATGGCCTATCCCATAGAGGTATCCCAAAACAGAGCATTGGGACCATAATCTGGACGGGTAGTATCATCAACATGGCCTTCCATGGGAGAATGGAACTAAATATTACCCCTAGAAGGTTGTTGAACCAAGGGAGGACCGTGTGAAGGATATCGATCTCCGCTTTCTACAACCACATTTTCTCCCCCCTGGGAGTTGGTAGCAGCTCCTTGGTCGATAGCTTCCATAGGATCTGTTATCACTCCAGGAAACTCCTCTAGGTTGCAGCTTGAGGATGCCTGGTAACTTACAATGTTTTTTGGGGTTTTCTAAAATGGATCAAGTCATGTGAACTATATGACCTTCCACTCTCAATAAATGCGTGAAACGCAATTGGGTATAAGGCTTTTAGTTACCACTGTTCAGAGGTTGACAATATGGTGCAGGGATGGAGAACTCATCATGATGGAAGATTCATACATAAAACAGATACATATAAATGGTTAAATGATGATAAGGAAAGCACTTATAATTCAAATCACATCAACATGCCAATAGGGTGACAGCTATTAGACATTAATTAACTTGAATATAACCTGAATAACACATTCAAGAATTGTTGATGTATTTGTAACTTTTGAATGTATTCACCTGTATATCTTATGTATTGTACCCCGATGTTTATTTCGGGAAGTGTCTGTAATGTATTAAAGTCATGTCATGCCCCGATGTACCTATCGGGAGATTCAATAATGTAAACAAGTCATGTCAAGTCATTGTGGGTAACCCTCCTATTGTTCAAGGGTTAAAGTCCCCGCAGTTGTGGGGCCCTAGGGTTATTAGAATATGCTAGAGAATTTGACTCTAGGTGAGTCATTGTAATTCAGGGCAATAGTCCCCATCGTTGTGTTAAGGGTAACCCTCCTTGTTGGTCAGAGGAGGCAAAGTCCCCACAAGTTGTGGGGCACTAGGGTTATTAGACACTCCTAGAGATGTCGACTCTAGTAAGTAATTGTTACGTGAGGCCGACATGTTGGAGTGGGATTCAAGTGAATGAAAGAATATAAATAGAGAGTGAGCCTCTCTATTTATCACACACACACTCGCTCATTGGGGCGCATGAGTGAGAGAGAAGTTGCTGGGACAAGAGAGAGACTACTGTTGTTGGGAGATCATCTTTATGTTTTCGGGTTTTACTTTTGGTGTTGATTCTATCTCTGAGGAAGTTGCGGGGTTTTCTCCTTTATGGTTTCCCCGAGGAAAATTCTTTGAGTCTCTTGTCTATTGTGTTTATTTATGTGCATGTTATTCTCTCAGTTAAAAATCCTAAGATCATAATGCTAGCTTGAATGATAAAAATATAACATGGTATCAAAGCTAACCTGAGAAGAAGAAATTTTGTAGCTACAAAAGCTAGGGCTTCTTACTTTTTGGGTCTCTCTCCACAATCCATCAGCAAAAGTATGCTAGGCTGACTCTCCATTGAAGGGCGCATCTTTCTATCGAAGCAGAATTCAATTCCGAGCATTTTCAGTTTTCGGTGCGGGAAATTAGGGATTTTTACAAAAGAGGAATTTTTGAGTGAGCCCGACATAGGATTTATATCCTCATCAAAATCTAAGTTTATAGACCTGGGTCGAGATTTTTGTTTGGATGTAACTCCGGGAAAGTCAAACCCTAGTTTGACACCGAGCTGGAAAAACCCCAAAAATACTAAAACTGATACGTTTTGGTACATTCGGTATATCTCGGGATTAGAGAAGTATTAGGAGTTGAAACTTTCACAGGACAAATAAATAATCCGGATTTACACTGTATCCAGAATTCAGCCTCATATTCACTATATTCTAGGAGATATGATCCCTCCAAGTTAGGGTTCCAACCTCTTCTAGGATTCATATCTAAACAGGACACCTGGGGAGAATTGCTATATCTTGGGCTACAAAGGTACAAATGAGATTTTTGAAGATGTTACATAAAGGGAATGGAATTCAATTTCTGTGGTCCAATTTTTATACCTAGAAGATGAAACAATGACACGTGGAAGTCCATACAACTTCGTTGTTCTGAACAGTCCTATAACAGATCACCTTGGGAAAATGATCATAAGTCCCAATTGGTGAAACCAATTCTGATGAAACTTGTGGTTTTGGAAAAGGGACAGGTGAGGATACCTCAATTCAAAGTGTCAGACATAGAGGAGTAGTAATTTTAGAGATACTACAGAAACAGTATCAGGCATTTCTGCAGAAGAAATTGGAAAACTAGGGCTTCCTGTTCCAGGAGCTTCCCTCCATTGTTTTCAGAAAAGGAGTACATTGGAAAGATTTCCTTGAAGAGATGTATCTTTCTATACAATTAGATCTAAAATATTCCTAGTTTTTAAAATTAGGGTTTCTCTAACAAACCCTAGATCAGCCAGCTCTAGAACCAGGACAGACACCTCAAATCAGTAAGATCTAATCTTTTGCTATTTTCATTTGAGGTTCTCATTTCAAAGTGATCTATCACATCATCTTGATGATAAAGTTGACAACTTCCAAGCATGGAAGTATATGATCTCTTTGAAGAAAATGAATTGGAAACCTACATAAGAAAATAGTTTCTAGTTCTAGAGGGAGATGAGGATCAAAGCCTTACACAAGAAGAACTTGGTCAAGGCCAAGAAGATCATTGTTGATTTAATCATGGATCACCTTGTGCCACAAGTGTCTTCCCTAAAGACACCGAAAATGTTCGATTCCTTGACCAAACAATTTAAAGGGAAGAACATAAATCAGAATATGACTTTGAGAAAACAGTTGAAGAATGTGAAGATCCATAATGCACAGACCATACAGTCATACTTTACGAGGGTCTATCAAATCAAAGAACAACTTGTAGTAGTAGAAGAAGAAGTGGAGAATGAAAAATTGGTGATAGCCACCTGGAATGGCCTCCCAAGATCATGGGATTCATTCATGTGAGGAATGTGTGCCAGAATAAAGTGATTACTTTCAGCGGACTCTGGGAAGAGCACACACAAGAAGAAGAAGCTCGACTCATAATAAGAGAAGAGAAGATGGGAGCAACTGAAGATCAAGCTCCCACCATCAAAAGAAGATCCCTCAAGCGATGAGGAATATGAAGGACTCAACTCTTGAAGAAACTCTTATCCATCTTAGCATTTGGATAAGAAATGATGAATGAAGAAGATGATGAAGCTAAAGGCCCAAGAAGGAGTCTACCTACGAAACAAATAAAAGATAAGTATTCAATTGTCATTTCATGATATTGTTTTGATTATGCATTTGTTTATATTCAGTTGATGTATTATGCATGATAGAATGTTCGCATTAATGACATTATACTACTAATATGCATTGATGGGTAAGTAGCTCATGGTGCTATACAAATCTCCATTGCTACTTATCTAGAATGAAACCTCTTTGCTGACATATTGGATTAGTGCACAATCTCAATGTTGTCCTGGTAGAGATGGAAGGAATCTAGAAAAGTTTTTGTGAGATATGGATGAATGTTGTATTGGCTTAAATAGTTGCATGATCATATATTTATGTATAAGAATTTTCCATTTTGAATATGCCTTATGAAATGTTTCTAACCATACAAATGCATTTGACTTGTAGGAAAAAACACATACATAATCCCCTACAAGAAAAGAAGGATGAGACTTGTTCCAAAGAACAAGTGACGATAGTTCAAGATGAAGAATAATATGATGAATGCAACGACATCATTAATGCAGAACCTTCCAGCCATGAAGAAGTAACCAAGAAGAAAGGGAAGACCAGTTCAAGAAGAATAATGTCTAGGATGCAGTATCGATACGTAAAGGGAGGTTCGTAGCTCCATCATACAGTAGATGGAAACATCATGGGATACAAGGCAAGATTCGTAGCATGAGGCTTCTCACGAAAAGAAGGCATAGACTAAGAAGAGACATTTGTAGCCAGTGGGAATTGACACACATACATGATGAGATTGATGAAGATCTGAACCTTTGCTACAAGGTTGAAGATGAAAGACTATAGAGGATCTTGGTAGCCAGTGACCCTAGATGGATACATAGAATATTAGTAGCAGAGGAAGCTACTTGTCACTCGAGTACAGAAGGTTTCATTGCATAGAGTATGAAATATAGAGGGAGTATGATGCTCCGCTTTAGAGGGAGTTATTGCAGAAGATCCTGAGGTTCGACACGGTATGATAGGATGGACAGATTACTGATGAATCTAGGATTTATAGAGAGTAAAGCAGATTCCAACCTTTGCTTCAAGGTTGAAGGCGGAAGACTGGTGAGGCTCCTATTATATGTCGATGATTTGTTCCTGACAGAAAAGAGGAACTCATTATAGTTGCAAGAAGGATACTTGCTTCCAAGGTCGAGATGAAGGACTTGGAGATGATGCACTACGTTCTAGGCATGGAGGTGTGGACAAGGGAAGTATGCAGTAGAGATCCTGAATAGGTTCAGGATGATGGACTGCAAGTCCATGACCACACCTATGGCATCGAACCTGAAGCTATTGAGCGTTGCTTCATCAGAGTCGGTTGATGCCATGATGTATCGTCAAATGATTTATTCCTTAATGTACCTGACGAATACAAGACCAGATATTTGATTTTCTATGAACACATTGAGACATGTTCAGTTGATTGTTGCAAAGCATATTCTGAAGTACCTGAAGGGTACAGTTGATTATGGGCTCAAGTATGAGGTGAATCAGAAGATTAACTTGGAGGGTTATGTGGATTCGTATTGGGAAGGAAGTGCCATTGATAGTAAGAGCACTTCGAGGTGCTACTTCAGTATGAGATCAGGTGTGATCTCTTGGTTTGGAAGGATGGAGTCCTGCATGGCGCTGAGTACAGTCGAGGAAAAAGATGTTGCCACTTGTTATTTGGGAGGTAGTATGTTTATTTTGAAAACTACTATTTGATTTGATTGATCTGAATTGCATTTTGGTATGATGCAGAGAGGAGCAGTGAAGCTCCAGTTTGTGATCCAGATCGAGATCTCTCGAAAGAGGGATTTCTAGCATAGCTGGTGAGACAGGTTGTCTGAGCATAAATCCTGGTGAAGCTTGTAGGTTGCTTATACATAAACGGTCCTGTAGGTTTTCCTCGAATGTAATTGGTCTTGGTGAAGCTCGCAGGTTATCCTTGGATGCAATCAGCCCTGATGTGATTCTATGCTAGAAATGGCCAGAGTGAAGTTTGAGTACTTCAGGGAGAATCTTGGTGTTCTCTAGATCGAGGTTCCTTCCAAAGGGAAGTGATGATTTCATGAGCCCTTCTGACATGGTGAGAGGATTGGTTCCTTCCATTGTCAAATATAAGTGTTGTGCCTTTCTGACATGGTGAGAGGATTGGTTCCTTCCATGGTCAGATGTAAGAGCTGTGACATGGTGAGAGGATTGGTTCCTTCCATTGTTAGATGTATGTGATGATACCACATCCAGCATGAAAAAGGGTTGGCTCTGTGAAGACACATCTAGTATGAAAAAGGACTAGCTCTGTGTAGATCCCACATCTAGCATTAAAAAGGGCTGGCTCTGTGAAGACACATCTAGTATGAAAAAGGACTAGCTCTGTGTGGATTCCACATCCAACATGAAAAAGTGTTGGCTTTGTGAAGACATATCTAGTATGAAAAAGGACTAGCTCTGTGTGGATTCCACATCCAACATGAAAAAGGGTTGGCTCTGTGAAGACTCATCCAGTATGAAAAAGGACTGGCTCTGTGTGTGTTCCACATCTAGTATGAAAAAGGACTAGCTCTGTGAAGAATCATCCAGTATGAAAAAGGACTGGCTCTATGTAGATGCCACATCTAGTATGAAAAAGGACTAGCTTTGTGATGATACATCCAGTATGAAAAAGGACTGGCTCTGTAGATGTACATCCAGCATGAAAAAGGGTTGGCTCTATAGAACTTCCTATGATGAGAAGAATCAAGAGATAGCACCCGTGATGATGATCCAACAGTGATGATCCAGATCCAGTGATGATCTAGATCCAGTGATGATCTAGATCCAGTGATGATGATACAGTAGTGATGATCCAGCAGTGATGATCCAGATCCAGTGATGATCTAGATCCAGTGATGATGATACAGCAGTGATGATCCAGATCCAGTGATGATGTACCTGAGATGATCCAGATCCAGTGATGATGTCCTCGAGATGATCCAGATCCAGTGATGAAGATGACTTGAAGATGAAGAAATGGAAGCTGAACAAATGATAGCAAAAGAGCTTATATTAGGTCATGAGAAAAATGAGAAGCTTGACAATAGAAGTGGTCTACAAGTCCCCGAAGTCGAACCCTTTTTATAAAATAAGTCTTAGGCTTTATAGCCTTTACAAAATATACAGATCCTGAAAACTTGGATCTGTTTTTTACAAAAATAAACAAAATAATAGTTTTTTGCAAATTAGGTTTAAAAACCATAATTAACTACTTGTCTAACTTGACTGAAGAATTAGTTCATTGTATGAACCTTCAGATAACTAAGGTAACTGCTGACAACTACTGCTACTGGCCCTCTGCTGGCTAAGCCATTGTTTTCTCTTGACAGCTAGGTGTTGGTGTCCTTTTGTGCTGTTATGTCATAGTAAAACTAAAACAGACCTTTTTGTGATGCTTTCCTCTACACCCTTCATCTTCAGATTATGTCCCTGAGCCATCTATATTTGCCCAAAATTGCTCCTGTATGCCAAAATTTTATTTTAAGCCTCTGTCTTCTTTCGATGGTTAAGAGGCCTGATCATCGGAATCGTTAGCTGCCGAAAGCAGGGATTTTGGTGGCTAATGAACCGCCCTAGTGTCCTCCTAAGCCACCGAAAGCCCTATTTTCAAAATTTATTAGGGTTTTCCCAAAAATGTTCTTTAAGGGTTGTCTACTCATATTTCTTCTTCAGCATGCTCTGGACTAGGAGGGTTAATAGCAGCTTGGCTGGTTTCTGGAGGCTGAAGGCTAACTGCAACCTCAGCTAGGGTTTCCAAGGTGGGGTGGCTGCTAGGGTTTTCCTTAGCTTCCTTTAGTTGTAGTCTTTGGAGCCTAATCATCCTGTAAAATCTAGTATTGTCCTTTAGAAACCTTGTATTCAGCCTCTTTAAGAAAATATATCTTTCTCTCTCCTCCAGGTAAGACTTATGTAGCAGCTTGTTTCTGTTGTTCAATGCAGCATTATTCTTCTTTATTTCCCTTTCCAAAATCTCCATCTCATAAATTTGCCTTAGTAATTGATTGATCTTTTGAGTTCTAGGCTTGCTGGAGGAAGCCTTCTCTGTTGGGTCCTCTTGCTCCTTTGGTGTGGGGGATGGTAGTTCTTCAACCACTGGTACAATTTACAGGGCTAAGTTTGCACCTTCTTATTGCTCCTCTTTGGAATCTGAGTAGGGTAGATTTAGAATATTCTCCTTGTGTGTTTCAACCTCCTAGCCCTTCTCACTGAAGTCCAAGTTCCTTTTTACCTTCTTGGCCTTGGAAGAAGAGGGAGGTTGTTCTGCTGCTACTGTCGGGGATATGGCCTGCCTCCTTCTTCTCCCATTCCTTGTTGTGCTGGACTTCTTGGCAGGAGACTTCCCTTTCTCTTGTGGCTAAAGGCCTGTCTCAAATCCATTCCAAAACAGAAAATAGGGCCATTCCATATTCCTTCTTCTCAGCAACTCTTGGATCAACAGCTGGATAAGGCCATGGTGAGATAGTCTGCCAGCAATCTTGGTTGGTTGGGATTTCACTTGGTGTGCCATCTTTCCCAAACTTTTGTGTAAGTAAAAGGGTAAATTGAGTGGGATTTTACCTATGAAGTGGTTCATTATCTTGAAATGGTAGATCATGGCTCTGTTATATCTTCCTTCACATGTTAGGTAAACCACAATGGCCTTCAGTAGTTGTTGCCACCTCTCTTCCAACCAGGATGATGGCACACTCTTCTTCCACAATATTCCTCTATGTTCATGCTTTAGGTAAGACCTGAATTCTACATCTTTTGGTATGGTGGTCTTGAACCATTTTTCTCCTGTGCAAGGGAGTTCAGTTACTTCTGTGATTAGGGTTTCATCTATGTGAAATTCCTCCTTGCCTATAATTGCCTTTGAACCATCAAATGAGAGGGAAAACGCCTCAGCTACCTGCTGATGGGAGCCTTGTATATTTTCACAAAACTTATAGCAGCCAACTTCTTGGAAGAGTTTACAGACCTCTGGATGTGCTTCCAAATAACTGATATCTCCAAGCTCCTGCCTGAGAGTGGGTCCTCACTTCTTCATCCTAATGAGTGCCTTTCCTAGGTACCTGCAAAATAATTCTCAGTTTTGTATACAGTGTGCTAGCAGGTTGTTTTCCTCAGAGATGGTTTTCCTGGTGGTGAGGAATGATAAGCTCGAAAGTGAAATGTGTTGGATTCCCTTAGCACTGATTATGAGGGTTTGTGCTGTCTTGATGGATGCTAGGATCATAAGGTGATGGCAGCAATTGATCCTCTCGATCTTCTTTCCCAAGCAATCATATCACACATTAGCCTGAGTACTCGATGGGATTTATGCTGTTCTTTTGGATGGGTGGAAGAAAACTGAGAGTTTCCAATCCTCTCAGTCCTTTGCCAGTTTCATAACGATCACTTTAACTTATTTACACACGCAGTTATGCAGGCTCAATTCATTTCGGTGGTTTGTCACGCCCTCCACCGATTGTTCATCTTGCTGACGGGGTGTGATTTGACTATTTTATAACCGTTTTCCCTTTTTGTCTTTTTGGTGGTTAATAATCTTCCTGAATTTGTCTTCAAACCGCCGAAAAGACAGCTTTCGGTGGCTAAATAAATGGTATTCCTTTCACCTAAGCCACCCAAACTGTTATCCCACTTCGCAGTAAAATATTGCTTTCGGTGGATAATGGCCTCACCGAAAAACCCGTTTAACCACCGAAAACCCGTCCTTCCGGTGGCTAATGAAATGTCTGAGCTTTTGCCTAAGCCACCAAAAGCACTTTTTCCTCGATGCTTATCTTCCTGCTTTCGGCGGTTAACATCTGTGTTGAATTTTTTGATAAGTTGCCAAAAGTATCACCTTTCGGTGGCTAATGAGTTGTTCCGAGTCTCGCCTAAGCCACCAAACCCACCTTTACTAATATCGCTTGCTTCCTGCTTTCGACGATTAAAATCCTTCTTGGTATTCTCCCTAAGCTGTCGAAAGCAACAGTTTTTGGTGGCTAATGAGTCATTTGAAGTCTCGCCTAAGCCACCGAAAGTGTTAATTTAATTCTACCTGCTCGGACCGCTTTCGGTGGTTTACCTTTATCCCACATTCAACCGTTAGCTGCCGAAACATAGATTTTCGGCAGCTAATGAGCTATTACAAACCTCGCCTAAGCCACCAAAAGCTAAAACTTCCAAATTTTTCAGCCATATCAAAAACAGAGACCTTCAATTTGTTAGGCGTCCTCAGATATTTCTTTACATAAATCAAATTCTTCATACTGTCAAAATAAATTTATTTTGGGAGATAACAGGATATTCTCCTGAAACAGGAATAAAATCAGGTGGCAAGCCTCGTACTCTTCTAGACCGTCTTAATTCAACCAGTTTGTATAGTTCCTATCTAACCTAAGGTCTCAAAACTAGAAAAAACACACCAAAAATTTCCCTACTCAAGCTATAGGCCAAACAAGCAAACTTAAATGACAGGAGGAGTTCAGAAGTCTGATCTCTCACTAGTATTGTCAAGAAGGTTCCACTCGCGATATACCACAAGGGTACCTGCGTAGTAATCTCCCTGAATGTTGTTTTCGGTGTATGGCTCCAAGCAAGACAGCCAAAGGGCTTTTCTCAGATAGATAGGGTATCCTAGTGGGGTCTCTCGATATACGCAAGGTACGTGGGAGCTCAAATCGGTAGTAGTGTTGTCTAATGCATAATCGTTCACAAGGGGCCTTCCTATATCCAATCAAGTATGTGAAGTACCTTTCTATATACCTCAAGGGTACGTGAAAGGTCGTTCGATATACTGCCGGTACGTGGAAGAACCGCGCGAGTCCCAAGATGTAGTGCGGACGAGTAACGATGAATCCTACGCTTAACAACGCATGAACATGTCTCTAGCCTATCACTCAAATTGCTATGTAAATTTTAAGCCTATAACTACCATAAATTTTAAAGTGGACGGTTAGGTGAATGCATGGAATTTTGATAGAAAAAGTAAAACCATGCAGATATGTAGATGCAAATATTTCACTTTACCGTTCGAGGTATGCCTACTTACGGGAGGGAAAGAGAGTATTTTATTTTCATTTTGAAAACCAAAAATTCCCAAACAACTACTTTGAACAAATCAAATCCAAAGACAAGCAAAACATTCCAAACTCATTTTTCTTTTTGAAAGCAATCAGATGGGTAAGAGTCTCTTTTCCTAAAAGAAAAACAACAAGCACTCTACATGCATATGCAATCTATTTTTTCGATTTTTCTTTTAAACATAGATAGATTTAACTTAAAACTACATTATTTTTTCTTTTGATGAGATAGTACTAATGCAAGAGAGACAAAAGAACAAAGGGAACCGGAAAGATTATGAGGCTAATCAGAGATCCAGTGCCCTATGCTCAGTAATAATAATGACCTAATCTCAACAAAAAAATTTCTTTTTAAAAAGCAAAAAGAAGTCCTCTATGGAAAAATGAAATCAAGATGATAAGCAAGTGTTTTTTCTTTCAGTCTTTATAAATGAACGAAAAGAGATCTAACGGAAACCTAAGCTTTCAAAAATTCCTTTCAGAATCACAACCAACAAGCATGAAGGAAAACGAATAATCAACAAGCCTAATCTAGCTTTTGAATTCTTTCAATCAAACTAATTTTACCACAAAATTTTCAACCATGAGCATTCAGATTCAAACAAGTAAGCCTGACAGTGCAGGGCTAAATGCAAGCAAACTCTACTTTTTGCAAAAAACCACAAAAAAATAGTTCTGGAACAAGGCCTACCTGGCACTACGTTTGATGGGTCTTGGATAGAGCAGTTCTGGATGAGCATCGCTTCTAGATCACTGCACTCAGGCGGTGGCACCACTTATGGCTAACGGAGTTTAGGCGGTGGCACCGCTTATTGCCTACAGCACATGCGCGGTTACCTGAATAAATCCAAAACACAAGGAGAATGATATTTCAAGTTAAAAATGGTTTAGATCAAGGTAAATATTGATGAATTGACAATAAAACAAAGCATAAAAAGTTGATATAGTTCAGATCTGAAAGTTTCAAACCAAACTTCACTAAGTCAGATGGTAGATCTGACTGAAGAGAGTTATATACTGGAGCCTGGATTCGAACAAGTGTTCAAGGACTGAGGAAGATCATATCAACTGAAATTTGCTTTGTTCCCCAGCAGAGTCGCTAGATTTGTTGTCAGGAATATTGCACCTTCTACGGACACAAGTTGTTCCTCTGGTCTAAATGGTTCAGATCCAGAACAAATGAGTGAATGACAAAGTATGAAGACCTTCCATGAATGTTGTAAACACCTGGAATAATGCTTTGATGACGAACTTGTGTACCTGCAAACATGTCAAACAAACAAGAAAATCAAAGCTACCAGAAAATTATTCACACATCCATACTAGTGACTAAGGAATCCAGTAACATATACATGTGAGATCAGTACAACAAATATGTGGGACGAAAATCAGCCTTGCATTAAGAAATGAATGAAGAAGTTTACAACCATTTCCTTAGTGTTGAAAAACCCCTCCACAAGAAAAACACCTCATCCCCGATAGCTCCAACTTACTCTCTTGTGCTCTCCAATGGATTGGACTAGATAGTCAATTCAACAGCATAACATTACCATTCAGTTCCCCCCCTCAACTATGGATATGAGCTTGTATTTATAAGGCTCAATGGATAGGGATAGTTGAGAGAATTGTGGGTGAGGTGGATCTAAGATCCTACCAAGAGGGATCTCGACTCCAACTAACCCATATTGATAGGGATAAGGGATGAAACAAGGCTCATGTTCTAGAAGCCTCGAGAATCCTCCTTTTTTCCATTTTTACCAAGGGTACCACTTTTGTTCCCTTATGACAGAGCGGTTTAGGTGAGAACCACTTCAAGAACAAAGCACATCTGCGATGGTACTACTTTTCTATAACAGGACTCAGGTGGTTCTAAACAAGGTACTGCTCATCAGCTAAAGGGAAAGTACGGTGCTAGGTTTTTTCATGTAGAATTGATATCCTCAGTAAGTTTCCACTCCAAGTTTGGGATTTAGGGAAAACATAGGGTGTTAAGTATCTCATCACATGTTGGCGACAGGATATGGGTATAACACTATACACTAGGTGGTCAACTGATAATGCTCTAAGCACTAGTAAATCAAATAAATGATTAAGGCTAATGTCTATATGGGTTGAATATTTCAACACCCCTCCTCCTTAAGCCTGACTTATATGAAAAATAAAAGGATATTAGGGCCCAAAAAAAATTCTAAGGTCACCCTTTACAAATTTATTTTTCCATGTGAAACGAGGAAAGAGGAAAAACCTCATGGGGAAAATCCTCCCTCAAGAATGGACATGAGGTACACCAAAAATAAACTAATCCAAATCCAAGTAGGTGTGAACTTGATTATATGTCTAGAGGGGTCTTCTTTTTGTAAATAAGAGGTTGTTTCTCCCATATTTGGATGATGTGCTTGATATCTGCATAATCTGCAAGTGAATGGTGATGCTCAACTACATCATGAACATAACCAGCTGCAGGATGGAGACTAGAACCATGTAGATCAAATGAGGTACACTGATGAGAGATAAAAAGGAGGTTCTCATTCAACTTTATCTTTGAACCAAGGAAAGTGAAATCAGGTCCAAATGAGACTTCATGATCTTGAAACTTCGAACCAAAAGTTATATCATCTCCAAGAATGAGATGGAATAAGTGTCCCAAGTTTTCCAATCCAATGGAAATGTGTTCTCGATATTCAGTAGATCTTGAATGAAATGGGCTAGTCAACATATACATAAGAATCAAAGCAACATTGAGAGTAAGGGTGCAACCAACAACTTCAAATTGTGATCTAGCCTCCAAAACATCCAACTGATCAAAGAGTGCTCCATCATCAAGTGAAGTATGCATAAGATCATTAGAAACTACATATTATCTTCAAGATTCATATTAAAAGATTTTGAGAACAATGATGAGAGATGGAAGGTGAGTTCTTCATCAACAATGGAATCTCGAATTTCTTCTTCATGTAGAACATCTTTGTGGGAAGCAATAGAAGGAGAATGAGACTTGCACCAATTTGAACTATATAATTTGTTGAGATTTATTCCATAATTTTTTCTTTAAATTCTGGAACAATTTTGAATTCAATAAGTTGTATATGTAAATTAAATCATGTATGTATGCTCAAATAAAAATTTTAAAACGTGAATGATGTATTGTTGCTAATTCAATCACAACTTTTGCTAAAAGAAATGGAACCAAATTATGTCAAAAACCCATTTGAGATATCGAAGCGATATTTCAAATCATATATGGAGTTTTACCTATATCATTCTATGGAGTGAGAAATATCTAGCCGAAATAGAGGGTATGGACGGATGCAATCTGTTGAAAACATCCAATATTCAACTAAACATGTCTCTAAAACCATAAACTTAAATGGAATTCTACGAAAAACCAATTTTAGATCACGTAAATACCTTTGAAACAAGCTATTGTATTCCCTATAAGACAATATGTAGAGGTCGTGTAACCTCTTCAAATTTGGTTGCGATTTTCAAATTTTACAACTAACATTCCTGCAAAACAAACACTCTAAAGATATGAAATTGAGGTTAATTGATTCTAAATGAGATATGCTCAACATGGTAGTTGTGATACCATATAATATTTTGCACAGGAATATATTGAATCAAATGTAACATCACAAGAATTACAACAGAGATAAGCATAATAATGGAGAGAAAATAATGAAACAAAAACATAAGAGAGAAAACTAAATTGGTATAAACTACATTTGATTATTATTCACCAATAAGATTACATTTATAATACATCTCCAAGAGATAAACCCGTGATCCTAAAGAGGAATTTGAACTCCACCACGGGGGGGTCAGTTGGTAGGCAATATCATATCACGTCCATTCATATTGGGGAATAAACTATGATACAGAAATGGGAAAATATATTTCTCTGTATTAAGGGGTCGAGGGGGGTTAATTATGTTATGTGTAAATACAAACATTTAGGGTATATTTTATTACCTTTCGTGTAGAAGCGGTGGAAGGAAGGTAGAGGAAAAATTAGGAGACAAGGGCATGAGGTATTGAGTTTGATGGACAAGGGATACTCAATCGGGATGTAGGATGGTTGATGCTAGTGCTCTATTGAAGGGTTTTCATGTTTCTCATATGCTTGGTGGTTAATGGATCATCAAATTGTTAATGGAATTGAGGTAATGGAGGGTTAGTATTTCTATCTTTTATGTGATTGTTATCAATTGGAAGTGTAGTTTAGGTGCATATTTTGTGTCTAGAAATCATGTGTTTTTTTATGCCTTTCAATGTAGCTTTCTTCCTTGAGTCGATTTGAATTTTTTTTGCTCTAGAAATTTTCTTTTGTGTGATCTTCCAACAATTAAGAGTTACTAGATTTAAAGACAGTAGAGGATACACAAGGAACTTTTAGACAAAAGGAGGTAGAATGGAGGCTCAAAAATAGATCCATATGGTTGGAGGAGGGGCATATTAACACTCGGTTATTTCACAATTATGGCCCTCTGTTTAATTCCCCCTCTCTTTCTATATGTCTCTCCCTTTCCTATCCCCCCCCCCCTCTCTTTCTATACATATCTCCCTTTCCTATCCTACCCTCTCTCACTTTTTATCACTCTCCCTTTCTCTCTGGCCTCTATCCCTCCTCCCCCCTACTCCCCTTCTCTCTCCTTCCCTCTCTTTCTCTTTCTCTTTGTTTCCCCCTTCCCCAAACTCTCCCTCTCCCTCTCTTTCCCTTACAGGCATTATAAAACCATTTTTTTAAATCAAAGAACTATGTCACATGGATAAATTAATCCATTGTAAAAGGTTAAACCATAGTTATGGATTCAAATCCCAACTAAACCTGCCAATGTTACAAATATTATACATCTCTTCAAAGACATGCTGAGCATTTCTTGCTCTGAACAATGGAGAGTCCCCCTTTCAATCAAACTCAACAACCTTTCCTTGTTTTCCATATTATCTCTTCTATTTATCATTTGGTAGCTATGGTGTTTGTCAAACCCGATTCTTCCAATCAGCTACAGGTAACATTTAACATTTTATTTGGTCGTTTTACTTATAATATTTATGAACATAAGAGCTTGCTCCTCACAAAGTATGAATGGATTCAATAACTACATCTTTGAGTGTAATCTTTTCCTTTGCTAACAACCATTATATGCTCTTCCATATTCTTAGAGATGGAGTAGTGGCTCACTCGTTGTTCATGTTCTTTGTATGGCTCTCAGTTTAAACTCAATGGCCTTGATTCCATCAAATAGGATTATGGTAAGAACACTCCTCAATCAAATTTACCAAATTAATCATTTCTTTCAATTTTACCAAATTAATCATTTCTTTATCATGATGCTTGTATTATATTACTATAACCATAGATATTTCCTATACTGGGATTAGGTCAATTTTTAGATATAACGACACCTCTTTATTATTTTTCTCCTAAATTTATTATTAAATTTATTATCGACTAGAAGATCTCATTATGAAAAAATTGGGTATCTTATTTGTAAAACCACAAAATGATAAGTAAAAATGAATACAAGAAGCTTAATGTCAGAGGGCTCTTGATAGCAATTTTAGGCCATTCCATGTTTTTGTTGAGGAGTTGTATCTCATATTTTGAAAAATTAAAATAGTAAGGACATATTTTAATTGTTTTTCTCTATAGATGCTCCATTTGTCTACTAGTTGTGGCTTAGTTGTTTATCAGATTTTTTTTGTTGTTAGTAGTGGTTTTATTTCCTGTCCATTAGTAATAATAAATGTATAAAGAGAATGAAATATGAAATTTTATATATATATTCTTATTTTATGGAAACAAATAAAAAATACAAATTAACACACACTATTTTAGTGTGCTTTATATTATATATATTTACTATTTTATGGTGTTTTATATATATATAAGTTTGTGTTTATATATTAAAAGTAATATAAGTGTTTGTGTATATATTGAAAATAATAATTATAGACTAAATATAAGAGATGTGAGGTTTAATTTTTTAAATAAAAATCAATTATTTATGAACAAGTTTTAAAAAAAAAACTATGAATATTATTCCTTGTCTCCCCTTTTTAATAGTTAAGATTTAGTAGCTTAGTGTTCTTGTAGTTAAATTCACAGAATTAAAAAAAAATTACCATACCAATACTTGGATCTTGAGATATACTCAAATGTCCCCAAAAAGAAACCCATCTGCCAATCGCAATCGCGGCCACTACCTCATGCTTAACTCCCATGTAAGAGGAGCGTCCTGAGAAACACTAATTATACCAAGGGTTTCACTCTCTCACTTGGACATACACCTAATTGTTTGTGTTTAGTAGTCTTGGAAAATTAACTCACAATGAACTATTCCAAGACTCTAAATCCTAATCTTGTTGGTGAACCCTATAAAAGAAAAAAGTGTAGTTAATTTTAATTAATCGTTGATTTTAATTGGTTGTGATTACTCAAAGGGAAATGGCCATGTAACTAATGATATGAACACCTAGCAGTGAAATAAACGTGCACACCTAACAAGCAATGCCAAGTGCAATCTTGTAGAATGAAAAACAGGGTATGCCACTGCATGAGATGCATAAATATATATTCATTTCTGAATTCCAATGCAATCCTTCCTATATGAAAGCCTAAATACAACTCTCATCCAAGCAATCCAATGCAAGTACCTCCTCAAATCCATACGTGAGATGCAAGTAAGAATGCAACTACTTTGTATTTTTCCATATAAAAGAATGAAAAATGCAATAAAAGTCATCTAAAACTCCCAGTCTTTGTAGCAAGTATAAAACACAAGCCCAGCAAGACACCAAGACAAAAAGAGTAATGCACTAATGGAAAAATAAAAAGATAAATGACTAAAACTAATTCAAAGAAAAATCAATGAAAAAATGGTCTCTGGTCACAAAAGAAGCAGACAACAGACACCATAAGAACCCAGGAATACCCAGCCACACTCACAACCCACCCAACAACTTCCCACAACATCAAACTCAACCAAAAGGGAGGATGTACGCGACTGTTTAAAGAACAGCTGCGTATGTACGTGACTTTTGGCCAAAAAGATGCATGTATACGTGGATTTTGGCAAAAAAGATGCATGTATACATGGATTTTGGCCAAAAACCTGCAACGCAACTTTTGGCCAAAAATCCACATATGTACGCGACTTTTGGCCAAAAACCTGCGTATACAAAGAAGACAGTGGTAAAAAGCAGGCCAAAGGTCAAACCAATAAAGGGGAGTGACAATGGATTAACATACTATAAAATGTGACATGGAAACAGGGAGAAACAGAGAGCAATTCAATAATATCAAGGACATTGTGCCCCTAAACCCAAAATAAAAACAAGGAACGTCCCCAGTATGGTCGCCAATTCTGTTACGGAGAGAAACTTTCTATGGCTTGGGGTGTACCACAACAGACAGAGAAACTACAGAAATCAATTCCTTCCCAATATGCAAGAGAAATAAAAAATCTAACACTAAAGGATCTCGAATCATACCTTATTCCGAACGATTGAAGTAGATCCCCATTGAGCTTTTTCCAATCCCGATTGCTTTAGCAATTCACTCTCAACAACAATAAACAAGGAAAGCATGCTATATAATATAGTGTTAGGCCTACTCTAGCATATATAATCAATAATGTATGAGCAATTAAACACATCCATGGATTCAATATTCATTTAAATACACATCATTGGACAGGAAAAGATATTTCTATTAATAAAATCAGAGATTACATAAGTGACAACCTCTATCGACACGTCTGCAAGCCGGAGAAACCGAGTCCTCCACCTGGGCCTCCACCACCTTAATCCTCCATCTCGCGATAGCAAGCTCACAAGCAAAGGAAATATTGGGAAGAACACAAAGTGCTCCAAGGGACAAAGGGATGCAGACTCAAGTACAAGAAAGTTACAGCAACAATGGACTATAGTTCTCTTGCTCTTCAATTCCTCTTCTTCAATGTATCCAAGGGGTTCCTTATATAGTACTCCAATGGGGAAATGGAGGGTCAAATCCGAGTGATCTCGAGGCATATGGAAGGCCAAGAGACAAGTGATTTGGATCCACATCAAGGAAAACTCCAAAAACATTTGGATTTATGCACACATCCCGATGTATGTAGGTTTAAGGTCAATATCTGCGTATATACGCGAGAAAGGGATTAAAAGTCGCGTACAGCAAATAACAGGTGTTTTTAGGGATGATCTTGGAAACATCAAAGGTACAATATTGGTCCATGGGGTCCAAAGAGTCTGCAGAGGGACAAAGAAGGCCATAAATGTGTGATCAACCATGTGTGGTAAAATCAGCTGTAACAGATGCCCCCTAATGTGTGAGGTCATAGGGGTAACATGATGGCGAAAATACATTATAAATCCATCCCAGAAGTGGAGTGATGAAGAACCAGGTGGAAGAACCAGCCATCCATCAATATTGTACAATAATTAATCTCTGCATATGACTACAAATACATATAGCAGTCCCGGATAAATAAGAGTACAATGGCCATGAATAGGCATGATATACAATGTTATAGTGGATTTCACCACTCTAGGTGAATCACACTTTGTATGGCCTTCCCCTATCCCGCTGCAGACTCTTTAGACCCCATGGACTATCTTTTATCCTTTGATGTTTCCTTGATCATCCCTAAAACTATATGAAAAATGATATACGTGGATTTTTACCCGATAACCGCGTACATACGCGGGTTTGACCCCTATAACCACGTACATCGGGATGTGTGCATAATCCAAATCCTTTTGGAGTTTTCCTTGACATGGATCCGACTCATTCGACTCCTGGCCTTCCATATGCCTTGAGATCGCTCAGATTCGACCCTTCATTATCCCTTGTGAAGCTATATAAGGAACCCCTTGGTACATTGAAGGCATATAGAGAGATTGAGAGCAACGAAACTATAGTCCGTTGTTGCCGGAATTTGTACTTGAGTCTGCATCCCTTTGTCCCTTGGAGCACTTTTGTGTTCTTCCCAAGCTTGCCTTTTTCCAGTGAGCTTGCTATCGAGAGATGGAGGATTGAGGTGGTGGAGGCCCAAGTGGGGGATTCAGTTTCTCCGGTTCGCAGACGTGCCGTCAGAGGTTATATCTATCTTGTAATCTCTGATTTATA
>LPNX010277284.1:365514-401713 GCA_001517045.1 Pseudotsuga menziesii
CCATAGGGATTTCTCTCCGTAACAGAATTGGCGACTCCGTTGGGGACGTTCCTTGTTTTTATTTGGGGTTTGCGGGCACAATGGGCTTGATATTATTGACTTGCTCTTTGTTTCTCCTTGTTTATGTGTTGAATTTTATAGTATGTTCATCCATTGACACTCCCCTTTATTGTTTTGACCCTTGGCCTGCTTTTTACCATTTCCTTCTCTGTATACGCAGGTTTTTGGCCAAAATGGAATTTCTCTCCATAACATACAAAATGTGACATGTGTGGTCATCGCCATGTACAATATATAATAGATAAGAATCTCCATGATGAATATATACAAAGGATCAAGATCTCCATAGAATCTGAAGATATACAATGGATCAAGATCTCCATAATGGCTGAAGATATTTGGCATACACTGGAATCAAGTCACGAGAGCTGAAATCTCATGAACACTAGCACAATCAAGGAGGTAGCATATATGGAATGCCACCAATATGGAAAGTCTTCTACACAAACCGCTATGAGTACATGTCCTACTATGTGAATAAAGGTGTCGAGGTTGATCATAGTAGTCCATCGTCTGATTATCGGTCATTGATGTATACTGTTAATAGAGGTGAAATCACCCATCGATATCGAAAATGGGAATCAAGGTACTAGAGTGCAATCTAACAAGTGTGAATAGATGTGTTGAGGTCGAACATTTGAAATAATCCATCGATCAGGGAACATTGATGTATTTTCAAAATTGTCGATGGTGAGAGAACCTACCACTGATGACTGTAAGTCTCAAGGCACTCAAATGACTCTAGACTCCTATCCTAGAAGAAATGATCTGAAGTTGATGGGATGGAATCTGATGGAAGGAGGGAATTAAGGAATTCCCCATCAACCAACATGAGGTACTCAGTAATATTGTATAATGTGGAAGGACTCGAACAAGATGTGCACAAACCAGTAATAGTACTGGGAATGGCCGACATGCAAAGTCAAGACAACTAAGGAATGGTTGACTCAGGCTTCAACTTCCTTTGAACAAGAGCATAAAGACAAATGGTGACTAAAGATAAGCAGCATAGACTCGATATGCAAATTGGGACATCTCTGTGACACAGGAGGCATCAACAGAGGCTCCATAGGGACTAGAAGCTTAACCAGTTGGTGGAGATAAACTCGAAGAAATGAGTACAGCTCCTAAATTCAAACTATTAACCCAACCAACGGATGTGATAAACAATGCTATGTTTGAAGGTGACATGACTCGACTGCTGCCAAATATAACATCTTTTTCTGTCCCGCTTTTTGGTTTTTTTTTTTTTTTGGACTATTTCAAATATTTTGAAAAGATTGAAAAAGAATAAAAGTTCTTTATAGTTACAAATATAGGAGGAGATGAGTGTCAAGGGTAAAACAAACTAGTTCCAAGCAACAGAACATACCTACGCTCAATGCAAGGAAGCATGTGTAGGATAACAACACTCGGGGGAAATTCCCCTCCCAGTAAAAGATGGGAATCAAGCTGAAAAAGATATATAAATAGGCTCTGCTCGGCTAGAGATGAGACAAGCTCGGGCTATATGGCTGATAATCAAAGTCAAGGAAACCAGCATAAGGCTCAATAAGACAAGCAAAACTCATGATAATGCAATTACAACTTGACATATACAAGGGAGTCCCGGGGAAATGGCCAACATAAAGTTCAAGAGGAGTATGAATCTCTTGCTCAGGGACATGGCGGGACTAAAAGGGACTCCTGAACCTAAGAGAGGACTCACAACATGGATACCAAATGCAAAAGGGAGCTAACTATGACACCCATGTATAGGAAAGCTCTACCATTCACATAGTACCCCTTCTAACAATAGCATGAAGGTTCAATGATACCATGGAATGGGTTCGTACCTAAGGTTAAAATGAAACGTTCATAAGGGCATGCAAAATGCAGGTAGATATGAAATCCTAACCTATATGCCAGTTCATACGTAATACCTGTGATAGGAACGAATGGGTCGAAACCTTGGAGAGAGTGTATAAAAACTAGACCCTACATGACAACCATATTAGTCCAAAACAACCCAAAATAGTCAATAAAGAATCCAAACTATAGGATATAGGGAGGAATGATCATGACAACTACACCCAAAGGAAATAATGCAGTGAACGATGGGACATAAAAAGGAAAGTAAGGTGTAGACCCAACGTTCACGCATCCACTACCACCCCTGTGAAAATCGTGAAAATCAAACACCAGAACTTAAAACACTGCTAAAACAACATACACAACATCTACCAAAACCATGATACAATGAATATCAAACAATCTAGTACAGCCATGATTAATTGCTATAATGGTTTGTCCACACCTGTCAGATATTTTCATAATGAAGCATGTACTTTGTACAGTAGTGAGCCCACGTATTCAACATTTTATTTCATCATATTAATCCATGATCATGATCTATAAAAACTTAAAAAGCTTAATCATGATTTAGCAACGCTCACATTTTCAAAAATTTAATAAAAGCTTCCAAAATTTTGAACATTAGAAAAATGAAAAGTATTAACCTCATCATGTACCATATAATGAAATCTTATGAATATAGATGAAAATAAAACTATGAGCCAAATTTATAAACTTCTAATCTAACAAATGCAACCAGCAAAGTATATACAAGGTAATTGTCAAGACAACTTTAAACTTCCCTAAGGCCAAAGTTTAAACTAAGGTTTACAAACCCAGTACCAACACCTGGCTCCATTTGGGGATGGCATTTCCTTGTGATTTTCCATGAGCTTTAGACTAAGTTCCTTAACTGAAACTAAATATTATTGAACCCAAATAAAATTGTAAGTTATATACAATCCATTGGGTAGGATTCTTTATTCAAAACATAAAACTATACTGATATATACAATGAAGTGAACCTTTCCTTGACTTCAAACTATGTAGAATTGTTTTAAAAACTGCCCATTCATAGGGCCTGAAATTTCCTCACCCTCCATGTTTTGCAGTACAAATGTATTGTTTCCCAAAATTTTGGCAATTTTAAAAGGACCAAACCACAAATTATCAAACTTACCATATTTTCCCTTTTCATCTCTATGTTCATCCCATCTCAGCACCATATCATTCACCATAAAAGTATCTTCTTTGGCTCTCCTGTCAAATCTTGCTTTGAATTTTCTTTTGAACAGTTCATCCTTTTCAATCAAAGCCTCCCTTTCTTGTTGCAACTAAACAATCTGAAACATCCTCTTGCTCACTGCATTTGGTTCTTCTCTTAGTTCCTATAACAATTTAACAACTGGAAAACTTAACTAAATGGGAAAAATTGCATCTACACCATATGCTAACTGAAAAGGAGATGTACCAATGGATTTTTTGGTTGTGACTCGATCATCTCAAAGAGCATATTTTAGCAATTTATCCCAAGCCTTCTTTTTCTAAGATAACATCTTTTTAATACGGTTGATAATGTTTTTATTTCTGGATTCTGCTAAACCATTACCGTGGGGGTAATATGGCGTATAATTCTTAAGTATAATGCCATTTCTTTCAAAAAAATTAACCATAGATTTGGATATGAATGTTGGACCATTATCAATTATCAATTCCCTTCGGCATCCAAACCTACTCAATGTATTTTCCTGCAAAAAATTTATGATGACTTCATCTATTGCTCTCCTGGTAGGAATTGCTTCCACCCATTTAGTGAAGAAGTTAGCAGATGTAAGGATCCATTTATGTTGCCCACTTGAAGTAGGATGAATCTCTCCTATAAAATCTAAAGCCCATTTTTTAAAAGAACAATTTCTAGAAATAGGTTTTAGAGGAAGAGATTGTAATTTATGTTTCCCAACAAACTTTCAGCATTCAATACAGGCCTTCACTTGTAAATATAAATCATTAAAAAGAGTAGGCCAATAAAACCTTTCCCTTAGGATTTTGTATGTTGTTTCTTTCCAATACATGTGACCTCCATATGCTCCCCCAAGAAAATCTACAGTGACTGCATCAGCCTCTGGCCTATCCAAACATTTCAATAACATTCCTATAGGGTCTTTCTAGTACAGGATTTTTTCAATCAAAACATATTTCATGGCTCTAAACTTTAATGATCTGTATTCACTTTTGGTTACATTAGGAGGACATTGCAAAAATAACAGAAAATAAAAGATATTGTTATACCATAAAGAGTCAGCAAATTTGTCATAAATCTATTCATTATTTTTTCATGTTGGTAACCCTTCCTCCACTGATTGATTTTCTACCAAACGAATCCCTAAAGCTTGACATTTGGAATCGGCCAGAATTTTAGCTAAGCCCTACCCTTTAACAAGTTTAGTTGGCTTGATCTCAACATCAAATTCCATTATTTTTGCAATCCAACGGCCCCTTTTCCCTTCAGAGTCAGGTTGTGTTAATATCTCTCTTACTGCTGCATTTGGAACATATGCTAAAATTTTTGAATGCAACAAGTGAATTGTGAAAAACTTAAGAGCTTTAACAATTGCATAAGCCTATTTTTCCAAAATGTTGTACTTGAGTTCTGAGTCCCTTAATACTTTACTAAAAAATGAAATGGGTTGTTCAATACCCTCTGTGTTCTTTTGCAATAGTATTGCTACTATACTGTCTTCAGAAGAAAAAGAAAAAGTAATAAAGTCTTTAGAAAAGTCAGGGCTTACCAAAACAGGTGCTTCTGTGAGTGCTTGTTTTATTCTTTCAAAAGAAAATTTTGCTTCTAGATTCTACTTCACTTCTTGATCCTTTCTCATCATCTTAGTTATTTGCCTAAAAATCTTTGCAAAGTTAGGAATAAACCATCTGAGAAAATTAATTTTCCCAATAAAGGACTAAATTTATTTCTTATTCCCGGAAATAGTAATCTTCAAAATTGTTTTCACGCATTCTGGATCAATCTTGATACCATCTGTTGAGACAGTATGACCCAGAAATTTTCCTTCCTGCATGGAAAAATGTGACTTCCTTAGGTTCAGAGACAAACCAAACTTCATGCATTTCAAAAAGGTTTGTTAAAGGTGCTTAAGATGACTCTCATCTGAATCTGAAAACATTGTTATGTCATCTAGATATATCACCATAAATTTCTCTCTTTTACCCACAATTTCTATATCCATGGCCCTTTGAAAGGTTTCCCCTGCGTTCATTAAACCAAATGGCATCTTATCGTACATAAAAGATCCCCAAGGAGTGGTAAAATCATTTTTTTCCCTGTCTTCTGGATGAACAGCAATTTGCTGGTATCCTGAGAACCCATCTATCATTGAAATCCTCTGAGCTCCAACTACCTTTTGCAAGATATGATCTATCTTAGGCACAGGGTAATTATCTTTTAAAGAGGATATGTTTAGGTTACGAAAGTCAACACATAATCTTATCTCGCCATTTTTCTTTCGAACATGAACCATATTTGCAACCAAAGTGGAATACCGAAGAGGTACTACAATTTTTTCATCCAACAACTTCTTTAATTCCTTTTCAATAATTGGTAATAACGATGGATTGATTTTTCTGAGTTTCTGCCGAAAAGGCTTAGTATCATGCTTTAAAGGAATTTTATGTTGGATAATCATTAGTATCATATGCCTTGAAATCATTATATGGCCAAGCAAATATATCCACAAATTTTTTGAACAAACTGACATACCTCTTTTTACTCTCTTATATCATCAAGTTATAAATTTTAATGATCTTAGCTTGACTTTCACTTCCAACGTTGTAACTACTAACATTTTCCTCAAAAGATTAACAACAGGTTTTGCTAAAGTATCATCTTTAAGAAACAACCTTTCTAATGGAAATAAGCCCTTTGGAATGAAATTTCCTTTGAGTTCAATATTTTTATGATCAGCAATTGACTGTTCTGGAAAAAAAGGAAATCCATCCACATCATCATCTTGTTCTCCGTCAATCTGAGAATTGGAAAAATCACCTGTTAATTCCAAAAAATTCTTGATTTCCAGATCATCCTGAAACACTCACCAGTTTTTTATGTTATCAGGAATTGAAGGCCTATATCTAACTTCAATTGGGTATCTGAGCTGAGTGTTTTGCAGGATCTTGAAAAAAGTTGCTGGCAGAACCAAAGAGTCTGTTTTCTGATTTTGATCTCTAGGGATGAAAGAAATATTGAATGCTTTGAAAGAAATTATCCATTAAATCCTGAAATTCATATCTATAAAATTTTAACAATTGTTTCTTTACCTGATAAACATTTCTGACATGCTAAGCCACTAACTAGGAGTCGCCAAAAACAACCAACAGTTGAATTCCCAAATTCTTTGCCACTCTTAGTCCCAAGATTAATGCTTCATATTCTATTGTATTACTAGTTGTATGAAATTCCAATTTGTACATTAGACAAACATTTTCTACTACAGGAGAAATCAGAACAATTCTAGCCCCTGCTCCCTCTTTAGATGAAGAACCATCAAAGTACATTTTCCATAATTCATCATGTTTTTCAGTACTATGATAAACTGATACTTCCCTTTCTACTTAAAAAACACCAAATGTTTCTTCATTTCTCAAATGAAACATACAGGATCCCAAGTCTTCTTACATAGCATAGATTGGATGATTTGTTGGATTATTGTTGTCACTTACCAAGTAAGCCACCTACACTTCTCTGTATAATCTCCTTTGTTCACCCCCTAATATTGGAATAGTAGCATAGGAAAAATCCATCTGTAAAGTACCACCCACTCTTTTTTCCCAGGATCTCGAGAGAAACATGCCAAACTTAGGTGCAAGATCAGCAACAACCACATCCATCATAACACTCTTCATACGCAATTGTGCAAGATTTACAACAATGTCTTTTATCACCCCTAGACACATAATTGCTCTCGGATAAAAAGCAAATAAATCATGATAAGGTCTAGTAATTCTCAAACCTAGGGCTTCCATAATAGCTTTGGGCATAATATTATGAGAATCTCCAGAGTCTAACAAACAGTTGTGCTACATTTGCGCATGAACCGTTAGGGTAATATAGAAAGGAGGAGGAAAATATGATTTCTTTTCAACTTTATTAGGTGAGGAAGAACCAACAAAAATGGTAGGATGTTCATCATATAGGTTTATAACATCAGAAGGGATCTCATTAGCCTGTGATTTCAGCACCATGTAGGAAATATCTCTAAATGAAGTTATTTTAATTAACTATGTCAATGGGACATGAATCTTAACCTTACTCAATTCATTTTCAAAGTTGAAACCCTGATTACTCTTATTGACTTCCTCCAACTCTGTAACCTTAGTTTTATTAAGCCTATGATTCTGTTTCTTTTCTAATGATGGATCAGGCCATTCCTTGGTAGGGGCAGCTACTTTCTTTTTAGGAATTTGAGAAACCTGTCTAGCACCATATCTTAGATTGTAGGATTTTTTTGGATCTTTCTCATAAATATCAGCTGGAGAAGAAGAAAAAATTATCAAAAAATTCAGAATTTTGATACTGATCTTTAGTAAGAAAACTTTCATATGATTCTTATTCAAGATTATTTATATTCTAATCCATATCTTCATCATATTCTAACTCCTCAACCTCCTCTTCGTCATTCAACAAATTATTTTGGAAAGGGGGAGGTACTCTCTGGTCTTCATTATCAATTCTCTCTCTTTGAATGTCATTATTCCTCCTCTCCCTGGGAAAAAATATTGGCACAAAAGGATGCCTGAACTCATTAGGGTTTCCTTCTTGCAAAGGTCTACTTAAATTTTTTATTTTCCATTTCTAATCTGTTAACCTTTGCAGACAAATTTTTAATTAACTTATTCATTTCATCCATTTTGTCTAATGACTTACCGATATAAGTTGATGGCATCATTTCCTTCTTACCCTTTTTTATCTTGATCTAGGTATTTTGACTGTTCTTTAAGCTTACTAGATGCCAACATGTTTGATTCAACCTCTAATGCATCCTCCTACATATTAAGCAAGGTAACTAACCTTCTTTCTCTTAGAAATAAAGAAAACTTAGAATCAAATGAGTTTTAATATGTGATTTTAGCAGAGGTATCTAGAGGCTTAATTTCTGTCGATATTTTGCTATACATCTTATTGAAGCATTTTGAAAATTCAATAACTGATTCATTTTTCTTTCTTTTCAAAGCCCCAAACTCAGTGATGTAATAAAGGAAGTCCTTTGTATCCCCCCATTGTTTCATGAATATTTCCTCTAATGCTTCTATGCATTCTATTGATCCCAAAGATAACTCCCTAGACCATTTTCCTACTTCTTCGTCTAATCTTTAGATGAACATTCACATCCAGACATCCTTGGCTTCAATATTTTGGTTGTCAGCATAACTAAAGAAAGCATTCCAATTCGCTTATGCTATTATATCCCCTTGACCATTAAACCTAGGGAGGTATTTCTAATAGTCTCCTCCAAGTAGAGCATGAAGGGGTTGAGGCATTACCAATGGGGCATACCTAGCAGCTACTATACGGTCCATATAGTCAGGAAGATGAGAAACCATTTTTGGTTTAGATGAGCCTGGACTAGATTTACTTGAACTAGGTTGGTTTGATGGAGGAGAACTCCTGAACTTGAGTTGATGAAGTGGAACCCTACTTGTAAGAGGAATATAAGGTGAAAATTGAGAAAATCCTTCTGTATGTAGAGACTCAGCTTTAACCCATTTAGAAAATAAAGGATTTGTGAAGACTTGGAAATTATCAATTTGAGTAACAGGAAAAGACAAGTCTTGTTCCTCTTTACCCTTTTCAGCTTGTGGATCAGCAAAAGGAGAAACAAACTGTGATGGATCAGGTATTTCTAAAGATGAAGGATACATAAATATTCCTAATGAAGTAAAACTCAATTGTTTCCTAGCATCCCTCAATATATACTCAAGATCTGGGACTCCTGGATGTAAAGGAGATGAATGGTTTTCCCTAGTCCAAGCTTTTTTGGTCGCCACTATGAAAACTCACTTGGTGAAAACTAAAAAACTATAGTTTGAAAATATTTTCTGATTTTGTTCACCTCAAAATCAAATCAACAACATATACCCATGGAATATATACTATACTTCACTTTCATCCTCGGAAACAACGCCAACAAATGTTGGTACTAGAGTTTGTACTAGACTATAATGTACAAAGCCCAAGAATCTCGGTAAGGTTTGAAAATGACTTAAGGTTTGTTGATTCAAGTTTGGTGGTGTATAATTGCAAAGGAAAAAAGTTAAGGTATATAGACAAGCTTAAAATCTAAACTACATACCCATAAAAGTATGATAAAAAACCAATAAAGATAGCAAACAATGCATGAAACAGTGAATAATGTATTATATGATCACAAACACTAGATCATATAAATAATAACATTCTCCAGAAGAAGAAGAAAAAAAGACATTATGTATAAAGAATTACAAACATTTACATTTGCAATAAGAATCTAGGATAGTGACATTATCCATCATAATAATTATTACAGGCATAGAAAACATTTGTATGAAAATAAATCATAAACTTGCTCATATAATATTTTTATCATTAATATAACTTTCAACATAAACTTACAGTATTTAACAGAGTTTAGATTCAAAATATATCCAAAACTATCTGAATCCCTTGCTATCAGTCCAACCCTTTTTCCTACTTCAGACTACTATATTTATACAAAAATAATCTCTCCTCGAGAGCATCTGACGATCCACACATGTAGGACCAGAAAAGTTTGAAATTATCTTTGGATCCAAAATTATAGGATCGAGAAACTTAAAATAGAAAATATTTTAACAAACTTAGATTAAACATAATATACGGCCACCTAATTACAAGATAATGCTAATTCAAAACCTTGTCAATCAAATTTAACCAGTTGTCTTATGAGTCACCAAATTGGGCCAACCTATCAAAGTCTTCAAGCAGCTTCTCCTAATATGGTTAAACCATCTAGTGCTTGAGACCTCTTCCAAATTCAAGCTAACTCTTCCTACATAGCTAGTAATTTATCCTTCAATCTCTGATTCTGCTCCATTAATTCTGAATTTACTTGCTAATCCAATTTCCTTCTTTTAACAGCTTCTTCAGAAACCCTTACCAACTCAGCATAATTAGTATTCATGTCTTCTAAATTCTGTCTAATCATATTGTTTGATTACACCAACTGATCAGTTATATGTTTTAGATGTACATTTTGTGTTTGGTAATGCTGCAAATCTTTTCTGAGATTGAAGATCTCTGTGTCTTCTTCTCTCTGTTCATTTTCATTTTCATTTTCGAGGTTTACAGTCTTTTTCTCTACATCATCAAAAGCTGGAGACACATTTTCTTCATATGGAACTTTAGAATTTTGAATATCTCCCATAACTTCCTCAATATATGATCGTTCCCTAGTAGTTTGTTCACTAATTGTAGGCATAGCTCCTTTTCCTTTATCTAATGCAACATCTGGAATGGATTTGATGTTTTCCTCTATGCTCTCCAAAGCTTTTGAGATCATACTTTTTATTTTCTTGGACTGGGTTTCCTCTTCACGGGAGAATTCATCAACTTCAATTAGCTTTTCTTTCTGCAAATTTTGGATTTAATATCTTCTTAGTACTCAGGTGTAGCTTGTTTGTGGGTCTAGTTTTTTGTCTCCACTTCACTGCATCCAAACTTTTAGCTCTAGCATAAGTTTTATTTATGGCTGGGGTTTCTGGCTGTTGCAGGATTGTTGTCCCCATGTCCTCTTCTGCAACACTTGGAGAGCTAACAGTCACTTCCATTTCCTCAACCCCTTCCTCCATTTTAGTCTGCTTACTAGAATTCCTTGTATCCTCGGCATTTTTTCATGACTTGGTCACATTTTACCTCTAATTGTTGCTTCTTAACTTCATTTTCACTTGTTTATCTCCTTGCAACTTTTCTTCAGTTTGAAGACTAGACGAGATCAAAAAATGAGACCAACTACATGTTCTTTTCTCTAACTCCTTATCAATCAACAGTTTTATCAAGCCATGATGGAAAACACTATGGGAAGTGTAATCCAGATGGTTCTTAACCCTAGATGAACTTTTTGACAGGATCTTAAGCAAATAGAAGTGTAAATTTTACTTCAAAACCCCCTGCAACATGAAGCAAAAACCTCATGTGATATCTATATATGGTTGCAAATCTACCTCACAGGTTACATACCTCTGAATAATAGCAAGAACCTTTTTCCATTCATCTTTCAAGAAATCCCTGGGAATTCACTGACTTCAGTTTGCATTTTCATAATCAGGATGCACAAATAACTTTAAATGTACATGGAAAGGTAACCTCTTAAACCACTTTTCTCCTTTAGTGGAAAACCCAGTAGCCTCTGTTATTGACTATTCAGAGATCTCAAAACTGGTACTATTAAAGTCGACCCTCGTTCTTGTAAATTTTCTTGCAAAATCTGTGGAAACCTTCATATTAAACCCTTTAATTTTCTCAAATAATACAAACCAACCTGCTTTTCTAAGCATTTCTACACATTATGGATGTTCTACTACCCATTTTGTATCAGTGGATTCGAACCTATGCGGTCTGTTGCTTGTCTTCTTCACGTATTCAGTGAAAATCATGAAAATCAACCACTAGACCTTAAAACCATGCTAAAACAACATACATAGCATCTACCAAAATCGTGAAACAATGAATATCAAACAATCTAGTACATCCACGATTAATTGCTATAATGGTCCGTCCACACCTGTCAGATATTTTCATAATGAAGCATGTACTTTGTACAGCAGTGAGCCCACATATTCAACATTTTATGTCATCATATTAATCCATGATCATGATCTATAAAAACTTAACAAGCTTAATCATGATTTAGCAGTGCTCACCTTTTCAAAAATTAAATACAACCTGCCAGAATGTTGAACATTAGAAAAATGAAAAGTATTAACCTAATGAAATCTTATGAATATAGATGAAAATAAAACTATGATCCAAATTTACAAACTTCTATTCTAACAAATGTAACCATCAAAGTATATACAAGGGAATGGTCAAGACAACTTTAAAATTCCCTAAGGCCAAATTTTAAACTAAGGTTTACAAACCCAGTACCAAAAACCAGTACTTGCGACCCAATCAACAATTGCATTTATGGCTACGCTTTATTTTCCATATTTGTCATGATTGATTAACGATCCTATTCACCATGATCCTTCATGGACAACTATTCTTGTAAAGTTACCTTTGGATATACTGAAATTTGCCAACAAACCTAGTGAAGATCCCAAAAACCACATAATGACTTATCATTTGTGGTGTTCGTCAAACTCTCTAATGGATGGTTCCATATATTTGATACTTTTTCAAAGAACTCTCACCAGGTCCTCTGTTAAGTGGTATATAGAATTGCCTCAACATTCCTTTTGGGATTTCAACACTCTAGCAATGGCATTTTTTACGCATTTTCAATTACTAATTAGGTATGAAACAGGTACATGTTTTTTTCATTGCTTCCTCCCATTTCTAGGGATGTTTCCATGGGAGGCGTTGTTACAGAAGAGAAATCCATCAATATTACTAAGTACTTAGACTTGGTTTATTCTTAGTCAAGCACTCTATACGATTTGATCTCGAACGCTCCTCATCCTACCTCAAACCCTTCAAGACCTTTGACGAAACCACCTGTCGATGGCATACTTGGTTCTATACAGACATAGTCAACGGATAAATCCTTGAAAAAACAAAAGAAACCTACTTCACCTTCTATCCATACTGTTACAAATCCCAAGACTGCTTATGCTCCTATTGTTTCTACCGAAGTGAATGCGGTTCAATGCTCAGAATCTTCGGGAAAAAATAAGAAAGGAAGAAACAAATCCAATAAATATTAGAATCAACAAGAAGGTAATGAAACACAAAATACAGATGTTGAATCTAGGAATAAGAAAAAAGGAAAAAATCCCATGCCTTATATGTGGAGATGATCATTTCACCAAGGAATGTCCTCGGCACGAAGAGGCCAGCAAATTTCTGAAAAACACATGCACCGGTAGTTTTAACTGATCCTTTTCCTACCCAACAACAATTGATTGACCATCAATTCTTTCATGGGTCTTCCTCATCTTCCATTGATGAGGTCAAAATAATGTCTAGTGAATCGCTGAATATTGCGACTAGATCCCAAATTTATGACTCTCCTCTGGAAAATAAAAATGATAACACTCCAACCGATAAAAATACATCTTTCTTCCATCCTCCTACCAACGGTCTTCACATTAAAAAACCTCTACTTAATGCAATCCTCTGACCACCCAAGAGTACAATTTGGAAATCGGTGTTTAATCCTAGTGTGTGTGTCGCTCAATACTACAATGTAGTGGAAGATTTAGCTCAAGCACCGTGTCTTATGTCTACCCTTGAAGTAATCCAAACATATCCTACAAAATGAAGAATATGTTATCAGTTCTTGGAGCTATGGATCCTGATAATAACAATGTTATATCCTTTAAACTGGATGACTTTAAGTCAAGGGTCTCCCATCAAATAGCGTTTCAACTATCTACAAAATTCATTTGGACGAAATACCATTGTACCATTTTGGATGAAGGTGCATCGACCTCGATCATGTCTTTGTCTTGTTGGAGACCTATAGGATCCCCTGAAATCAACCGTTGACCGACGACATTGAAAGCATTTGATGGTCGTGATTTTCAACCCTATGGATTATTGTCCTCTCTATTGATTGAACTAGGGGTAAAATCAATGTCCATTCATGTTGAATTTTTGGATTCTCCTCTTCATTACAATCTCCTCCTAGGTAGGAATTAGTTCTATGCGATGTAGGAAGTAGCATCACCCATATTTCATGTGGTCCAATCCCCCTTATAATGGAATATTTTTTATGTTGACTAATTAGAGTTTTGTTCCCAGAAATGATCTCTAATTCTACAAATAATGTTCCACTCCTAGCCTCTTTGGATCTGTAGTACCAGGACATAGGAGTAGGTCTTCTTAAATATCCCTTGCTTATGGGAGTCTTTCCATTAAAAAATCCTCCTCCCCCTTCACAGGTCATGTCTATGAATATGATCTCATCGACGATTCATGGCACTTCGACTAAAGGGAAATCAGTTGTTGATTCGACACATTTGAGTCATTTTGAAGAGATTTACCGGGATATCCAATCCACCAATGACCCCACCATTAATGATGATCTTGTGCTGGCATATGACCTTTACCACCTACCATATTGGTTAGATTCCCCCCTCCCATATTAAGATTATCTTTTGCAACCTCTTCCATTGGATGAATCCATAATGGAAATCGTTTCTTTAGATGAGATGCCTTGGAAAGATCATCATCATCGATATTCTTTCCTTCCTAATTACCAAATTGTAGAATATAATTTAAAAACATTTGTTTCATTTGATATTGTAACTACTCCTCAATCACCGGTACTCATCCACAATGTTGAGTCCAAGGATAATCTGAGTAATATTACAAATACCACTCTGGTCGATATATTAGTGAAACCTAGAGTTGTTCAAAACATTCACCTATGACAAAATTGTTCTTCATAAATTGAATCTTATACGACACTTTTGAGGGAATTTAGGGATGTTTTCACTTTGACGTATGAAGAAATTCCAAGGATAGATCCTTCAGTCGTCGTTCATGAGATCAGGACATACCTGACGCCAAGCTGGTCCATCAGAATTTACGTCAAGTACATCCACAAAAAGCAGCGACCATCAAGGAATAAGTTGAAAAACTTATTAGGGTTGGGTTCATTTACCTTGTGCTGCTAATGGAATGGAATTCTAATATTGGTCATGTGACCAAAAAGAAGGGTACAATTAGGGTTTGTATTGATTTTCGAGAGATTAATAGGGCTTGTCCAAAGGATAATTTCCCTACTCCTTACATCGATCAAATCATTGATAACTATGTTGGGAGTGTCTTATTTTCATTCATGGATGGATTTTTTGACTATAATCAAATAGAGATACTCCCTTCTGATCAACATAAGAATACTTTCATTTTCCCATGGGGGACATTTTCCTACAAAAAAATCCCTTTTGGTCTAAGAAACATTGACGCTACCTTTCAACACACCATGTATTATGCTTTCCATGACACTAAACATATCTTGGAACCGTACCTTGATGACCTACCTTCCCATTCGCAGCATTGAGAACATCATGTTGACCATCTGAGATCCATTTTTCTCAGATGCCACCATTACAACATTTGGTTCAATCCATAAAAATGTGTTTTTTGTGTTGAGATGGGAAGATTACTTGGATTCATTGTTTCCAAGGATGGCATTCATATAGACCCATTGAATATTGAATCCATCTTGGCCCTACCACCTCCTACCAATATTACTGAAATTCAATGTTTGCAAGGGAAGGCAAATTTTCTGCATCGTTTTCTCTGCAACTACATTGAGAAGACACACGGTTTTATGTGTTTGTTAAAAAAGGAAACACCCTTTGTTTGGGATAACCTTGTAGAATGTTCAATTGACACTCTCAAACATGCTATCACACACATGTTGATGTATATGTAACTTTGAAATGTATCCACTTGTATATTTCATGTATTGTAACCCGATGTTTATTCCGGGAAGTATCTGTAATGTAATTGAGTCATGCCATGCCCCGATGTTCCTATCGGGAGGTTCTATAATGTAAACAAGTCATGTCAAGTCATTTTGGGTAACCCTCCTATTGATCAAGGTTTAAAGTCCCCGCAGTTCTGGGGCACTAGGTTTATTAGACTCTCTTAGAGAATTCGGTCCTAGTAGGTTATTGTCAAGTCGGGAATTAGTATAAATAGAGAGTGAGCCTTTCTATTTATCACACACTCACTAACACTCAGTTGTAGCGCATAGCTAAGGAAGAAGAAGAAACTGGGGCTAGGAAGAAAGAGGCTACTGCTGTCAGGAGATCATCTTACTATTTTGGGGTTTTACTTTTGGTGTTGATTCTATCTCTGAGGAAGTTGCGAGGTTTTATCCATTTATGGTTTCCCCGAGGAAAAACATTGTGTTCATTGTCTCTTGTGTTTGATTGTTGTACTTGTTATTCTCTCAGTTAAAGATCCTAACATAATGCTATCTTGAATGATAAAATTCTAACGTGGTATCAAAGCTAACCTAAGAAGAAGACACTGTGCAGCTATAGGAAGTAGGCCTTCCTACTTTGTGTATCTCTCTCCACATATTTTTAGCAAAAGAAGGTTGGATTAACTCTTCTCCCTAGGGAGCATCTTTCTATTGAAGCAGAATCCAATTCTAAGCTTTTTCAGTTTTGGACCCGACACTACTGCCAGAAAATACGGCTTTTCACAGAAGTGGAATTTTTCAGTAATCCCAGGCCTGGATTGATCTCCTCCTCAAAATAAAAGTTTAGAGATCAAGATCAAAGCATTTGGTTGGACAGAACTCCAGAAAATCAAAACCCTAATCTGCTCCTGAACCAGCACTGCAGAATTTCAGCTCCAAATCCATATCCAACATCTTGACCTAGTAAGATCTAAATCTTTTGTATTTCCATTTGAGGTTCTCAGTTAAGATGTCTCATCATACCAAGCTTGATGAAAAGCTTGAGGGAGCTGATAACTTCCGAGCCTGGAAGTATAGGATCTCCCTAGTCCTGGAAGAAAATGAGTTGGACTCCTATATCAATGAGGAGGTTCCAGTTCTAGAGGGAGATGAGGCTAAGGCCTTACACAAGAAGAAGTTGGTTATGGCAAAGAGGATTATTGCTGATTCAATCAAGGATCACCTCATACCACAGCTGTCCTCCCTAAAGACACCTAAATCTATGTTTGATGCCCTAACCAAATTATTTGAAGGAAAGAACATAAACCAGAAGATGACTCTGAGAAACCAACTAAAGAATGTAAAAATCCAAAATGCAGAGACCATCCAGTCTTACTTTACAAGGGTTTATCAGATCAAGGCACAACTGGAAGCAATAGATGAAGAAGTGGAGAATGCAAAGATTGTGATAACCACCTTGAATGGTCTCCCTAGATCATGAGACTCCTTTATTCAAGGGATCTGTGCCAGAAAGAAGTTAGTTAAGTTTAGTAGACTATGGGAAGAATTCTCTCAATAAGAAGCTCAGATAGCAACTCGAGAAGAAATGATGGGAAGTGGAGATCAAGCTATCACAGTTCACTCCAAGAAAAGTAAAAAAAGTTCTCATCACTCCAGAGGTAAGCATTTCCATTAAAATAACACTAGAAAAGATTTGTCTAGAAGCAGATGTTATACATGTGATGAAGTAGGACACTTTTCAAAAGATTGTCCTAAAAGACAAAATAATAAAAAGGGAAACAAGAGAAGACATCATGCTCATGCTGCAGAGGATGATTAACCTTCCTCAAAGAGAACCAGATATGAAAGTGAAGACTCTTCAAGTGATGAATAATATGTCTTGATTTCTGCTCTCGCAGGAAACATCACACATGGAAGCAATGATTGGCTTATAGACAGTGGGGCTTCCAAACATATGACAGGATTCAAAGAGTCCTTTATAAAACTTTCAGAACATGAATCACCTCACAAGGTGAAACTTGGAGATGACTACCAGTATCCAATAAAAGGTAGTGGGGAATCCTCCTATAAGCTAGACTCTGGAAAGTCTATGAAGATGCAAAATGTATTGTTTGTACCAGGACTAAAGAAGAACCTCCTCTACATATCTGCATTATATGCAAAAGGCATGAGAGTTGCATTTATAGATGGCCAAGTTATCATGTGGCCAAAGGGAAAGACTATTAATGATGCAGTAGTGATTGGGGAATAAGAGGGAGGTCTATACAAGTTGAAGGGTCGTCCAAAACAAGCTTTGGTACATGACACAGTAGAGCCAAATGAACTTTGGCATAGAAGTCTTGCACATGTGCATTGCAGAGCACTACCACTTGCAAGCAAAGTTGTTGAAGGTCTTCCAGAAATTCAAGCAAAACATGATGGAGTCTGCAAAGGATGTGTGAAAGGAAAGAATACAAATAAGAGAGCAAGGCAAAAGCAATCTTGGAAATCATCCACTCCGATGTATGCGGACCAATGTCATCAAGTTCACTAAGCGGGTATGTATACTATGTTTCTTTCATTGATGACTTTTCTAGGAAGACATGGATTTACTTCATGAAGAACAAAGATGAAGTATTCAGCAAGTTCAAGGAATTCAAAGCCTTGATTGAGAACCACACTGAAAAGAAGATCAAGGCCTTTCAATCAAATAATGGTGGAGAATTTACATCAAATGAATTCAAAGAGTTATGCAAAGACTCAGGGATTAAGAGGGAGTTGTCCACTCCATATAATCCACAACAGAATGGGATTGCAGAAAGGAAGAATAGAACTATCATGGAAGTTGCAAGAGCAATGCTTCATGATCAAGATCTTCCTATGCATCTATGGGCAGAAGCTACCAGAACAATGGTGTATGTACAAAACCGTACTCCACACAGAGTGCTCGAGAACAAGACACCTGAAGAAGTATTTTCCGGCAAGAAACCAGAAGTCAGCCATCTCAAAATATTCGACTGTCCAGTGTACATACACATTCCAAAAGAGAAGAGGACAAAATTAGATCCTTTAGGAAAGAAGGGTATATTTGTGGGATACTTTGAAAGCTCGAAGGCTTATAGAATATACTTCCCAGGGTTCAAGAAGATTGACATCAGTAGGGATGTAACATTTGACGAAGACTCAGCTTACAACAAATCCAGAAAGAAACCTGCTGAAGTTTCTAAAGAATTGGAAGCACCCAAAATTCATGACTCAACCATGAACGAAGAATATTAAGAAGATCGGGAAACAGAAGAACCTCAAGAACCTGTAGATCCACCTCAAGAGAAGAATCCTCATAAGAGGAAACATGCTTGGGTACAAGAAGCTATCCAAGTTACAGAAAGATATGGGGCTCCAGAAGAGAATCACAGAGAAAGAAAGAGGACCAGATCCTGCTCTAGTTATGTAGCCTTATTATGTGATTTCATCGATAAAGAACCTTCCAATTATGAAGAAGCAGCAGAACGGAAAGAATGGAAGGATGCTATGATTGAAGAGTATCAATCGATCATGAAGAATGATGTTTGGGATGTTGTCCCAAGACCAGAAGGGAAGTCTATTGTAACTTCCAAATTGATCTACAAGATCAAGCATGCTGCAAATGGTAGCATAGAAAAATATAAAACAATATTTGTTGCTTGTGGTTTCTCCCAGAAAGAAGGAATAGATTATGAAGAAAATTTTGCACCTGTAGCCAGATACACTTCCATCAGATCAGTACTTTCTCTGGCTGCAGTAATGAAATGGAAGATACACCATATGGATGTCAAGACTGCCTCCTTGAATGGTGTAATGGAAGAGGAAGTGTATGTGGAGCATCCACTCGGTTTTGAGACACATGACAGGGAGTCTCATGTGTGTAGATTGAAGAAAGCCATGTACGATCTGAAACAGGCACCCAGGACATGGTACGGTATAATTGACAGCTTTCTATCCAGTTTGGGATTTACCAAGAGTAAAGCAGATTCCAACCTTCACTACAAGGTTGAGGACGGCAACCCAGTGATGCTCCTACTGTATGTAGATGATCTG
Organism: Pseudotsuga menziesii; assembly: GCA_001517045.1. Lineage (NCBI taxonomy): Eukaryota > Viridiplantae > Streptophyta > Pinopsida > Pinales > Pinaceae > Pseudotsuga > Pseudotsuga menziesii. The sequence continues at coordinate 385,092 of LPNX010277284.1, forward strand.
TTTGTAACAGGTATGGATGGGTTGATTTCTAATACAAAGAGGAAGCTTGTTGCTGAGTTTGAAATGAAGGACTTGGGTATGATGTATTATTTTCTAGGCATGGAGGTGTGGCAGAATGCAGATGGAATTTCCCTGGGACAAGGGAAATATACAATAGAAATCCTAAAGAGATTCGGGATGATGGACTGCAAGGACATGACCACACCTATGGCATCGAACCTGAAGCTATTGAATGATGCTTCATCAAAGTCGGTTGATGCTACGATGTATCGTCAGATGATTGGATCCTTGATGTACCTGATGAACACAAGACCAGATATTTGATTTGCTGTGAACACCTTGAGCCAGTTCCTGAAAGATCCGAGACATGTTCACTTGATTCTTGCAAAGCATATTCTGAGGTACCTGAAGGGTACAGTTGATTATGGGTTCAAGCATGAGGCGAGTCAAAATATTAACCTGGAGGGTTATGTTGATTCAAATTGGGAAGGCAATGCCATCGATAGGAAGAGAACTTCAGGGTGTTGCTTCAGTATGGGATCAGGTGTGATCTCTTAGTTTAGTAGGAAGCAATCCTATGTGGCACTGAGTACAGCTGAAGTAGAGTATGTCACAGCTTGTTCAGCTAGTTGTGAGGCAATATGGCTAAGGAAGCTACTGTCTGATTTATTTGATCTCCAGTTGGATGCTACTTGTATATATTGCGACAACCAGATTTTTGTGAAGTTTTCGGAGAACTCGGTGTTCCATGACAAGTCGAAGCATATCGAGATCAAGTATCACTATATCAGGGATATGGTGCAGAGAGGAGTAGTGAAGCTCCAGTATGTTGTGACGGATGAATAGATATCTTATGTGTTGATGAAGCCATTAGCCAGAGTGAAGTTTGAGTACTTCAAGGAGAAGTTTGGTGTTCTCCAGATCGAGATTTCCCCCAAGGGGAAGTGATGAGTCCGTGAGCCATTCTATCATGGTGAGAGGATTGGTTCCTTCCATGTCAGATATGAGTGCTAAGCCATTCTAATGTGACTATAGGATTGGTTCCTACATGATCAGATATAAGGGCTATTTCCATTCTTTGAATGGAGGTACCTGGTCAGTTACAAGGATACTCAGTCTAGGACTGAGGGCCATTCTGATATGACTGTGAGATGTAGTCTCACATGATCAGATATAAGTGCAAGGCCATTCTGATGTGATTGAAGGATATGTTCCCACTTGATCAGATATAAGGGTTGTTGTCATTCTATCATGGTGAAGAGGATTGGTTCCTTCCATGTCAGATGTGAATGCTGATCCATTTTGATATGACTATAGGATTGGTTCCTACATGATCAGATATAAGGGCTATTGCCATTCTCTGAATGGAGGCACCTGGTCAGTTACCAAGAACCCTCAGTCTAGGAATGAGTGCCTTTCTGATGAGTCAAGGTCAGATGTAAGTGTTGTTCCTTTCCAAAGATGATAGTAGTTGTGTACTGTCATGCTGGTGGATGTGAGTGATGTGCCTTTCCACAGATCATAGTACTTGTGTACTGTCATGTTGGTGGATGTGAGTGTTGTGCCTTTCCACATATGATAGTAGTTGTGTACTATCATGCTGGTGGATGTGAGTGATGTGCCTTTCTGATGAGTCAAGGTCAAATGTGAGTGTTGTGCCTTTCTGATGAGTCAAGTTCAAATGTGAGTGCTATGCCTTTCTAACGAGTCAAGGTCAAATGTGACTGCTGAGCCTTTTCAAATATGATAGTAGTTGAGTACTGTCATGCTGGTGAATGTAAGGGATCTGCCTTTCTGACATGATGTTGGATGTGTTCCTCTCATGATCAAATGTGAGTGCCATCCATTCTGAATTAGGGTTAGATATAAGGGCTAAATAAGACCTACAAGGAGGTTAGGCCTACAACCAGCATGAAAAAGGGTTGGCTCTCTAGAACTTCTTGTGACGAGAAGAATCATGAGATAGCACCTATGATGATGACCCAGTGATGATCCAGATCAAGTGATGATTCAGATCCAGTGATGATGTCTCCAAGATGATCCAAATCGAGTGATGATCCAGATCCAGTAGTGATGATCCAAATCCAGTGATGATGTCCCCATGATGATCCAGATCCAGTGATGATCCAGATCCAATGATGATGATCCAAATCGAGTGATGATCCAGATCCAAGATGAATGTGACTTGAAGATGAAGATGACTTGAAGATGCACATGACAAGATGATCCAGAGAAGAAGACCAGTACTAACAAATTGTGTCGAGAGAATACCTTCCTAGTTAAGAGGGAGTGTTGATGTATATGTAACTTCGAAATGTATTCACTTGTATATTTCATGTATTGTAGCCTGATGTTTATTCTAGGAAGTATTTGTAATGTAATTGAGTCATGTCATGTTCTAATGTTCCTATTGGGAGTCTCTATAATGTAAACAAGTCATGTCAAGTCATTGTGGGTAACCCTCCTATTGATCAAGGGTTAAAGTCCCTGTAGTTCCGGGGCACTAGGGTTATTAGACTCTCTAGAGAAGTCATCCCTAGTAGGTTATTGTCAAGTCAGGAATTAATATAAATAGAGAGTGAGCCTCTCTATTTATCACACACTCACTCACACTCAGTTGTAGCACATAGCTAAGGAAGAAGAAGACACTGGGGCTAGGAAGAAAGAGGCTATTGTTGTCAAAAGATCATCTTACTGTTTTGTGGTTTTACTTTTGGTGCTGATTCTATCTCTAAGGAAGTTGCGGGGTTTTCTCCATTTATGGTTTCCCCGAGGAAAAACATTGTGTTCATTGTCTCTTGTGTTTGATTGTTGTACTTGTTATTCTCTCAGTTAAATATCCTAACATAATGCTAGCTTGAATGATAAAATTCTAACAACACGCACCTATGTTGCAACCACCTGATTATACTAGGGATTATTCCTTGTGTGTGGTTGCATCTTTAACTACTATCGACATGGTACTAGTTCAAACAGATGAACACGACCAAGAACATGTGATTTATTACCTGAGTAGTAGTCTGCTTGACTCTGAAACACATTGTTCGCATGTGGAAAAGTTATCTCTATCCACGGTCATTGCGGTCCAAAAATTTTGTCACTACATCACTCTCCGCACAACTACAGCGTACGCAGATTCTAACCCCATGTATTACATCTTGACTCATCAAGTTCTTGGGGGGGAATACTCTCGTTGGATTGTCATTCTCCTGGAATTTGAGTTAAAATTTGCAAACTCCAATTCAAATAAATCTTTGGCCTTCATGGAACTTATGTGTTGCCTTCCCTGTACTACTGAGGATATGCATCCCTTTGATTCATTACCCGATGAATCCTTGTTCCTCATTAGTACATATAACCCCTGGTATGGAGATTTGATTATATATCTCAATACCCAATGTTTTTAGCAGAACACAACCCAAGACGAACGTCATCGTATTCATCATCATGCCAAGTATTATCTTATCATCAATGATACATTGTACCATCGTGGCGTTGATGCAATTTTGTGGCGTTGCTTAACCCATGAAGAGGTTAAATTAGTGTTGAATGACTGTAACTATAGAGATTGTGGCAGTCATATTTATGGGATGGATACTTCCCTGAAAATATTACGTGCTTGGTACTTTTGGCCCTCAATATTCAAATATTGTATGGAATCCATGAAAAAATGCCCGCCCTTCCATCTTTTCCAATAAAAGAAGCGCACCCACCCTGCTCCATTACATCCCATCATTTTTGTCGGTCCTTTCACGAAATGGGGCATTGATTTCATGCACTGTAATCCTACCCCATCCAGGGGGAATGTTTAAATCATTGTAGCCATGGATTACATCACAAAATGGGTTGAGGTTATTCCTACATACACTGAAGAGGGAAAAACTACTGCCCTACTTCTTTTTAACCACATAATCGCTAGGTTCGAAGTCACGCAAGCCATCATGACTAATCACGATTCACACTTCCAAAATCAGATCATGTCGGAACTAAGTTCTAAACTAGGTTTTCGTTATGATAACTCTACACCCTACTACCCACAATCCAATGGCCAGGTTGAAGCTATCAACAAAGTATTGAAAACTATGCTTCAATGGATGGTAGGACGAGCTAAGTCCAGTTGGAATTTATTGTTTTTTTCCACATTATGAGATTATAGGACCACCATCAAGACATCCAACGGATTTACACTATTTCAATTGGTGTATGGAATGGAGGAAACTCTTCCTATTGAATGTGAAATTCCTTCTCTGAATCTTGTTGTGGAACTACTACTCAATACCACTGTAGAGGAAGAACGGTTCTTGTATTTGAACAAAATCGATGATACTCATAAATATGCCACCCTAGAAAATGAGGTGCATAAATGAAAAATTAAAGCTCAGTACGACCGATCCATTCAACCTCGCCTCTTCATTAAGGGTGACCTGCTCCTGACATATGACTAGAAACATGATAAATTAGGAGGTGGAAAATTGGAATCCATGTGGCATGGGCCTTATATTGTCAGTCACATTGTAGGTAAAGGAGCGTATGAGCTGATAGAATATGATGGGACACCTTTGGGTGAGACCTGGAATGGGATTTAACTTAAGAGGTACTATTCATAGGCCATCTAGCGTAGATACCTTGTAAATATTTTTTATACAGTGTGTTATCTATAGTTTGGATTGTGATTTTGTTATGATTGTAGGATTTGTATCAGGTAAGCCTGCTTATACAATGATATGCTTGGATGAACCGATGACCACATACTCTGGCTTTATGGATGGCACTAACCATTATATTTTGAATCTTGCATCAATAGCTTGGGTACTTTATTCCCTTATCGAGGCAAAATCTGAATCCATAAGATTTCAGTGTACCCAAAAGTCTGAAACTATCAAGTTTTCAGTACATCAAAAGGTCAAAAATTTGAAGCTTCGAAGCTTTCAGCATATATGCTACAAAATAGGAGTCACTCCAGACTAATCCATTTGCTCATGGTAGCACATGACGACATGAGCTAACCTATAGAGTAGCCTCCCAAACCGCCCTGATACTCCTGCAGTGTGGCGTTGATAACACCTAGGAAGGTCATCAATAGAGATGTCTAGAATGCCATTAGTTAGTCTCTAAATATTTTCTTTAATCTCTTGTAGTTCATCCTCTGCCTCCACCTTCCATATGGAAATCCCTCTCACCATCCCTAACCTCTCAATAGTCAATGCTCCTGCAGGTTGATATGGAAATGTCTGCAAAATAGTATGTCATGTCTTAGTATCACCAAAACACAAAAAATGAAATATAAAGCAAAAATACAATGAAAAGAGTATCTCTCTTGCCTCGGTCACCCCAATGGTCATCCTCGGGTAATGGAAAATCAGGATCACCCTTGAAATAGGTCCCCATGTACACATAGTCCTTTATCATTAGGATTTGGCCTCGCAGCCACCGAAATAATAGTGAACCATAAGTCACGGTGGGCCCTTCATTGCCTCCATGAAGGCCCATAGCCTCTACCCACCTCAGCTTGCATGGATCATGAGGCTCCAACATTTTAAGCGGCACCTGAGGGCATAACAAAGGTACCCTCACCAGGAAGAAAGAAACTACCACAACCTCATAGACAAACTACTTTATCTCTCCTCGGTGGCACTTCGTAAGTTAGTCCTTAAGGCTCACCAGTATCCCCTCACTCTAGTTGAAGATAGTTGGATCCATGCACTCCAACACATATAACATGTCAGCCTGCATAGTCTAATGGGTAGCGCTACTACTTGATACCTTCTCGATAGTGAAGGATATCGTCCTCAATGACTGATCCATAATGTGTTTTATCGAAATTATCCCCCCTTAGGACCTCATTCTGATCACGCAATGCTCATCGATGAGATCGTAAATGGTCATGTCTCCGCCTCTGGTACCGGAGAGTGATACTGGAATTCCTCTCCTAGATATTCTAGTCAATAAAGAGATTTCCTTGACATCAATCATCGAAATGTGAGTTCCCACCTAGAAATGTTGTTGATCTAGGTCCCACATATGTATCAAGTGATCTAGTACACAAACATGGGCCCTCATTCTTAAAACTCTGAACTACTTGAGGATTCCACACTCCCTCAATTCTGTCATCTCCATTGGGTCATTTGTAGCTTGGGAATCATCTAATTTGTGCTCGCAATCCTTCCAAATAACCATGTTTTATGTTATACACCTATGGAACATCCACATGGAAACCATTAGACACATTTCATTGAGGAAATCACCTGAAATTCATGTTAAATATTTTTTTTTAAGGCTCATGGTTGTCGATGCACTTTCCTCAAAGGAACAAAGCAACGACGCCTCTTTTTTTAGAGGACAGAGCACCCTTAACGCTCTTTCCCCTTTTAGGGAGCGCATCGGCACACCTCCTGAAAAGGAGAAGAGTGTCTGCCAGGGTGTTATCTTCCACTTGCTAAAACCTTCCTTAAAACACTGAAAAACATGATAAAAATTAAAAACTCAAACATGGAATGGAAGGGGAGGATGACAGACCTTACTTGCACCTCACGATTCGTCGAATCGATGATTGTAGCTCCTGGAATCCTTGTTTCAATTGCTCCTCTCAAACACAAATTTTCAGCCAAATCCTATGGTAAAAACACAAATGGTAAATAATTTTTACTATTTCACCCTTTTTATATCATTTTTTGTTTTTTAATAGAAAATATTTGTTGAAATATTTAAATATTATGGGTTTCTACCATGTTTTTCAATAGTTTTTATGGTGAAAGTGTCCTAATGTTTCTTTTTGAGGATTTCAAGGTCTTATTGGACGTTTTTTTGGCTATGATAGAGCTCCTTTTTTACTTTTTCATGCTCTGGCTCAAATTGAAAAAGTTCTCATTGCATTTTATACCCTAGTCGTGCTCGTTAAAAACTCAGAGAAAAGGTATCGAGTATGCTTTTATTGCATTTAAGGACTCGTTAAAATGGATACGAATAAAGAAACCCTCTTGGATTCATCTTTAAGCCCTTTTGGGGCTCTTTAAACACACAAAAAATCACCAAATGAACTTGATTCTTTCATGCTTGTAAAAGAATTTGAAAGGTTTTCTATTCGGTGATATTTTACCCATTTTTTGGACCATTTAGACTCATTTACGAAAAATGTATACTCTACTTCATTGCGATTAGAAGAGTTCTCCTAGGTATCGGTTTCGGACCTCAGGGACTAAATATACAAAAAATTCTATCTTTGGAGTCTTATTAGTCAATTGAAACTCTCTAAACATGAAACGACGATTGTGCTTATCTTCTTCGGACTCGTAAAATTAAGCGATGAAGGACCCTTTTCTGGAAATGAACCCCTCCTTTCTCAGGTTCATAAAACATATGAGGTTGGACTCGTCACTTGATGAGCTACATCGAGTGTTCGTTACACTTTTCAAGCTCATTAAAAAGCAAATAGGTACGCATCCAACTTGATGAGAAAAATGAGGGAATGGGGAGAAATTTTTCATTTGTGTTAATGGAAACTCCTAGTCACTCTTGAACATGGCACATTTCTATATTTCATTCAAACAGTTGGGTATTCATCTTGTCATCGAGTTGATCCACTTTCATGAGTCAATTCAAAGAATGCATCATCCTTCCTTTGCATTATGTCTGACCTCTGCCTCATTAAGTCAATGTTGTCAAGTCACTTGATGTGTCGTTCGATGTTCGAGGAGAGTATTTATTACAGTCTACTTCTACATTCACTTTACCTTCCTTCGATTTAGTCATATCCAAGTTAGTATCATGGTTATTTCATTATCGGAATTACTTCAAAAATCACTTTTGTTGCAATTTTTTTGTTGATGATGGGGGAAACATCATGGCCCTCCTTCGACGAGTCTATTCCCATCAGAACTAGCACATCATCCAAGAATTATTCTTAGAAACCAGTCAAGTACATTGAATCATGCATGCCTCAATGTCAAGTTTTCTTGCTTTCAACAGTTGGATTTCATCATTAGCCTCTAATTGGAATATTCCATCAATTTTTCAACTGCAACTCGTTCATTCACAATCAGAGGAATGTACTAGGGTACCTTGGGAATAATTGACATTAATGGTGATTTTCCTCGCATTTTTAACAGTATATATCAATGATCAATAATCAAGTGGTTTCTACCATGTTTGACATCAGGACATATATTCACATGCATAGAATCATACTATATGGTAATGGAATGAACACCCTGAGTGGTTATATATTCACTTGAATATGTGCCTGTCCTCAAGTTGCGATGGATTATTTTTTGATTCACTGCATGGATCCACATTGTATGTTTGGTGGCAATGACCAAGTTTGAGTCATGATGACATGGATCCACAATGTATATTCTGTAGCTATTTCCCGATTTGAGTCTTATTGATCGTGGATCTACAGTGTATTATTGGTATCCATGACTTGGTCATTATACATGGATCTACAATGTATTTATCAGCAACCATGATTTGATTCAGATAGTTTGTAACTATTGTTATGTCAAGTATTCACTCGCCACTATTTTTCCTTTGATTATATATCATGTATAGTTAAGTATTTCACCTATCACACCCCTCTAGCTTCATACTTTGGGGGGCATTCTATTACACCCAAAAATTTTCCTTATGCTCAATCCACTGAAGTTTCTTGGCCAAACCATCTTTTGGAGTAACTTTTTGCTCAGTCCTATGATGCCTTACGCTCTTTGCCTTATGACATAGAGCATCATCCCTCCTGACGCCTATTTCCCAATTATAATGTGCGTTGATGAAACTTGTTTCCGGAGGGCAGGGAGCATCGATGCCTCCTACTAGTGCACATAGCATCAGAATTGTTAGAATGAAAACAAGAGAAGGTTTTGAGGATCTTCTAGATGAAATTTCTCGTGAAGGATTATCCCAACTGCTTGGAGTAGGTGGAATTCATACCCCTATCCTATAGGGATGATCCCTCACCTTCCTCCCAAATAATCTCAACCCCTTTGGCCCTCTTTGGCCTATAACAAGCTTCATGGGACATGATAGGGGAGTCCCAAGAGAGAACCTTCATGTTGTTGAACTCATTGCTGGTATAGGAGGCAAAGAGTGTGGTTTTGTGAGTAACATTTGTAGATTTTTTAGAGTTTGTGGTTGTGAGTCAAAAATAATTGTGAGAACAAAGATTCGACATCAAGGATTTGGTTGTTATTTCCTTTTCTTATTATGTTAATAAAAATGTGTTCCCCTTACCCATGAATTATTTGTGTTAATATTAGTTATTCATTACTTTTCTCCTTGGTCATTAGTATAGATCGTTGAATTATCTTGTTCCTTTCACTTTTGTTGTTAGTTTTTCAACATTAAGCTAGCATTATGTTAGGATATTTACTGAGAGAATAACAAGTACAGCAATCAAACACAAGAGACAATGAACACAATGGTTTTGATCGGGGAAACCATAAAGGAGAAAACCCCGCAACTTCCTCAAAGATAGAATCAGCACCAAAATAGTAAAAGCCCCAAAACAGTAAGTGATCTCCCAACAGCAGTAATCTTCTTCTTGTCTAGCCCCAGTGTATTTCCTTCCTCACTAATGCGCTACACTTGAGTGAGTGAATGATGTGTGTGATAAATAGAGAGACTCACTCTCTATTTATATTCTTCCGTTCACTTGAAGTGCACTTAATCATGTTGGCCTCACTTAACAATTACTTACTAGAGCTGACATCTCTAGGAGTGTCTAATAACCCTAGTGCCCCGAAACTGTGGGGACTTTAACAATGAATTGACATGACTTATTTACATTATTGATCCTCCCAATCGAAACATCGAGGTATGACAACATGACTCAAACACATAATATATACATCCCGTAATAAACATCGGGTTACAATACATAAGATACATAGATGAATACATTCCGAAGTTACAAATACATCAAAACTCCCTCTTAACTAGGAAGTTATTCTTTTGACACAATTTTAAGCACTGGTCTTCTTCTCTTTACACTACTACATTTCGATCCAAAATCCGACGGTTACTTCCGACGGCGCGTGGATTTTTTCTTTTAAACCTATCAAAAATCACAAAGTTAAATTTTTTTTTTTAAACTGTGGTCATAAGTGTCGCTTAAGCGACGGCTAGGCTCATAAGCGTCGCTTAAGAGACGACTAGCCTAGAAAGCGTCGCTTAAGCGACGGCGCATAAATTGATCAATTATTTAAAAAAATACACTTAATTGGTTAAAAGGATGACTGCTCCTTATTCAAAGTTGCAAGGATGGAAATTACCATCAAGGTACCTATTGGTCATGATATGCTTGGCCATATGTGGCCCATATGTGTTCTTCATCCAACAACAACCTTCCCTTTAATCATTCTTTGAATGATTGTTTTGGTGGTAGCCTCTATTGCTACCCAATATTCCATTGGCATGGTAGTTCCCTTTTCCAATTCTAATCAAAATGATGTTTGTTTCAATCACTACTTCCATGCCATTAAATATGCCCAAAGTGTTGCATGAATTATGTCAGCCCAACATGTCTCTTTATGTCATATTTTTTCATGAGAATAGAAACCAAATCTTTGCTTTTGCTTCTAACTTATCCATGGTCCCTAGGGTAGTAATGACTACTCTTTTCATTCATGATCTAGAAAATTTTCATCAAACTAATGACAACCTTCCCTATGAAACGGGTGATTTGAACCTACAAAGCACATCCTAAAAAAAAACATGTAGTTGTTGCTTCGGATAGGCCCACTCAAATGCTTAAAAGGATAAATAGGAAGGATTGGGTGTAGTTCATTATAATTAACCCAAATAAAAATTTGTAGTTTCATGCTTTCCTTTTAGCACTATGCACATATCTTGAACCATTTGAAATAAATTTTCAATAATGTTGACTACCAAAGGCCCAAACACAATATCAACATGTCATTTTAGTGCGGGGGAAATGTCCTCTAGTATTTCTTGCATGAGATTCTACTATAAAATGCTCCATATTATATGATGGTACACATTGATGAAGTGTACCATCCATTCCAATTTGATATAATATATTTGTGACTAATTTGAGCCCTTGTGCTTTTTATCTATGCTTCACCGGGGGTTCGCTTCGCTCCATAGAATGCCCTCCTCGACTCTAGTGCTCTGCCCTATGCACAGTTTGCTCAAATTAACCACAGTACTGGATTTCGAGCGAATTGCAATTTCCAGGATAGAATGTCTTTTGCTAATTTGGGTGTACCACTGCCTGTGATAAATTTCTGTTCACCCGCTCATGAGTTTGTGGGCATTAAACCTTCAGATCTGATGGTGCAGGCAAGGAGGGCAAATAGCACCCAGTGATTAGCGTTTTTGTAAGGAAATTATGTCTATGAAGAAGGGATGGAGGAAATTTGGAGTTGCAGTTGTGGGTTTGGTGCTGCTATCCATGCTTGTTCCATTGGTATTCTTGCTCGGACTCTATGGTGGATTTCAGAGCAGTAAGTTCATCTGAACCCATTTCATTTTTTATTTGACTTGAAGCCCCCTTCTCACAGACTGTTGTGTATGGGGAATCTAGATTTGGAGTACTTTGGCTGGGGCTGGGGCACTTACAGGTTTTTATGAAGCCCATTTGTGGAATTTGTGGTGGGTGTTTTTCATTTTATTCAACCATTTTGTCTCTCTGTTGTATACTCCTACAATGGGAATTTGGTGTATACCTAGATCCTTAGTACTGTGGGTTATTTGGGGTTGGTATTTGCATTAGATCTGATTGAACAGCAGGTAGTGTCAACGTAATTGGTCAACATAAACCCTGGCAAAAAAAGTGGTTAACGTAAACCCTGGGTTTCTATTGTGAGGTAGAAAGTACATTTTATTGTTGTTTCCAGAAATATGTCCCAAGGGGTTGCTCCATAATCACAAAAGAAACGGCTTAAACGAGAGTAAACAAGTATGTGACCCCTGTGGCACACCCTGGCACAAATAGAACAGCACCCTTTAGAAACAGTCAGATCGCAAGTGTAGCAGAAGTACCAATGTTGTTCCATAAAGTTGCTTCCACTAGTGGTGAATGTACAAACTTTTGATGCAAGTGATCGTTCACTGTTACTCTCATCATCATCTTCTTTATCCATACTAGCCAGTTCTCCATCAGATGTGCCATCATCCTCATCATCATCTGTTGATGTGGCATCACACTCAATCGCACTAGAATGGACTCCCTGATTGACTGGATTAACCAAAGCCTCCGAGTTCTTTCTAGGAACACTAGGCTTCAACTTACAGCTAGCGGAATCATTGTTAGAACTAGTGTTTGACAATTCAGCCATGGATAATGTGCCAAAACCCTGTCTGGAGCCTACCCCTTCTTCTTTTGATGCTTTTCTGTCTACATTTTTCAACTGCAACTGCCTGTTACATTTCTTCTCAAACAATCACTCGTCCTTTGAATGCCAAATAAATGAGGCTCTCCCTTGGGTCTCCCCCTTCAAAATGACCTGTAAGCTCAGAGTTGTACCAAGAGTTACTGCTTCTGACATCCTTATCTCTCCTGTTGTCCTGTACGGAATTTATGACTGGTACAACGTTTGCCTCTGCGAAGCTTTTATAATTGCCTTTGGATCTTAGGATTCCTAGTTCACCTTAGGAATTTCCCCTTGTTTTGTAGAAATTTCTCCCTCATATGCCTAGATGCCTTCCATACTTTATCCAGAGCTAAAGATAGAAGTCAGTAATGCAATCTCTCTATCCTCCGAATAATTGATTAGATCTTCCTCCATCTTCCCCTCCACCTCTTGACTTATGAGTCAAGATATGAGGATTATATTTAACTACAATTGTTTTAAATATTAGATTAACATTCTCTTATATTAATTTTCAGAATGGTTCAGGTTTGCAGTGAGCAAATTTGCTGCTTTTGGCAAATTTAGTCTTCAATGCATGAGATTTCACGAATTTTGACCTTTTTATGGTGACTAAAGATAAAATGAAGATTTGAAAATCATTAAATTTGATATGTAGTATGTGAATACTTGTTTTTCAATAAAATGGGCATCAAAATTAACTTTTAATTTTCATTTTTTATTGCATTAACCTTAGGATCCATCATCCAAACTTTACAGTTTGTTTATACGTTTACATGACATTTTTAGAAGCTTCTTAATGGACTGACTAGAGTCTAGAAGTTCATATGGCCTCTTGACAATCTGCATTTGTCCATATACATGCAACCACAAGTTTCTGCAACCATAGACTTAAGAGATTCTAGTGTTCTGACGCTGTAGCAGATGTGCAAGCTTGTCTCATGGATTGTCTGCAATCCGCAAGATTTGATTGTAGCACCTGCAAACTTAAGTTTGTGCTGTCTGTGGAACCCTCAAAACCTTCTGATGCAGAATTCAAAACACTCTCTATTGTGTACTCTGCAAACTTGTTTTGCAAAAACTTGTGCAAACTAGCTGTGAACTTCACTTCCCACAAGAAGGAAAATACTGACAACAATATTGTAAATATTCAACTGCACTATTTACCTCAAAATTTTGGATTGTGATGACTAATATCGCTTGCCTTTCTTTTGGAGTTTCATTAGCAATAGTATTACAGGTGGGTATGTACACGTCACTAACCTTAGAAAGGTATTCATTATTAATTAAGAGGAAAACAGTCTCCCCATTCTAGAAACTGATTATAAAACATTATACAGATGTTTTTTATGTTATACTTCTCCAAGATATTTTGAGTCATGACCCACCAAACCCATTGAACTAAGGAATTTCATAATTGAGATTCTCAATTAGAGAAGTGAGTTTTTAAAACCCAACATTTTTCACAATTTTAATTAAAACGCCATTAAATTCGTTTTACAATTTGGTTATCAGAACAATGTCAATCCTTAAGATTTATTTTTAAAATGAGAGAAAAAAAGAAATACTATTATATATGAAGGTTTGTATCTCCTTGTGTGTGTGAGAGATACTACTTATGGTAAAATTTGTTTCTTGCTCTCATTTTTTTCCATAGTATTCTGAAATGTATAACACTCGAAACACATGTAGAAAGCTCAACCAGGAGACAGTTTGGGGGCAATTGTATCTATGGTTGAGCCATCAAGGTGTAAAATAAGGCCAGGTGGTATACACATCCAATGTAAATGGTAGCCCACCACTTGATAGCTGTTGGATGCTCAGCACTTATGGCTTTAAAGGAAGCATTGGTCTTCAGACCAATGCTAATCCTTAAGACATGTTTTTAAAATGAGAAAAAAAGAAATACTATTATATATGGAGGTTTGTATCTGTGTGTGTGAGATACTACTTATGGTAAAATTGTTTTATTGCTCTCATTTTTTCCGTAGCATTCTGAAATGTATTACACTCGAAAGACATGTAGAAAACTCAACCAGGAGACAGTTTGAGTTTTAAGTTCAACACTCTTGTGACACATGCAGATTTGTGACCTATCCTCACCGAAGGAGATCAAGTTCTTCACATCTAATTTTACATCAAAAAGTCAACCACTTCATGTCTTGGTAAATGCTCTATCCCTAATCATTGATCTACAGGGTTCTGCATCATGGGAGTTCAGAGTTCAGACCAGCACTGAGAACATTGTAACCTGCCATCAGATATTGTAGAAGCTAGATTAGGAGTATTCTCTTCTTTATGAAGGATACATGATATTATATCTGCAAAAGAGATATTTCTGTGAGATCTGTAATCAATTGAAATTTGATGTAGGCAGCAAGGTTGTTATTCAATGTGGTTTTATATTTACTGGTGTGGTAAACCTGGACTGGAGTAGTTGTGTTCTAGCAATGTGGCATATTTAGAACAACAGATCTGGAGTTGTGAAGCAGATGGGAAAGATGGTTCAACGGTAGAAACATAAGATCTTTAACAGATGTCGAAGATGTGGGTGATATTAGGAAAAACTGTGGAAATACATGTTGGACCAATGGTAGTAAAATGATATTGCAATTTTTTATTTTCTGATTTAGCTAATTAATTAATTTCTATTATTTATATTTTAAAAATAAATTATTATTTATATAATATAGAAAATAGAATAGGTAGATAAACAGTGGCATTTCCTTATTGCAAAGAGGGCTGCAATAAGGTCTGAATAGGCACTAATAGACACATTTTTTGTATCTTGTAGAAAAATGCTTTTGGCTTTGATCACAGCTTATGAATTGATGTATCAGTACTTACAATTCCTTCAAAAATACACATACAGGCATGACAGACAGCCTTGATTTTCAAAGATATAGGCCTCATAACTATAGTGTCAAGGAAATGAGATGGAAAGTCCTTTTGGATTATTCAATATGTCCCATCATTAGGAAGAAAGAGAGATCTAAATAATGGTTCTATTTGAATGCCTCCGAGGAACCATCTCAAAACTGATAACTAATTCTAGTGGAGTTGTTTGTTGGTGTGCTTAATATCGACATATCTTGTTTTTCCTTTGATATATCCTAACATACTGTTGTCTAAGTATTTCAGTACACAAGGGCAGTGGGGAATGCATTTAAATAATTTAATAAAGAATTTGCAGAGTTGTCAGTTTGCCTTTTGGATGGTTAAATAATTCAACTGTGCTCTAGTCAAGGCTGAGTTTCTATTTCTATTTTACCCCTTTTGGCAGCTGGTGAGATGTTGCATGTTGCTGAAACCTTCATTGACAAGGCTTTTCATCCTACTGTAATTTGCAGAGGTAACTCCTATCTTTTAAGTCAAGTTATGTTCATTCATGCTATTTTCACAAGTTTAAAATTTGTAACATATAATCTTTAAGAGTTATCTGAAAGTACAGTTAAGTAAATTTGAGTCTTTTTGTGCAGCCTACAGTAAAGCTCTTGAGGATGCTATTGTTGTTCTTGACAAGATTGCTATTCCTATTGATGTGAATGACCGTAAGTTTTATTGGCCTATCCTGAGCAAGTAACGATATTTATTTATTTTATGTTATAATTGGTATTCAGCTTATCAATTAAATGATAAGCTGAATGCACTCTTTAATAAAACTAAGCACTTCAACAGCTCCTTGTAAAGGAATATTACTGGAGTCAGAAACACTGTCATTTGCAGAGCAGGGCTGTTCATGTCCATTAGAGATGACTACTTGCCTACTAGCCTCTGAAAACAGATCTCCAAAGACATAGGGTTTATAGCAATTTATATCAATGCTTTGTTCTTTCATAGGGTTTTTGTTCTTTCATGTTGAGAGTTTTAAAGTTTCCCATATGTGCCCATTCTGGGCACATATCATCACAAAGAGGTGTACCTTTGACTGATTGAACTAATACTAATCCAACCCAAATTTCTTCTAATTGATATACCACAAGATTGTCTGTGCAACAAATAAAATGAAAATACCATCAGCTGCAAATGCAGGAAGGAACATCCTTATGCAATAAAAATTGATCACAAAAGAAACTAAAACCTCACCTGATTCAAGAATTCCTTTTATAGTATTAATAACATTGTGAGAAGCTCCATCAGTTAATTCTTTAAAAATATTCAATACACCAGTAACAGATTTTTTCCAATGGATCCGTATAATTATGAGCTGAGATTTGCCCCAATCAATTAAATCATAAATTATGCGAGGTGATTTCTCTCTGTGATTAGAGGCATCACAATATTAAATTATAATCT
>LPNX010277311.1:3997-24208 GCA_001517045.1 Pseudotsuga menziesii
CTGAGGCGAAGGAATCGAAATCTGTATTTCAATCTTAGAGTAAGGTGTCAAGACATTATTCATTTCAATTCATTAAATTCATCATCATTCATCATTCAATTAATCATTAAATTCATCATCATTCATCATTAATCATTAATAGAAAACGACACTTTAAAATTAAAATACAAATTTATAGATATTAATGTGAATGTACCTCATTCATTTTATCTAGGTTAACACTGGATTCTACCCTAAAATCCCGATCCTCCAACATTTGGGTAAACTGCAATTTGAACACTAGTTCATGTTAAATAATGATAGTTCATTATATATATATCTAGATAGACTAGAAAATTTACATTATTTAACAATTATGAGGTTATAATAAAAGTCCTCACATACCTCTCCCTGCCCTTCTCCCTCGTGATGTAGTAAATCAAACCACCCATCTCGACATTGTTTGGCATAGGCCTTTGCATCTTCTAAGCTCATTGAATCTACCTCTTCATCTTATTTATAACAAAAACATTCACGAGAAGTAGCACGTGCTTTATGTCTATCCAATCCTACACCGACCCCAAATAGAGAAAATTGCAAGTTCTCTTCTACAATGGTTCTCGCCTCTAAACCAATCTGAGAGGTTGCATCCATCTCTGCCGGTAAAGTTACAAGGTTTTTTGGCTGAGGTACCAAAGGAGGGTTAGGCTTAGTTGCCATTTGATCTCGTAAGGCCCCAGCCTTTTGATAAGTTCTACCTTTTCCAATCCCATAATATTTGGACTTAACATCTGTGTAATCTGGCTTCATGTTTAAAAAAAACTCTGCATAAAAAAACTTTGCAAAATAGTGGGGCACTTCATCATTCCATGGCAATCTACCATAGGCTGCCAAGAATCTATCATAAATATGGTGTGCGAGCTCGGGGTGCTTGAAATATTGCACCTTCAACATCTTTCGCTTTGGTCCTTCTTTAAAATTGAACATTGAAATGGCATCTTCTTTTTATACTCTCTTATCTACATCGACCCACTTGTCTGGACCCATCACCTTAGCCTTCCG
Organism: Pseudotsuga menziesii; assembly: GCA_001517045.1. NCBI lineage: Eukaryota > Viridiplantae > Streptophyta > Pinopsida > Pinales > Pinaceae > Pseudotsuga > Pseudotsuga menziesii. The sequence continues at coordinate 5,039 of LPNX010277311.1, forward strand.
CATCTACATCAAGTGAATAAACAATCTGTCGTTGGCCCAACACTTCTATATACATCAATAAATTTGCCTAAAGATTCCAAGAGTATTTGTAAACTCTGTTGACTCTCAGCAGGGAGATCCATCTTAGCAAGGTCATCCCTAAACTTTTTATGGTGGGATGTGCATGTTGCAAGGGTGACCTCTACAGTAGTACTTTCCCAAGGAAGAGCATCAGCTATATCCGACGGATAAAAAGTCATGGGCTCACGACCATCTACTTGTTCGAAAGTGGCCTTTCGTCGACCACTTGGATGATCTTGCCCTTGATCCCTCGCATCATCTTGATCCCTTGCATCATCATCATCTCCACCCATCACATGATCCTCATATTCACCCCTTACATCATCACCAATGTTTCCTCCACCCCTTGCATCATCACCAATGTTTCCTCCAGGTGCATAACGACCTTGACATGCACCAACTTTGACTCTGAATGCATCATAATAACGTGCATCACCATGGTCTTTGAATGCGAAATGGTGATGCACATGTTGATTGTCTCTATATGCATCAGTTTCATGCTCTGTTGAACCGCGATCCTCTACATACACACATAATTATGTATAACTTGGTATATAAAAATAAGCATATATATACACCTGTGCAAATTTATAATTTATAGATTTACCGATATAACGTGGATTTCGTATCAATCTCTCCCTGGAATGAGTACTTGGGGTTGATTGATCACGGTGTGAAGAAGAGGTATCTCGACCAGCAAATGCTTTCCCACTATCACGAGATGCTCTGTTTTGCTGCTTCCCTAAAAAAAAAGTGTTCTATCTTTCACAAAATCTATCTTCAAACAAAATTTAAAACAATTATATATTTGCATTCAAAGGTTGGCATGTGTGCATAATTTTTAAACACTTTCTCATACCTCGATATAAAACGCTAGAATCTCTAGAAGTATCGGACCATCTTCGAGAGTGATATAAAATGCTAGAATCTCTAGAAGTATCGGACCATCTTCGAGAGTGAGGATTCGAAGGCTTGTCATCTCGATCCATCTCTAATAACATTTGTAAGACGCACAAATAGCAAAAGAGATTAATAATTATGAAAACTACATAGTTTTCCCTAAGATCTCTTTAACAATGGCTTTTATTTCAGAATTTTATGTACAAAAATATAATAAAAGAATTTAAACCCAAAAATTATATATATATATTTTAATTTATTTATTTTTAAATTAATTTTAAAATTTAATAGAAAATAAGTTTTTTTTCTTTTAAAATTAAAAGAGAATACAAAAGACTATTAAAAAACAATAAATAACTTTAAAAACAAAAGAATTACAGTAATAGCTCTTAAATAAAAATACAAAGGAAATGGAAAGGAGTGGATCCTATGAGTGTAATAAAAAAGCAAAGGAAATGGAATGGGGAGCCTTTCACTCTTTACCCTTTTTTTTACAATTTTCTTATTTGGTGACAAAAGTAAAAGGAAATAAAATTTGGAACTCTTTTAATTTTTTATAAAATGATGATTATCAATTAGAAAAATAAATATTGCTCTATGTGGGGCAATGAGTAATGCTATCTTGTAATTTATGGGTTCAATCAGGACTAGTATTTGGTGCATTTGGAGTGGGCATACAAGTTGTATACATACTTGGATTTAGCCCTCCTAAGTTTCCAACCTATGTTGTCCTGGCATTTGATAATTACATTGGCCCTCCATTGGACCAATTTCAACCAAAGCACATACCAATTACACCCATAAAACAAAGTAACAAGAAACAAATCCCCTTCAAGATGGCTTGGGCATTAACTATCCATAAATCCCAATGATTGGCATTAACAGGGTCAACCATTGACATTGGTAACGCTAAATGTCAAAGCTTGACCTTCATGGCAATGTCATGCACTATAACATTAGAAAGAATGTGAATTGCACCATCATTCTCATTCGACTGTTATGCAAAGATCAAAAATACTTCGTATGTTACACTTCGAAAAAAGGAAGAGGTACACTTTCATTCTTTGTCTCTTTCACACTTAAAATTGCAACCCTCAATCCTTGCACTCCCCCTACCAAATGAAAATACCAATGTTGATTGCCAATATAATTAAAGTCAAACTTGATAGCTACTTAACCCTTCATTGTTTTACTCACATATGTATACTTTCTCGTATGAGAAATTGATGTACATTTCATTTTACTTGTCATCAATTAGATGGATTTCTTTTTATTGCTTATTAGTACTTGCACTAAAGTTTTCCTTAAATTTCATCCACTACTATTCCTACCATAGATTCACTAGACTTGCTTTCAACACATAAACTTATATATTATCTGCATACACATCTTTCTCTCATTATGCAACATGTCAAAGTTCCCTTCAGCGTTTCATTTCCCACTTATAAGTACGTCGTAATAAGCTTTCAACTCATTTCCCCTTTCCCCTGCTTTCCTATCAAAATAGAGGAACAAACTACAATTAGTGAAGAGTTTGACAATCAATCTTCTATGAAATCCCACGAGAGTTGTGTCTCAAATAATGTGAAGTTTCTATGTAGCTATGGTGATCAAATTTGATTTGATTCACATAATCTCTTTCATTCAAACAGTCTATATGATATGGGCACTTCACTTAAAAAAAAATTGACCAACATGCAACATAATGGATCTAAACAAATCCAACGACTTCCATTGTTTTGTACTAACTGGTAAGTTGGTGTTGAAGGATGTAGCGGTTAATCTCAATTGGCCCCGAATGATAGCTCAACATTGAATACTATAAGCTAACATGGTGCCTTTGCGGTTCTGATCTAATTTATCAGTTACTACACAACTCCTCGATAGTAAAATAGTCAACACATTAGATGGTGAGCAAACATGGAATTTGAATGCTAAAATGCCCACCCATTCAATATGGGAATAAATATTTTTTCTATCAGCTTAGAAAAATGCATTTGATTATAATATAAATAAAGATCGCGTTCCCATAGCTAATAAACACATGTAAATGATTAGGATCAATTTTCGTTGGACAACATCTCTAATCAAAGTTGTCTCTATTCAATCTCAGGTCAATCCAAAACATACAATCTTAATAAATATGGATTTGTGGAAGGGAGAAACAAATTATCGCATACACTAAATCACGTTCATACCACAACATACATTATAAAATTCATTTTATTATACTCAAATTAACAAGTAAAATTGATTTTGAACTCATCATCAAATTGTTTTGAAACCATAAATCCAGCCATCAATGTCCCATCTATACCCCTATATCCAAATGACCTTTCCTCAAACAACACATTCATAAACATTATATATATATATATATATATATATATATATATATATATCCATGTTAACCGTGCATTCAAGTGACCATAACTACACACAAATTAGACCAAATAATTCATGTTAACCCTAATGATTACGGGTTCAAAGACTAGAATTGGTTGGACAAAAAGATAAACAAAAAAACTTCCAACTAGTGTCTTGAAATGTATTAAAGATTCATGTCACTTGGATGTGTGAAGGATGGATTATTTTTTGATCGGGCATATGATATTTTGTTGCTAAGAACGTTATTTTTATGTTCCTCCATGTTTGTTGATCTGACTTTGTTACCATCACAATTTGAGTTCTAGTGAGTTCAGAAATCACCATCTTTTCTCTGTTTTTCTCAAATTGTAGTTATTCAGGTCTACCTTTTGTTGAAGAGGACAAGGATTGGAAAATAAGTTTAATGGGAATGCATTCGTTATTACGACAAACAAAACATGTAAGACTTGGACTCTAGCTCATTGCTTGTTGGAAGAGTTTTAAGTGGCATGGATGTTGTCAACACAATAGGGAATATCAAGGCAGCAAGATAAATGTCTCCTTACTTCTAGTTAGCAAAATTGAATGGAGATAAGCAAGTAATGGTGGTAGAGAGAGAGGATTTAATAGGCCCTAGTCAATAATTGTAATCACCAAATGTAGTCAACTTGATTAAACAAGATCCATCCAATGAATGCAGAAATTATTTGGGAATGTTGGAATATCTTCATCATTAGAGGCCACTGTCAAGAATGCAATGTCATTCAATAATTCTTTCATTGATGGCTTCCACAAGTAGGTAAAGAATACAAGTCAAAAGTTGATTCTTGCATATTTTGCAAGTCTCGAAAAATATTGTTGGTGCTTTATTGTCATAGAGTGCACTACGAAGTCATTGTGTTGGAATTGCAGGAAGCATGGTCATGTTGCAAGTCAATGTTCTACTGATCCCATTTGTCACGTGTTCTAGATCTACCATTTTCTTCATTTCCCTAAACTTCACGGTTTCCACTTCTCTAGTTCTTTTAAAACTACATCAGTTCCACCTTATCCCTTTATTATGGCATACTTTTTGCACCGTCTATAACATACTTATAAGTGGGGAAAATGAAATGCTTAGAAAATTAATATTAATAATGAACTATTAATATTGAATAGTTCATTATAAACCTTATCTACATATTGTTCTCATTTCATTATAAACCTTAGCTACATATAGTTCATGAAATGTACATTTCATGTTCATAACCTTATCTATAAACCTCATAAACCTTAATACTTAATTATAAACCTTATCTAAAATGCTCCACTATAAACCTTCTGCACATTTCATTTTACTTGACATCGATAATACGGGTTTCTTTTTATTGCTTGTTAGTACATGCACTTGAGTTTTCCTTTAAATTTCATCGATTGTTATTTTACCATAGATTCACTAGACTTGATTTCAACACGTAAACTTATATTATCTACATACACACAATTTTCTCTCATTTTTACAACATATCGAAATTATTTTCGTCATTTCACTTTTGCAACATATTATATTTATCAATATAATTGAGCTACTTGCTCTCGAATTAAATTTTCATGTTCCATTAAAAGTACCAATGCACATGTCAAATTCCGGTAGAGCAAACGGTCGAGAGGGGTTTCATTTGCTTGGCGGCCCAAAACCAAAACCCGCTGCTCCTGGAAGGCGACATTTAAATCCAACCATGCTAAGGGTTGGTGCGGCCAGGCCGGGTGCGATCCCTGGGTGATTTTGACGGCTTAGATGCCCCTTAGTCGTGGTTTCTCAGACCAAAGGTTCGCCCAACAAGGCACTTAACCAACAACAACAAAAAAAGTACCAATGCACATTCATGATGCTCCGTTACATATTAAGCAAACTAACAAACTAAACAATTTGTCAAGTAGTTTGGTAAGCTATTAATTTTTATGATGCACTGTTGGCAATACTCTAGTACAAAAAAGCAAAGCATTGATGAGCCATTAAAAGTACCCATGCACATTCATGATGCTCCATTACATATAAAGCACACCAACAAAATGAACAATTTCTCGGGTCGGTTGGCAAGCTATTAATTTTTATGATGCACTGTTGGCAATACTCTAGTACAAAAAAGCATCGATGAGCCATATAATCATAAGGCCCACTGAAGGACCCTTTCTAAGACTAATCTCTCTTCTCCGATTAGCATCTACAAACTCATTAATCAAATAAAGCATGCACCTACATCATATGGCCATATAATCATGCGGCACCAACCATTTCATATGGCCAACTGAGAGACTTTTTCTGAAACTAATCAGTCTTCTCCGATTAACATCTACAAACTCATTAATCAAAACAATCATACTCTAGCATCGATGAGCCATATAATCATAAGGCCCACTGAAGGACCCTTTCTAAGACTAATCTCTCTTCTCCGATTAGCATCTACAAACTCATTAATCAAATCAAGCATGCACCTACATCATATGGCCATATAATCATGCGGCACCAACCATTTCATATGGCCAACTGAGAGACTTTTTCTGAAACTAATCAGTCTTCTCCGATTAACATCTACAAACTCATTAATCAAAACAATCATACAAAGGTTAAAACTTATTAATCAAATCAAGCATACAACGATACAACGTTACTAAAACATTTAACAGTTTTTTGTTTAGAATACTCTTTATATTTATACTTTATAGCCACCTCAAAGAGGGTTTTGAACCCAGGTCTCCATGTTAATACAAGCTCAGAAGTAGATCACACTCATGTGCTTGAGCATTTACAGTTACTTGAGCTTTCAAAAATACCTTGTGTGCAATACTTTTTGTGGAATCTGCTATGACACTTTGGCTTACGGCTAGTTTCCTCATGGGCCGGTGTAACATGTGCATTGAATCCCACTATGGCATGTTAGCCCACAAAAGGTTGGCGATATGCTATTAGATTATAAACTGGGAAAGACAGAGATACGTTCTCCCTTGAAACTCTCCCACTTACCAAATATCATCCATATGGCATATATTCTAGTAGGATTTTCTAATGCACATGCTGGCTCTGAGGCACAAGTCACCAAGATGATGTCTTGCTGTCTTCTCCAATACTTAACATTACTTGACAGTTCTGCATGTTAAGTCAACCCCTTTGGCTTCTGAAGAGTTTGCTGTGTCTGCTGGTAAATTTGTACCAGCACACAATAGATATCCAATCCCACTGTTGACAAAACCATGCTACAAATCAGCAATCAATAAGTACCCTGCAGTGCTGCATTGATTGCATTATATCCTAGGACATATACCTTCCAATCTGAGGGCATCTCAGATTGAACAGTATATAATCCAAGATATAGTGCATTTAATGCAGCACTGCTGGGTGCATAATGCTTGCCAAATGGGCAATCAATAATATATGTGCCCACCTTGGATCTTTCCAGGTAATGAAGATGTTCCATATTGAGGACACTTTGATAAGCCCAACAGTGATGAATATGAATGACACATCCACAGCTTCTTTCGTTGGATGTTATGTTTCAGACTGCCAATGTTTTCATATTTTGATCATATCAGTAAAAAAATCAGTGGATATTCACTTCAATGATTTACTCAGGCCTCAGGACTGTACAATTATACGAAGTACAAAATCAAAAGAGTATACTAGACTGTACATATACAAAGTTTGAAAAGATTATAGTGAACTGTCTTCAGTAGATACTTATTGTCTTTCAATACCAAGTTACAGATTTACCACAGCTATTAGGATTGGCAATTATTCATATACAACTTCAGTCATATCAAATACATGCAGCAACATTTTCAACAAGGGAAATAGATCTTGCAAAAAATGGACTAGTTGTAATTTACATTGCATCGCGGCTGCAAAGATATTGCAAGCCCAGTTCTAATGGGAAATAGATCTTGCAAAAAAATGGACTAGTTGTAACTTGTAATTTACATTGCAATACGTTTGCCATTTAATATAGAAAAATGTGCTCAATTGAGAGTATTTTACAATGAAGTTCCAATAATTGGTGCCCTTGATCAACATTGCTGGCCTTGATTTGCTAATCCCTTGATAGTGTGTTTACATTGGAACCTATAAAATAAAACAAAAAGAATTTGTTACATTAAAATAGCATAAACATTTTCTTGCATGATATATTGTATCTGGCCAAAATGAAAACATTTAAATTTTATCAAAACAAACAGAGTTACCCATAAAGAATTGGAATTTTTAAAGCATGGCACCCTCTATCAGAATAAGAATATTTAGTTACAGATTTCCATGTTTCTCTAATTAGTCTCCATCTTGATAATGCAAATGAATTATAGTGACTGTGAGCACACACACTATATCTAAAGCATGAAGAAAAAACAAAAATATGCTTGGAGTATCCTGAAGTGATTACCAAATCATATCATCCAGATGAGGATTAACATTTTGAGGATCAGTATCCATTAATGTGTCTTCCTTGTAAAATTGATTTGACATCTCATTCTCTCCATTTTCATGGCAAGACGTGATAGTCACTCTGAAAGGTTGCACCTGTGCAAAACGTACACTAGTTGCCATGAGCATCTGATACAAGAAGACAGACCTCTCAAAGAAACTATTGAGGTGAAATATAGAGTAAGAAACAGCAAGTGTTAAAATCAAGATTAGCAAACTCTAGTACTCTTCCTGAAAGAATTACAATGCGAATTTAATCTGAAATGTATCTTATGAGAAATTTAAGGCACGTGACAGATACATTCACACGAACATAAAGGTTTGGAGAAAAGAACTAGTCTTCTATTTTAAAATTATTTTTGGTGCACACTATGAAAATTACAGATCCCTCTCTCATTTTCAGACATCCACAGACCTCCTGTCTGCAGCACCACCCGTCCCTCCCATCACCAAATTCCCACGCTCCTCTCATCCGCAGAACCCCATGTTTCTCACAGTTGCACAACCCCACATCCCTCCCATATGCACAGCCCTGCACACCTCTTCACACCCCTCCCATCTACACACCCCTTGGCCCTCCCACGTGTAAATGCCCATACCCCTCCCTTTTCCAAAGCCAGACACCCCACCCATCTGCAGACCCTTGCACCTTTCCCATCTCCAATTGCGTACACTTCTCCTCCTTTCTACAGAAGCACCTGCTCCTCCCCCAGTTTGCACCCTCGGCCCTCCTCCCATCTGCCTTAGTGGCCTTTTCCCATCTTCCAGGTATGGCAAGGAAACGACCTAAGAGCCCTTGCATCGTTTACAAAAGAATATCAAAAAAGGTCATAAAATTGGAAATGTTGGGCTTAGAAATCCTCATGCAAATGCAGGAATTTTGGCATCGGGTGACAACAGGATAATAATATTGCAAATACAGGTGCAAAGAGAAAAGATTTATAATCTAGAAGAACATCACATTCAAAGGATAGCCTTCATTGCAAGGAGTTGGCTATCAAAAACAAACAAGCTGAAATAATTTTGCACGTGAAAAATTGAAGAATGAGACAGTTCTCCATCAACTCTGAAGCAAGTCTATGAAGATATTTCCTAGGTGCAAGTGTTCATAGGGAAGAATGTTAAAATTTCAGATCATGGCAAGCAGATTCTGCACTAAGAGATTCAAACCCTAGAACTAGGAAACTTAAAGACGATAAACTCCTATCGAAACTGTGAAATCTGAAAGCTACATATTACACACACATCACGCCGAAAAATACGAATAGCAAGTACAAATTTCAACACTCAATCACTCAGCTGTCTATTCACTCAATGAAACAGACTAAATAAAACAGATATTACAATGCAATAAGCTCAAACCTTTACTGTTTAACTCTGACTTTTAGTCAAAACCAATGTTGCATATATCGTCTCGGGGAAAGTATCGACGAGGGTCTGGAATATAACTTCTGGGTGGTATCGGAGGAAAATATCGGAAAATGTCGCAAGACCTCAAGTGTCACATAAATATGATGATACAACTAATAAATAAGATGCATAAGATGTCTAGTGTCACATATCGTTACTAAACTGAAACTTAGGATTGCTAAAGTATATGCAAACAAGACTCATGGTGATGTGAAGAGTCCATTCAGCAAAATATAAATTGTAGTATGGCTTTTATAAATAGAATGGAATGAGCACCGAGACCAGTGCCTATTGAGGTTGGGCAAATGGAGTGAATAAGGGAACAAGGAGGACTGGAAATAAGTGAGTGGGGATAATGAGAAGCGTTTTCAGTGTTCACAACATGCAACATTTAATCTATTATGTATGCTTGATTAGATTGCTGGAAACTTAACCAATGTACACCACTGAAAAGGTGCTTTACTTGTCAACATGCTAAAGCAATTAGGTGTGATCCTACTCCAAGATTTGATGCATGATATATGCTTTCATTGAAACACCATTACATAAATGTATTGATCATAAAATAAGAACAAGAAGAAAAATAAACAGTTAGGACCTTGTTTTAGCCTCCTTATTCAAAAAGAAATCTCTTCCTAGCTGCAACATAATTTAGATGTGGTTTCCACCATGTTAAATCAACAAAAAATATAAGGTATGAACTCTGAACAAGCACATTTTTTTGCATTTTCTAGCAGCAGGCCGACATTTTAGAATATATCGAAAAATATCAGAACATATCGGATATGTCAAAATATATCAGAAAATATCGGAAATGTCGCGATTTATTAATTCCGATATATCGAAAGGGGGGAAAGTCGGCGATATATCGCCGATATGTGCAACACTGGTCAAAACTGAATGTCTCACACACTCATCCTGCTACTCATTTTATAGACTAAGAATTGCTAGGGTATGCAAAATTATAATGACTATGTAATGTCCTCTTCTACTTGAGAATCAGAAACACCCGTTAACCTATTTAATTCCCATAGGTTCAAGCGGGTATTAAGGAAAAAGGGAATTGACTGAGGACATTTAATACCAAGAGCATATCAAAACATTTATTCAGTATTATTAAGTCATCAGTATAGTAAAGAGGGTCATTAGAGTTAAAGTCATAAAGCATGCAGAGCATGCAGGCCTTATTTCTTCAGGCTTAAGTCAACGAGCAATTAGAATTGAATGCATGCAAAAAGTGAAGTGCAAACCCTAAAAGTGACATGCAAACCCTAAAGGTTACATGCTAACCCTAAAAGCTATATAAGAAGGTTAGTTGAACCAAAAGGACATCCATGATCATTATCTTTGAGTTTGGTTTCGAGAGCAGCAGCAAGTTGGAGTTGGAGACGGAAGTATTTAGCTATCAAGTGTTTTCGGCAGTGAAATCTATCTGCCCTAATCACTTTCCGGATAGATCACTCAGATCTATCATCAGCATCTCAAGCATTCATCATTCTTCAGAGCTTCAACACAATCGGGAAGACAAGTTCACAGGGATCACGTTCTACTGCTGGGAGCGCATTGGAGATTTAGGGAACAATTCACAAAGGTCCAGAAACTTCCTATTTTCTCTGCATGCTTCCACCATCATCACCGGAGGAGTCATATTATTATATTGGGAGATCATCAAGCCATCTGCTATTCATCGGCAGAAGTCACAAGCAGAAACCACAGAAGGTGAAGGCGTCATCCTATACAGGCAAATCAATTCACTACTAACCCTAGAGGGAGCAAACTTTCTGCATGTGTCATCCATTCTCTCCAGATAGGTCATACCACCAGTCCTAGAAAGTTACAAAACCATCGAACAAGTATTGAAGCGGTTCTGAGGAGACTCCTATCCAAAAAAGGACGTTTTACTCTAAGTCACCGCATTCGGTGATTTTTCGCCTTGGAAATCGAAAATCGACGGATTTTTGAGGGAAGCGAACTAAATCGATTAAAATCGGTGATTTTAATCACTCAGCTAAACCTAGTCCATACCAAAACTACCTCTGCGCCCTGTATTTTGCGAGTGAAGTCATCTATTCCACGAGTGAAGCGGCCAAGTAAAGCTTTCCGATTCTCATCTGTGATCTGCTATCCGTGATCCGCGAGTGAAGACTGAACTCAGAAGAGTAAAGTTGTATCGTTTTTTAGTGAGTCGCAGATAGCAAAGGGCCGAAGGTATTGTCGTTGAAACTTAAGGCAATGTTTACTCCTTACTATAGTGGAAAGTCGCACGAGGGTTGAGTCTCAACTAAAAGTTCAGCATTAGAATTTAGTAGTAGTCGCGGTGTTGACTGCCAAATATATAAATTCATAAATGGGGTATTCATCGTTTTCTTACTTGAATTCTTTCTAATATTGTTTTCTTACTTGAATTCGTTATAATATTATGATGACGGTTGTATTCTATAAAGAATTCTTTATAATAAATATTATGATGACGATTGTTTTCCATATAGATTTATTTATTTTAGTTAATAGATTTTTAAAAATTGATAAATATATAAAGCTTAGTCATTAATTTTTTTTTAAATAATTAAATATAAGCTTCATTTAACAGTTAAATTTATATTGGTTAATAAAAATACAATATTAGTTAATAAGCACTTTATATTAAATAATTAATTTAAAATTAAGTATTAAAAGATATTATAGTTACATATTTTAACTATATATAAATATCGAATTTAATGGCGAATTTTATCCACTACTTTTTTTAAGCGATTTTTTTTCGAATTTTATCATTGTCGAATTCGAACACGAACTCGAACCAGGTGACTTTGGTTTTACTGCTACATGGGGCGTCACCTCTGAGCCGGCATTGCGTTTTGGATATCTGGTGGATGTATGGCATGCATGTCTTTCGTATACTGAAGAGTCTCCATAGTTATAAATATTGGTATGTTCTTCAAATCTTGTTGAGTTATATTTCCTATTTTATCTCCAGATCTGCTATATTTTAGGGCTTTTGGCATGGCACTTATTTTGCATGCAAATTTTATTATATCTCAAACACACCTGAAATACATAAACCGCAAACATATTATCAAAACAAGGTAGAATACCAGTTGGGATATTACAGTTGTATCAGAGCATGTTCCTTGCCAAGTGTGGGCTTGAACATGAATAGTAAATGAATCCAAAAGAAATTGTTTTGTAACTTATAGAAGAAGGAAGGGTAGGTACATATAGGATCTGGAATTTGAAGATATTAAGTTGGAAGACACAGATTCAGACATGAACCCAACAAGTATACACTCTAATAGAGGAAAGGGAACAGGGGAAGAGGAAGACAGGTTGGCATTTCATAGCTTGGTTAGCACATTAAATGACTTAGCTAAAGGGAAAAAAGAGGTGTTACATGCTATAAACAGGTTGGCTCTTAAGCCAGAACAGGGTCAAAACAGTCTACCGATTTCACTAGGAGATAGAGGATCCACCAATAGTAGCGGGAAACATGCGTACACTCATATGCAGAACACTCCGCACATATACAATCAACCTTCCAAACCTACTATGCCTCACTTTCTGGAAAATGCCATTGCAAGACCAGTCATGCCAGTTGAAACTAGTGAACCATTAGGGGCCTATCTACAGGAATACAGGGATTTGGGAGATGAGTTCCATTCAGCTATGTCATTCTCAGACTTCTGCATTATGAAAAGCAGGAACCGACCTAGAAACTTTAAAGGAGGGTTTTCTCAAAACTATGAATTACAGAAAACTGTGGGCAGGTTAACCATTCCTAATTTTGAGGGATCTCGCAGTTGTTCGGCAAGAATATGGTCCAGAAGTTGGATACTTATTTCCAACTAAACCCTATGACTGAGATGGATGCCATTAAATTGGCTACCTTACATCTAGACAATGAGGCTCATGAGTGGTGGTACCATGGGTTAGTGACGCTGGGTCACAACACCATCAGTTCATACAGTGATTTCACACAGAGGCTCATGGAGTGGTTTGATAAAAGGGACTCAGATATACATTTCAGAGAGTTGGCACAACTCAAACTGACTGGCAATGCCGAGACCTTCATATCAGAGTTTCAAAGAGGAGCAGTTATGGTGATGGATGTGTCCGAGAGAAGGTTGGTTATGTTATTTACAGAAGCTTTGACAAAGCCTTTACTTGAGTGGGTGAAAGCCTACAAACCATCCACTTCACAGGATGCAATCAGTAGAACCCAACATCTACAAGATTTAGTTCCCAAGAACGGGTTTTTAGTTAAGAAAAATTTCCCAATAATAGACAAAGACAAGAAACCCTTCCAGCAAGAATGGCCAAAGAAGAATTGGGTAGATGACGACACTAGGAAGGAACTTAGAAGGAAGAAATTGTGCTTCACTTGTCAAGAACTATGGATTCCAGGTCATAGGTGCGCAAGGAAAGCAAAAGCACACTATATAGAGGTCTACTTAGATAGTGAAGAGGATGAGTATAAACAAGGAACAATCGAGGAATTTAGAATAGCGGAGGAGGGGTCACTTCAGGGAGAATCGTCGGGTGGAGTTATTGCTACATTATCTAGAGTACCCAGATTTCATACTCTTAGAGTCAGGGAAGTAGTACAAGGCCACAGGGTTGTTGAATTTTAGCATTCATATATTCTTTTAATTTTGCAAACTGTAAGATAGATAACAATAAGACAAGTGCAGTAGATAATCAAGCATCAACACAAAGAACACAAGATGTTTTTCACGGGGAAACCTTTAAAGGACAAAAACCCCAAAAGCATTTAGTAATTCATCCCTTAAATGAGATGACTGAGTTTGCAAAAGAATCTCAAAATTCTGAGATGAATGTTCTTCAATATTTGTCAAACCCTAGTTGGTTTGAACAATTTCAAACCCTAGCACAATTTGACCAAAATTGCAACAAAGACAAATTTCACAGAAAATTTGCAGATTAGGGCTACTGCCCAGATTTGTCTTCTCACTGCCCTAGCTGACCAGACCTGTCTACTATTGCCCAGATCAAATTAGGGCTGCCCAAAAAAATTCAGTGGACTGCCCGAATTTCTTCACTGTTGTTTCCCAGAATTTATGTAAGTTTCTGCAACTGCTCGACACAGTACTATCCTGCCCGGACCTTAATCTTTGTTGCCTGAATTATACTAGACCCAAACTGTTGCTGCCCAGAATAAGAGAATGGTTGCCCGTGAATTACAGAAGCTGCCCAAACATGTGCTGTAACAACCCGTGAGAGATTGGGGTTTCCCGTGAATGGAGACAGGCCGCCCGGATGATCTGTAGGTGCTCGGGATCAATTTACCGTTGCCCAAGGAGACCGAGGTGCCGCCCATGAGGATAACCTCACTGCCCGAGATTTTTGTAGGTTTTAGAGCTACACATGAGATGCCCTAGGCCTGTTCTTCTTCTGTTCCTGCTGGCCATGAAGAGTATGATGTGAAGAGTGTATTGGAGGTATGCCCTAGCTCTGTTCTGCTGCTCATCGTGAGGAGTAGGGAGAAGAGCCCTAACTCGTGAGGGATGATGAGATGATTCCCTAGCTAGCAGGTCGCCATGCTAGGACATAAGAGACAAGATGTATTCACCCACAAGCTAAGAGCAACGAAGGTCTTCAATGGAGCAGCTGATCATTAAGTTGATGTGTGTAGAAATGAATGGCAAGTGAACTTTATTTATATCCTTTCACTTACTTGAAGTGGACCATAAATATAAGAATAAAATAATAGGGTTTTATTCTTTTACTTTTTTTTACTTTACTTTTAAGGTACTAATGACCTTTTTGTATTTTCACTTTGACTTCTTAGTGGTACGAGACTCCTTATGTATTTTTTACTTTAGCCTCTTAGTCTTCTTCAAGTGTCATGTGGTCAATGCAAGTGGTCATAGGGGTCCTTCATGCCCACTCAAAGTACATCATCATAAATAGGGCGAATTACTAATGCTTTTATCTCGAACTCCTTGTGCCACCAAGATCAAGTACTAGGTGTCTTAACCAAGGGTAGCTAATCCTTGGAGAAGGTCACAAAGCCCACAGATCAAGGGTAGGAGTGCCTCACATGCCCAGACCCAGTTTAGGGCTTATAGTGATGTCCTGGTAACTAACCAGGTGCCTGAGCCCTAGGCTGCATCAATTGACTCAATGTCAAATAGATGGTAACTGACCAAGCACCTCCATTCTCCTGGAGAATGGCCCTCAGCCTAGCTCTGTGCTTGCCCCCAAGGTCACACCTCTCCCACTTTCTCAAGTGAGGAGACAGCTTTCGAAAGATTTCTGCTGCTGGTGTGCAATTGGCGGAGAACATCTTTTTGCCGCCGTTGCCGAGGACAAATCTTTTTGTTACTGGACGACCTTTGTTTCTTTTAGTTTTTTACCTTTTTATCCTTTTTGGTAGATTTTTAGTCCAATCACTCTCTGAAATTAGACTTAAGTCCACCTGGCGACTCCACTGTCAGTTAACACCTCAAGGTATTCTACTAGAAGAAATTTTGTAGGTTTGGTCGATTTCATCCCTGACCCTAAAAAGGTCTTAAGGAGGAGATTAAACAAACTATCTTCTCGCAGGATCCTTGCAAAACTTGGATCTGAGTCTATTTCAGACATCCACATTTTATTTCCTGAAAACACTAATACCACTATTTCTGACACAATGGGTGAGTATTTTACTCAGCTTGACTTTTCTTAGATAGCAGGTCAACCCCACCGTCTTCCAGACAAAGCTGTCGAGAAGCTCTCGATGTATACAGGCATTGATGCCATTGCCTCCGCCATGCACCTTAGGAACTTTTCTAGGTGTATCAATGCTTATATAAATGATCCGGTCAGCCAACATGATGACGTGTATATGAAGTTATTTGCTCTATCTCTGGATGGAAAGGCAGGCGACTGGTATAGCAATTTACCAAACAATTCCTTTAATAGTCTAGCAGCTTTCAAAACTTCTTTCACCAACAAGTTCGGTGAAAAGAAAGAACCTCGGCATCAACTTGCGTCCTTGACCAACATAAAGAAGAAAGACACAGAAACAATGGATGAGTTCAATACTAGGTTCACGGAATTGTCAAATGCCATCCCTACTGAGTATGCCCCAACTAAACCAACCATCCTGGTCTATTACATTGAGGCACATAGTGGCAAAATGCAGTACCAAATCAGAGACAAGGAGCCTGCTAACTTGCTCCAGGATCAGGAGATGGCAATCAAGATTGATCTGAACATGCAGTCATCTGGTGAATCTAACCTCCACGGTTATTCAAGGTCTTCAACTCCGTTGAAAATCAGTGAACCAAAAGAAAAGGATCCTTTATCAGCTATGAAGGATGCCTATGAAAAACAAATGATGGAGATGAAGAAAAATATGGAGGAGGCAGAGCAGAAACACTTAGCACAGTTAAAAGAAATTCAAAATAGGGTGATCACAATGGAAAGAACTCAAACTCAGTCCACTCCTAGAACCTTTCCTGCCAAGCCAACTTGGCAAAGAAAGCCTCCCAACCATGAGCAGAGGCCTCCCCATCAGCTAGAGGCCACTAACATGGTTGAGCAGTATAAGCCATTTTGCAAGGCATGTAAAGACCTTCATGAAGAATCTTCTTGTTATTATGCATGCTATGTTCAGGAGCATGGTTTTCCGGAGGGTTGTGGTCCTAAAGCATCATCAAGCGAGCCTAAGTACATAAACTGTGTAGATGACATGCATGATATTTCCAAAGAAAGTTGGAGAGAGCCAAAACAATATTCAAGAGAGCCTGAATACATTAACACAGTTGGACAGCTCCATTCTTTCACCATAGAAACCCGGGGTCAAGTTGAAGATTATAGTCAGCAATTGGATGATCTCACTAGAAACTTTATCACTAATCCTACTAATGAGCATAATGATGATAGTTTGGAAGGTTTACTACCTTGTGACCTTTTTTCTGAAGAAGATGACTATGATCATGAGGAGGGATATAGCCAAAGATGTGATACAAGTGAGGAAGAATCCCTTACATCTGAGATGGATGATAACTTTAAGACTTCAATTTAAAAATCAAATATTAGAAGTCTCATGTGATGAGATTCCTCCATGCACTCCACTGAATGACAAATATTTGGAAAGTTGGGTCCCATGTGATATCTTTGAAACCCAACTTTTTGAAGAAAATTGTTTTGAGCAGAATGAGGAGTGTAGCCAGGGACTTGATACCAGTGATGAGGCATCTCTCATATCCGACATAGATGGTGATGATAACTATTGGACTTTTATTGAAAATCCAACCTATGATACCTTTGAAAATATTTTTGAGAATCTCATCTATGATATGTCTAGCAAGGGGAGTTATTATTCTGAGACTTATAAAAGTTGTAAGGAAGAGCAGTCGGAGTTTTTATATGATCAGTCAGAATTGTATCTAAGGATCGGTAATAAGGATTTGAAAAAGCAGTGCGGTGAAGAATCAGATGGTATACAACTAGTTGAAGTTTTTTCTCAGACATCATCTTCACATATAGATGTTCCTTATGTTTTGGAGCACCTTGGGGCTTATACAATGAGTTATTATTTGATAAGCCTTGATGATCAGCATGATGGAGTAGTCGACTTGCCACATTCTCCCGATTTGTATATCAGTGCTATCCAATCATGGATAGAAGAAGCCTGTGTGAGCATCTACCAGTGTGGGAAGAAGTTTGACAACATTATTCATGCCTATGATTCCCCATCCAGCCCACCCATTCTAAATCATCACGCAGGTTTGCATTTTCTGGAAATTGTGTTCTTACTTTGGCTAGTAACCGAAGACAAGGTAAAACCTTTTTATATTAATAAAATGCTTAGATGGCTACACTGGATTTATGATTACACATAACTGTTTTTATTTCCATGCTTAGAGTAGGAAAATAGGCTCCTTAAAGTGAGCATTTACTTTAGCATTTTCTTTATGTACTTAGAAATAAATAAATTTTTCAGTGAAGTTTTTTCTTTGAATAAAGCAACTTTTGGATCATTGGCTCTTTTTCATAAAACTTGTGCTACTAAGGTTTTCTTGTCAAGTTGAGATGTTTTTATAGGATATGGAAACTAGAGATTCTGGGGTTCTCGTATGCTCTCCTTGCATAAGAGACTAGATCGAGCACACGTCCCGTAGTTGGAGCCAAATGTTATCCAACTTTTTGTACCATAGTTGGATTACCTGAGGAGCCGCCGGTTGACAGACTTGTTCAAAGTCCGATTCCAGTGTATCAGTTGATCCGTCTGCTTGTCTGGCCAATATTGGCTAGTCACTTTTTTATTTGAATAATTTTGACCATGGCCCCGCGGGGTTTGTAATAAAATGTGCTAGTGGGATACCTTTGAGTGGTTCGGTCTCCTGAGACGTAGAATCTCAAATAGGGTATTCCAGGGAGTTTTTTGCCCCTGACAATTATGCTTTGCCTTCAGCCGAGTATAATTGACGAGGTTTTCTCCCGCTTCCTCCAAAGCTGGAATGCCCGATGTTGAATTCTGGGCCTTGGGGGGTTATTAGAGCCCAACTGAGTGTTATAAGCCTACTAGAAATTATTTAGATAGATCATGGTCATGTCCTAAGTCATCTGGACACATACAAAAAATTTCGAAAAAATCTTTTTTCGAACAGTGAAAAATTATTTTTTAATTTTTAATTACTTTTCCTAAGTTTTTTGGATTAATTTTTCCATAAATTAAATCGAAAAAACCCATTCGTGATCTGGACTCAGAATTCAGTGATTGAAGGCTCTAACCTTAAGCCAAAAATCATTCTTGATCAGCCAGCCAGTCAGAACCAACTTTTAGATCAGCAATCGGACACAATGCCTTTTTACTCAAAAAAGTCAGTTTTGAGTAAAAAATGATTTTTAGTAAAAAAAATGATTTTTTATTAAAAAATGATTTTTATTAAAAAAAATAATTATTTTGGAGAAAACTAAAACTCTCCAAATTAATCCAAATTTAATAAAATAAAAGGCTAAATGACATCTCATGG
>LPNX010277343.1:1298-14441 GCA_001517045.1 Pseudotsuga menziesii
TAGGAACAAGGAAACAAGTCGTCAAAAATCCTACCAGGCATTGTATAGTTAAAAAAAAACATAAAGAAAACAATATAAAGGAAACAACAAAAAACATAAAGGGAACAATATAAAGCTTAAAAAAGGAAACAATATAAAGGTTAAAAAATGAAACAACATAAAGCATAAAGAAACAATGAAAAGCTTAAAAAGGAAATAATTTAAAGAAAAATGGAAACAAATTTATAATATTTGTGCTTTCCATTATTAGTATATACATTTTTGTTAAAATACAAATTGTTAAATTGTTTTTTTTGCAAGTGTAAGAAGAAACATTGTAGAATATCTCTATAAAAATGGTTTCCATTGACCAAAACAAAAATATATAAAAGCAATTATTATGTTTACAAATATCATGTTAATAAAAAAAGATATAAATAATATATTTAATATTTTAAATAAAATTATAATGGATATATTTTTATTATTCATTGATATAGAATTTGTAATACAATTTGCAAAATTACAAAAATATTTTAAGATTAATCATGATAACAAGGCTTAATGTAATATACGGGTAGCCCATAGAGTAAGATCTCCCTTCCATATTACAATTACTTAAATCCTTTGAGATAAGATTATGGTGTTGTGATTCTAGAAAGTCTTAAAATGTAACATATTGAGGTCATTTATTAGAAAAAATAGGTATTTTAATTAATTAATATTTAATCAGTTAAATGGATTCCTTTATAATCATATTAGTTGCATCTTAGTTTATGTCATTAAAATGAGAAGTTGTTTATCCACCTCACTCAAGTTCAAATATTTTTTGTGAAATGTTTTCCCTTTTTTGTGCGTTAATTGATGTTAACGAGGTACCAATAATATCACTCTTGTAAGTGTTT
Organism: Pseudotsuga menziesii; assembly: GCA_001517045.1. Lineage (NCBI taxonomy): Eukaryota > Viridiplantae > Streptophyta > Pinopsida > Pinales > Pinaceae > Pseudotsuga > Pseudotsuga menziesii. Next base: position 2,183 of record LPNX010277343.1, read on the forward strand.
AAGGGTGAGACAAGACATTTCCAACCATTACGCAAATGATTTTATCTCAATCGATTGTACACAATAGTTCATTCATTTTTCTTACTAAATTTCATTCAAAAAAATGTTACTTCATTATTTCTACCAACCATACCAAACTAGTACCCCTGATTGGGTGGTCTTTAGACATAAGGAAAATATCATGACATCTAGCAGGTCCTAAGGAGAGGACTAGACCAACATGTCCATCCTCCTTCTAAAAGGATTTCCAACTTGCCCCTATTAATCAATCTATAAACCACAACATAATTTGAGCCCAAAATTCGACGGCTACCATGTCTAAAATTCAACAATACCATGTCGTTTATTCGACAACCTCAAATTTTATTGTCATTAGTGGAATAACATTCAATATTCAATGACAAGCCAATACCCAATTATTTGTCAATGTACTAAGCCAAAAGCTTTCAACACTAAGTTGTCTAATGTTCGACATCTGCTCGTCGAAACTCTGACTTGTCCTCATCAAAAATCCAACTTATCCTTGTCGAAAGTACGAATTCTCTTTGTTGAATGTTAGACAGTTTGTCAAAACCCCAAAATTTCAAAAAAAAATTAAACTTTTAAAAAACAGCATAATTATATGTTAATACAATCGTTAAATACTAATTAGTAAATGCTATTAAATTTTGTAACTGTGTGATCTTTATTTTGTTTTGAATACTAGATGAGTTTCTCTTCAGTTTTCTGAATGTTCTCTGTTTGCAACAGTAAAGGGATTTGCTACGATAAACTGGGCTTACTTAGCTGCAAAGCTAACGCACACAGTTTTCCTTTCTCTTACAGATCTTCAGGTAAAGTTTTGGGATTGCTGCTAACAGATCATTTTAAAGTAATAAAATCATATGCTGTTATCAAGTTCATTCAGTAACGAACTATATAAATATATCGCATGTTAGCCAGACTTATTCAGCTTCTTACAGGTATATATTTTCTTATTTAACTTTTGATAAGATGGAAATTCGATGAGAAAAGGTTTAGAGATACTAGAAAAATATCGATCACTATTTCCAGTTACAATCATGAATTTTCCAGTTGAATAAACATTCTGAATAAAAAATAGCAGTTTTATATAAATTTCTTTTTCAACCATTGCCTATAATTTCTTGAATTACTAGCACTAGGTAAAAACTACCAAAGTAAGGATTAGACTCTTTGTTATCATTATCATATTAAGGTATTTGGTCGCAAGGTATATATTTCATAACTCATACGACAATACACTACACTCAAATTTTATCAGTCTTGTAATATAAGTTCATTGATTATACTATAATCAAATGAACTAACCTCAAGTGAGGTCTCAAAATATAACTTTTACATTCTAATTATTAAACTAGGTTTAACAAATATCAAGTCAATTTATAGATCATGATTGTAATACAAGGATTGATTGTTAAGGGCTTTAACATCATAATGCAAATATTTCAATGTTTAAATACTATCGTTGAATGTTAACACCTCGAGCTAGGGTTAACATAGATAGGATATAGTTTAATATATATTGCAATGTAATGTTTGTTTTTATGATTGCAAACTAACATTATAATGTTTGATATATCCTAGGTATTGGTCGACGTGGTGATCATATGGAACCTTCCCACCATAATTTCGTTGGCCATTGCAATGATATGGAACATTATAAACCGACCCACTTATTGGAAATAATTTATGTGCTGTCGTGGCTGCCTCCTCGCCGTGCATTGGGCGATTATAAGTTGACTTGCACCCATTTTCATCTCAGTCCTCCTTTCACCTGCGGGATTTGAGCTCTGTCGAACCCTAGTGGTTCATTCTGGTTGATTTTTGTCCTGAGACGGTCTAGTTTTTAGCTCTTCTTTGTGGTGCCCCTTCGTGGTGCTCTGTTGTGTTGCTCCTTCGTGGTGCTGTTTTGTGTGCTCCTTCGTGGTGCTCTGTTCTGTCGATCCTTCGTAGTGCTCTGTCGAGCTGCTCCTTTGTGGTGGCTGTACAGAGGTTCACGGCTTGAAAGTTTACAGCATTGCAGTCACTGGTAGTTATTAGTCGTATCTCCTTTGGGAAATAAAGTTTGGGTTCCAGTCAGTCCATTTTTACCGGTGAATAAAGGGTTTCAATACCCTGGTTCCTGGCTATTCGTTGCTCGACCCTTCGCAGGTAAAAGTTTGTAAAAACACCATTCTTATCAGCAAAGATTAGTTTAATTTTAAATTGGTTAGGGTTTTTCTAACAATGACTGCCCTTCGTTGGCAGGTTTCCCTTCAAAGATTGACTGTCGTTCGATGGCCGGCTTGCACTTCTCGCCACAGATGAGATCAATAAGAGTTACGGCTCCATGCTTCACGGTAAGCCTGGTTATCACAGCACATCTCTTTGCTGGTTGTATTGACAGGGTGCACTTAAGCGGTTTCTTGGGTTCTCTGCTATTGTACTAGCTGTAGATTACTCCATCATTTCACTAGGGTATATCCCTGTGATAAAAAGTTATGCGGCTCCTAGGCCGAAGCTGTATTTAAATAGTTTGTCTGTAAATAAGAGAGGCGATGGTTGATAGGTTTAAAATTTTGTTTCGGGTTAAACCCTAACTCTTTAAGAGTTTTTCCGGCTATGGCCGTGGATGCAAACTGGTTTATTTACTGTAGATTTTGTTTTGAAACATAGTTTACAGGCTTAGATCCTTTGCGTTATTAAAATGTGAATAGTGTTTTACAGGCTACGAGCCTTGCTTTTACAGTATTTTATGTTTGTCTTTATAGGCCATTGGCCTTGCATTTGCAGTTATGGGTTATTAAAATGGTTCAAGTAATTATTTCTCATGTATTTATTCGAGCTGAGTAATGTTTTACTCTCAGTGCTAAATATGATGTGAGCAATTGGTTTTTCTTTCTTATAGATACTTCTGCTGTAAAAAAATGGTTAAAATAAGGAAAATACTTACTGGGTTTCATTTTAATAGCCTAGCTGTAAATGTTTTAATTGTTTTTATTTTAATATACTGTTATTTGGTTTTTAAAAAGCTTAAGCTCCATGATGGAGCACTCTGTACTTTGCATTTTTAATTATGATTTATATATATACATATATATTTATATATCTTGATTTTTTTTTTGATTATTTAAATTGTGATTTAGAACCTATAATATATAAGTAATGTACAGGTTTTTAATATTGTCTTTTAATGAATAAAACAAATGCAGAGTTTTATTGTCTAGATTTATGATTTCCTTACTATTAGTTGCAAGGTTTAAATGTTAAGGGTTCTAAATCCTAAATCTATGGTTATAAATTATTGTTGTATTTCATAATAATTATTATTATAAAAACATTCTGTTATGGTATTCTTTTATTTATACTAGGTCATTTAGTAACATTATTTATTTAAAACCCATTTTAAACTAGAACATAAATAATATATTATTTCTATTCTGTATGTTAATATAATAGATATCTATTTATATGTAATTATCTATATAATTATTACATGTATAACATCATGTTATATTGTAATTTCTAGAAACACAGTTACTTAGAAAACAATATTATCTCAATGATGTAAATAGGAGTATTGTTTAATGAGATGTATTATTACTGATTTTTTTGAGTTTTAAAGTCTCTTTAGTACTTATATAATATTTAAGTAAACTTTTATATTATCAATAGAAACACTTATACATAAAAATAAGATATATTTTTAAAGATAACAGTTTATGAAGTATGTTGTTGTTTGATCTGTTAACATTACTAGTGTACAGAATTCTAGTTCTTTTTACTACAATATAGATTACTACACCATACTGTAATTTTTATTAGTTTAACTGATAATACTTAAATCCTTAATCTGTAATGTATTTACTTTAAACAGAAGAGAATGAGTATAACTCATATTACAAGCATGCTTAATCTATCTTTTTCATGTACAGTTAAAAATTTCCAGAGAAACAAAGTTACAGTTTTTGATTTAAATAAAAGCTGTAGAAGGATAGCTAATCAAAGAAAATACACAGTAACAATTGTAATGAATGTAAATAAATTAGGGAACTCAGTTTAGAAGAATACTTCTTCTAAGCTTTGAGATACCGTGCTAGAGTACTACCTGATGATATCAGGTGTGGAAAAACACGGTAATACTAACAAGTTTTTCCACTAACATTTCAAAGTACTAAACAATTCTTTTCATATATTTAAACAATTATAATATTTATCTATTTATACACAGAAAGACATAAAGATATGAATGAAAAACCTGTTAAATGTTGTGGACAACAACAGCAATGGGAGGCCATTCCTCCCTACCAAATTCCTGGAGAGCGCTCAAACAGCGACTTCTCAGGACCCCCGAGCTTGCTCTGGTCTCCCTGGATTGGAACTAGGTGTAGCAAAACAGATACAGTCTTTCAACTCTGTATTAAATCAGAATTTTGAGACAGTTCCCATAGCTCAACTAGCTGTAATCAGCATCAAGTTCCTGCAAACATTCACTCAAAATCACTTCCTTACTATCTTCCCTTTTCCTCAAATGAAACTCCTGAATCACATTCAGCTGAATGAGTTCTTCCTGGAGTAAAAACTGAGCAGCCTTAGCTCTCTTCATTGAGTACTTTTAAAGATTGCCTAGGTCTTAGTTGGGTTAACTGTCATTTAATGAGCCACCTGCTCACATTCCACTTTCTTGGGGAATCATGACCCGAATTATAGGGAAGTTACCACCTGCAACTTAGGAAGTGCTTGAGGATGCTGCCACTTGTCCTTTGCCTCTCCACCTAGTTCCAACAACCAGTTTGACCAGTAACCTCTTTTAACAGCTCTCCCATGCTGTTGTCTCCATAATTTATTTATTATTAATAAAATATTCTCAATTACACTCCATAACTGTTGACTCTGCTGAGTCATCAATCCCTACTTAGGATTAAGTTTAACATAATGTTTCAGAAAATAATAAAACAAATTACATAATTTTACAAAATTGGGGTATGTGACACAGTTCTTCTGTAAAAATTCAGAATTATGTCATCAAATTGGAGGAACAGTTTGTTGAATTTTTTACACTTGCTCGTTGGTTGTTCGATGGTCTCGCTTGTTGGAGCTATGGCGGCCCTGTTGGAAAAGGCCATAGGTCGTCAAAAAATAGATGGGATGGGGTCAAATTTGTGATGACTTCTCATCATTGGCCAACAATTGCTCTTGTCGGATCTTTGGAAACCTCGTCAGACATGGCCACCAGTCGTCAGAAATGCGACAGGCCGTTGTATAATTAAAAAAGAAAATTCAGAGGTTGCCACAGGCAAATATTTTCAATGAGGTTGGGCTGTAAATGTTTTCCTGCCACCCTCCTCCCTCCTCATCTTCCTCTATCCCTCCTCCTTCCCCTCCCATTCCTCCTCCTCTCTCCCTCATCCACCCCCTCCCTGTGCCTAATCTCTCCTTCATCCACCCCCTCCCTTCTCCTCCTCCTCCTCCTCCCTCCCTTCTCCTCCACTTCCCCCTACACATCCTCACTCTCCTTCTCCTCTTCCCATCCCAACTCCTTTCCTCCTCCCTCTCTTCTCCTCCTCTCTCCGTCCTCCACCTCATCCCTCCTCTGTATCCCCTCTACCCTCCCTCTTCCTCCTCATTTTCCCCACACCCTCCATCACTCCACCTCCTCCTCTCCCTCCCCCACCCTCTCTCCCTCCTCCTTCTCGCTCCCCATCCCTCTTCCTCTCCTTCATCCCCTTCTCCTTTTCTCCTCCTCTTCATCCACCCCTCTCCCTTGCACACCTTCTCCACTCTCTGCCTCCTCTCTCCTTGCTCCAACCCCTCATTTCCTCCCTCAAAACCTTAATAAAAAATTGGAATGAATAGAGATGTATGCCATATGAAGTTGTATATTCATATTTATGTTTATAGGATTAAAAACTCAAATTATTATTGGAGTCTTTAAACTAATAAATACCCAAAGATAATTAAAATTGTTTACATACTTTACAAAGAAATAAAAAATATACAATTGATTTTTTGGCATACTTTATAAAGATTTTAAAAATACAATTAAAAAAATTCAAGATTTTGGCATACGCTCTTGCTACATATTTTTTAAAAGTTAAAAAAATATGCAACCTTTTGACATACTAAAAATAATACAAATAATTCATGAATTGCCGTATACTCTTGAAGAAAAATTCATTAACATATAGACCTATACCCATGAATAGAAAATATTGCATTCTCCGAATGGCTTCAATTTCCATCTTGTATATAAAACTACATATCACGATTCATGAAATTGAGTTTTGACTGAAACAAACATCTCTTATTGAACAATGAATCTCAAACAAATGATATAAATTTGATATAAATTTGTCTATGTGTGTTTCTGGGGCCATGCTAGGTAGGTAGACATAATGACGATAGTATGTGAGAACTTGTTTCTCTTTGCAGAATAAAATATATGTATAATACAAAAATAGTATATTACAAGTCATCTATATTAACCTAGATTAACCAACATAGCTTGCAACAACCTAATAAAAATATAGCAATATACTACATAAACACATTACTAGTCCAATAACTATATAATTAGAATTTGTTGCATAAAAAGTAGGAAGGAGGTTTGTAATCTTTGCTGCTGCATAAAAAATATTGATCCTAAAACCTAGAGAGAACGTACCATTTAATGCGGAGAGGACATATCAAATGGAAAATCTCAAAATGACTTATCAAAAGTTGCAAATCACAATAGTAATACATATTATACATGTGGGAAAAGAAATAATGATGTCTAAAAAACTGTATCCCATTCCCTAAAAAATTAGTTTGTGATATGGAAATATTACTCTACAATATATAATTTAAAGTTTAAACTAATAGTTGGTGAGATTAGATACCCTTACCCTTGGCCTACATTTTGCAGGTTTCCGACGAAATTTTTTATAATGATTGACTGAGCTGACCTCCAAAATAAGTATATAACTTTGGACATCACTACACCTTTCCTGTATAATTCTTTTATGTGAAACAAATATGTGCAATGATTGTAACTTATCAACGTAGACCCACCTGCACATTTCAATAATTTAGACCGTCAATATCTATCTAAGGAAAATCCACATAAAAATAACCATTCTAATTATCAACTGATGTTTGTTGCAGCTTGCTTGTATATTCCTTCTATGCCCAACAAAAATGTGCAATGATTGTAACTGATAAATGTAGACCCACCTGCACATTTCAAGAATTTAGACCATCAATATCTATTTAGACTATCAATATCTATCAAAAAAGAATCCACATGAAATTATCCACTGATGTTTTCCTACCCTAGAAATTGAAGGAAATATTAAAAGAAATGAATTAAGAATACTGCATTACCTGATAGCATTTACACATGGAAGAGAGATCTTCTCTCATATGGCACAGGAGAGCACACAGTGTTGCTGTTGTTGAATGAATGCATAGGTTTTTATCTCTGATGGGAAGACAGTGCTACTGCTGTTGAATGAATTCTTTGATAGGAAGACAATGCTGCTGCTGTTGAATGAATGCATAGACTTCCGAGTGAAAAAGAAAAGAAATAATCATACAAAAAAGTTATCCCGTTGAGTTAAAAAAAAAACAGGCTGTAATAAAAAGCACTAAACGAAAACACACAAAAAAGCACGACCCATCTAGAAAGCACGAAACGAAATAAAACCATACACATTAATGTAAATGAAATGAAAAGACGACAAATCAAAATTTCTATGGCCATGGAAAGAAGCGGAAATGTCTGCCAGAAATGATCGCTGGTTCTCTAGAAAACATTTACATTTTGACGCTTAAGAAACGACAATGGTTATTTTGACTAGACTTCCGGGCGAATCTGACAAGGCTGATGGGACGAGATCATAGAGAACATGTTTGATTTCCAATGCAGTGAAGACTTGATAAAAAGGGGCACTCACCACAGGCTACTCGTGTAGCCACTGGATATTGGGAAAAAACGAGGACCTCAAAAACGGAAGGCCTCGTCGCTATAAAACTCTTCAAAACCACAGCTGCAATACTAAGAATACTAAGAAACCACAGCTGCAACTGTTCCCTACCGGCACAGATGAGCCCAAGTGGTTGATTCAGGACTCTTGCTTATGGGCTTATGTGGAGATATTTCAAGCCTAATACATAAGAATGTTGATACTGCTGGAAAAAGGAAAGATCTGGAGAATCGAGTGAGGGCAGGGCTTTGAACGATTCCGATGGTTTGTGCATGGAAGATTTTTTGGCTGGCGAATCTACCCTCATAAATGTGGTCAATTGGTTGTGGCCTCAGATGACCGTACCACAGCAAGAGACATCTCCCCTCTCCCTTCGGCTCTGTTGTAGTGTCCCTCTTAACCCTTGATGCCATTATGTGCGAAAACGAGGTAGAGCTTTTTGTTATTCTTTTATTTTTCTTTTTGTGTGTACCTTTTTACTCAAAGGGGTTCAAACTGTTAGCGGCAACCTTGAAAAGAGATCCTATATCCATTATGTCAAAAACCATGGTGCATTGTAAGAACAATTATTTGACAATTTTCTTTAATGTAAACACCAGCGTTATTTAGGCCCACCAGCATTGCATCCTCATTTAGGCATATAATAGAGTCTTATGATAACTAGAAAAATTCTTCGTCTATCATTTTACAGAGTCTTAAGATAACACAACAATTCTTCGATTATCATTTTACAGCACTACAGTCTTTTGGCAGAACATAATCACATGTAGAGAAATCACATTAAGGAAGTAAACATTACAACACACAGAAAAATGGAAATAAATCATCATGAGGAAAAACATGAAAAAGACACCGATGTACATGGTTCACCTCATCCCGAGGCTACGTCCACCAAACGTTAGGCTCACCTCTTTATTCATAAAAATTCACAGATCAAGTTGTACACTCTACAACATAAGTAATGTGTCATCAGTTTCTCATACAACAATAGGAACCTTATCCCAAGGCCCTCATAAACAGAGGCATATTTGGATAAGCTCATAGAGTCTGCACAGCCTCCATTAATTTTCTGTTAAGAAAGAAACAATAAGATATTACATTAGTGTACACATCTGCTGTTCAAATTCAGCACAGCTTGACTTAAGCGTTTTCCAACATCTGGGATCGGTCACAGCAAGAGATCCTGGGCTGTAAATTGTAAACTGGAAGCGAAAGGACATCAGAAGGTTTCGGATTCACAGAACCCTTCGACACCAATGCTAATAGATGAAGGACTCACAACAGGAGTTTACGGGACTGTAAAAATTCAATGCCACATTATTTTCAACTCCTAATTCCTTGGGTAGGTTCTACAAGAACGAAAAAGGAGTTTCATGATTGCCTTCCATTATCTTGATGTCACTGCACTTCCTACTGCAACCCTGGTTCTTCCTTCAAAGGCATCCGCTAACCTTGACTAAAGCGCAAGGAGAGAAATAACCCAACCCTGTATGTATATTTCCAAAAATCCTAAAACAAAATTTTCTGCATACAATTCTCGTCTAGGGTCAGAATCCTCATACTTCTGCAGACATATAAGTTAGATCTTATAGATCTGATTCCTTTAAAAAAATACAAGGGTTAAAACACATAAACGCCATCCATAGAGCATATCCTGCTGGGACTGATCTCTAGAATTAAATCGGCAAATTAAGACTGGAATATACATCCACTCCGTGCCTACCAAACCTTACATCAAACAGTTTCTGTTATAGATAAGTTCTTACAGCAAACAGGATTTATAGTTTTCCCCTCCCTTCATAACCTGTATTGGTTAAAGTAGATAGATAATTAATCTAAAACAATAGGACAGTTCTCAACTAGAGAGTTGAAGGGATGTTCCCTTTATTCCACCCCCTGCGGATCCTTATTTCATCCAATGGTCCAATAAAACAAACACGGTCGGTACTGAAGAATACCCTAGTTTTGATACGGAATAAGTGGCTAGCTACTATATATAAAAATAGTTTTTGAAAATACCTGCCTGCATAAAGCCATGGGGACGCATCCCCAATGCGTTTTCCCATCGAGCAACTCTCATATGGCTCTTCCTTTCATAGCAACCAGTTTACATTTCCAAACCTGGTGCCCTGTCATCCAATCTGCCAGGACTATAACTAATTAATTATGTATCACGAATGATGAGGAGGTTGTAAGTTATCCTAGGATTTCAATGTTAGCCCGTAAAATCCACTAGCTCTAAGCCAAAAACGGTAGGATAGGGTTTATGGGTGCTAGGCCGTACAGGAATCACCATCTGACAGGCTTGGAAGGGACGTTCCCCTAAAACAAAACAAAAAATGCGAGTCAGGTCCCTTGAAGCACCAATCGCCTAGAGGGGGAAATGCATTGTGAAAAACTACCGGTTATAGACCAGCGGGGTTTACAAAAATCGAGCTCTAACTTCTAGGCATGAAGTTTGTGCAAAACACAGTTATACTCTACGTGTGAAAAGGATTTCTGGATATCCAACGCAGCTTTAAAATAAAGGGGTGGGTCATACGATTCTCTTATCCCAATCTTAAACAAGACACATATATCAGGTATTAAGTATTAAGGACCTACAGGTGAGCCACAACTATCTTTAACCAGACTTGGTTTTGAACCTTGAGACAACACGCAGCCAGGAGGAGCGCTTCAACTAAATTAGCTCCAGTAACCAATAAACACAAGCAGCGTGATATATTAGCTCTGATAAACAATAACCAAACACAACGTGATATATTAGCTCTGATAAACAATAACCAAACACAGCGTGATATATTAGTTCTGGAATATACACATATATGGACTAACCACTCAGGAAAAGAATAAAACCTTGATACCGGTGAATACATTCACAAATCTGGTGTTGTAAAACGCAGATGCATACTCCGGGGAGGGGTATAGCCTGCATCTTTCCTTTCTACGACCTGCAAGCAACGAATACCAGCATGGATGATGGAACGATGATGTTCAACCACCTTTCCCCGGTAAAGCAGCGCAGAAAAGGTTAATGTACAATCCGCCCTGTCCAATCTTCATCATATTACCCTTGGGTCTTCCAATCTTTTTTCAAATGACAACGCCCCCCCCCCGGCATTCCCACGGCCAGAAGTTATATCCTCACCTACGCCCTAGCGCTTCCATTATTAGGTGCTTGCAGACTTCTGTAACGTTTTCAGTAACGCCCAAAAGTTTCAGTCTAGGTGAGTAATCAACGCCTGAAATTGGCGACCTAAAATAACGGGGCTTTTACTTGCAGGCAAAAAAAAGGAATCAGTAATAATGCCTCATTAAAAATTGACCCAAGTCCAGGCGTTTTCCGATAATGCCTTCATGTTTAATTTCTTATAATCCGGGCTGCAATAAATTTCTTAAAGATCTTCTGGAGAATTCTAAGAAGCATTAGTTCCGGCATTAAAAGAATAATTCCTAAGGCAGATTCGTTCAAATCGAGACCAGTTTTTGTTCAGCGCAGGCAAATCGAACGTGTAAGATTTTCTGAAATATAATACATCGGTTCCCTTAGAGAGAGGGCAGTGGGGACCATCGTGAGTCAAATAGGGTGATATCTGTATTCGCCTCTAGGTCATATCTGCTTTATATGCTCACTCTTGTTCTGAAGGTGATGTTCTGATACATTCCACCACCCGAAAACAGCAAGAGTCCTAGACTGCATCATAGCAACCTAGACAGAGTTTCGATCCTACTCAAGATTTCATTGTAGATGGCTGAAGAAGCTCAACCTCCTACAAGCCTGAATTCAAGCTTGGAATGTCTTCATTCTAACAATGGATTCATATTTCAATTGAATTATTATAATTTTGCGCTAGATTGCATTATAGACAAGAATCCTGCCTTGTAATATGCAATACAGTGCGATTTCAATGTCCATATTATGAACAAAATATAATATGCACTGATTCTGTATATTTTTACAGATGAACTTATGCAAATAAAATAATCTTCATCTGAATCTATCATATTGCAATAACTACAAATAGTCACTCAATAAGGTCCTCATTTACCTAACGCCCTTTTATTTAGCTCTTGCCATCATCATCTTAACAACATTTTCTACAAATGCTGATAGAAAGCCCCAATCTCAATTCTAAAAACAAATGGTGATCTTGAACATAAATATATAGGCTCAACAAAACTCTCTTGTACTTTTCGATCAAAAACACTCTAGTAGGTACTAAATATCCCAAAACACAAAATATCTTTATACAGGTTTATTTCAATAAAGGGGAGAGTGTCTAGCATGTACA
>LPNX010277384.1:0-32178 GCA_001517045.1 Pseudotsuga menziesii
TATCTCAAAAAATCCAAGTAAGTTGAGGGATGCCTGATTTTTCAGGTTTCTATTGCATCTAACGTGCCAAAAAGGTCCATCATCTTCTTGCACTGACCCGACAGTCTTGAAACTCTTCAACAATCACTAACCCTTCAGGTAACTCTATGGCTTCCTTTGATAAGTTGTACCCCAAGGAATTCAACTTTATGTAGATGTGTTAAATGGAAAGAGTGTTGAAATGCTTTAGTGTGTTACCAAAAAATATTATTATTTTTGGCCAATGTTTTCCTCTAAAATTAATAGAGTTAAAACATTTACAATGACATAAAAACAAAAGCAAAAAACCATAAACTAGGTAAATTAAAATGCGTCCTTAACATTTACACTTTAAAAACAAGTTTGCATCTCAAGAAATTTGAGCTCTTTACCAACTTGCTAGATCTATCCCGGTTTATCTATAAATTTATTTATATAAATTATTTTATTATATATAATTAAAATGGTTTTAATTTAGATACTTTATGAATTCAATATTATATTATTTTAGATTATTATATGTGTTACATTTATATAAAATTCATTTATTATATATAATTAAATTATTTTCTTTGTTTATATATTTTAAAATTTAATATTAGTTTTATTCATTTATTATATTTAATTAAATTATTTTCTTTGTTTTATATATTTTAAATTTAATATTATATTATTTTAAACTAATATATCATATACATTTATTCTATTAATTATCAATACATTTTTTTGTTTCTTAGAAAATTAATACACAAGTTTTCTTATTTGATTATAATTTATATACATTTTTTTCTAATACATAAGTGTTTTACTGAAAACTTCTATCATAAAAATAATTCTAGGCATGTTATGAGCAAGTTTTAGGAAATAAAGTTAGTAATGGGTATTTTTTGAAAACAAGTATATTTACATTGCAACCAATACGCCATGATGTTAGTAGGGAGCACCACGCTCTTGTTATTTCCCTCATTTGCATAAGGATCGTAACATATTGAGCCGTATATGTTTTTTGTTGACTACTTCTATCAACCAATATAAGATAATAATATTGTATGGAACAAATTGTCCTCAAGATAGCTTGGGCATTGACTATCCATAAATCCCAAGGATTGACATTAACAAGGTCAACCATTGACGTTAGTAACAATGAACATCAAGAATTGACGTTTGTAGTAATGCCACACACTGCAACATTAGAGGGAATCCAAACTACATCAACGTTCTCCTCCAAACACTATGAAAAGATGAAAGAAACTTCATCTTTCTCACTTCAGAAAAAAGCAAAGAGGCATGCATTCATTCTTTGTCCCCTTCACACTTAAAATTGCAATCCTCAATCTCTGCACTCCCCATGCCAAATGAAAATACCATTGTTGATTTCCAATATATTTAGAGCCAATTTTTATCACTACTTAGCCCTTTATTGTTTTACTCACATATGTATAATTTTTTGTACGACAAATTAATGTACAATTCATTTTACTAGCCATCGTTTACATGGGTTGCTATTTATTGCTTATTAGTACTTGCAACATAATTTTCCTTTCAAGCTAGACTTGCTTTCAAACACATAAAATTACATTGTTTACATACACATAACTTTCTCTCATTTTACAACATAATGAAATTCTTCTCGGTGTTTCATTTCCCCCACTTTGGGGGTATGCACTGCAACATTAGAAGAAATGTGAATTGCACTATCGTTCTCCTTACAATGCTACGAAAAGATGAAAGACACTTCATATGTATGACTTCAAAAAAAGGAAGAGGCATGCCTTCATTCTTTGTCACTTTCACACTTAAAAATGCAACCCTCAATCCCTGCACTCCCCCTACCAAAGGAAAATACCAATGTTGATGTCCAATATAATTAGAGTCAAACGTGATCACTACCTAGCATTTTATTATTTTATGTATACTTTCTTCTATGACAAATTAATGTGCATTTAATTTTACTTGACGTCGATTACATGGGTTTCTGTTTATTGCTTATTGGTACTTGCAATAGAGTTTCTTTTCAATTTCATCTAATACTATGGTTACCATAAATTAGCTAAACTTGCTTTCAACACATAATATTATATTATGTATATACACACAACTTTCTCTCATTTTGCAACATATTGAAGTTCTCTTCAGCTTTGCATTCCCCCTGCTTCAGGGGTATGCTAGTTATCTAAAAATCAAATTAGTTTCCAAAAACGATATAATATACCTGGCTTCCATCAAAGTCCTCTCGTTGTTCAACCAGGAACATGATATACTTCTGCAAGTTGTTATATTTACTACTCATGCATTTCAACTTAGACTTGAGCATCTGATTCTCTTCGTTTATGAGATTTATCTCCACCACAAGCATAGTGATTTACGCGGATTAATTACAAGGCATGAAATCTATAAGAAACAACATGATTAAACAAAAAAATGAAGCCATATGTGAAAACTCCCTCTAAACACCTTATTCTTGTGACCTTCCATATCCTCCATGTTTTCTGCCTGCCTGTGAATTCTTAGGGCCTATTCCTAATTAGCCCTATGTTTTACTAAATTGGCATATTGTACATATTCTTTCATCTCATGGTTTTCTGGGTTCGAAGCTTCTGCTTTTTATGCATTTTGGGGTGTAGAATATAAGTCTTTCCAAAATAATTGCTCTGCGCCAAATTGGCTTAGCGCATTTCCCAGTTTCCTTTGCTTGTTCTGCCAGGTTCTCTTACGTGCCTAGTTTGTTACTGTTGGGATAGGGGATCCGTGCTGTATTTGCTGGGAGCTAAGGCCCAATCCTGTAGGATTTCCACCAGATGGTTGAGCTCCAGCTACATTTTGTTGTCTTGTAGTCATATCTAGACGAGGAAAGAACAATTTTGGAATTATATTAAGACGAGCCTAATAAAAATGGACCAAAACGAGTTCTTTCCCCAAATTCTTGAAGTATGCCACCATCTACTTTAAGTATTTCAAAGGTGGCTATTCTGGTTTAATCTATTTGAAGCTTTCAAAGCTATATTTTTAAGAATGTGTACCCTTAACCTGGGACGCAATGTACAGTGTGTTGAACTTATATCTTTATGTGAAATATGATAATGGTCAAACCTGGTTGGGAAAGTAAATATTTAAGGTTCATGCTTTTAAGGAAAGGGTTCAACTTCAAACAAATACAAAAATGTCTTTTGAGACAACAGACACCTCACAACAACAATAGGAGGAATCGCGAAAATAACACTACAATTTTAGCTGGGCAAGGCTAGGGAAGGGGCTGGATTTAGAGTTGTTTCTACCATCTTGTGGGTTGAAGGGATGGGAATTTCCAAGTGGGTTGCTTAATTTATGCTAAATTTTTGGTTGAGTAAATTGGTCTTGAATTTAGCTCCAACGGATTTGTTTGTTCTTTAAACAAAAGATACAAAAACTAAATGAGATGTTTTTTTTAACTATCCACGAATGAGAAAAAATAGGTCAATGGGGTTGGAAAGTGCAACATAAGATACAAAAACTAAATGAGATGTTTTTTTAAACTGTCCACAAATGAGAAAAAATAGGTCAATGGGATTGGAAAGTGCAACATACCAAAATGGTAATAAGATACAGAAACTAAATGAGATTTTTTTTTTAACTGTGCACGAATGAGAAAAATTAGATCAATGGGGTTGGAAAGCACAACATACCAAAATGGTAATAAGGGGAATGCAAAAGTAATCTCCCAAGAGTATATTAAATGCACCATGTAATACTATATTAAATGTAGTATTGCACTATCTCTACTGCATTTAGTATCACCTTATATGTTGTACAACAATCACTTAGTGGTCTTAGTATCCTATCACTTTGAGCCGCCTCGATTATGGGAATATTTATGTGAACATTAAATACAATTTTAAAACATTTGATTAATGCTTTGGTTATCTGGCACTACAAATACTTAGTGGTGTCAGTATCCTATCACTTCGAGTTGCCTTGATTCTGTGAATATTTATGTGAACATTGAATACAATTATAAAAAATTTTGGTTAATGCATTGGTTTCCTGGCACTACAGCCACTTAGTATGGTCTTATATGATGTACTAATCACTTTGTAGTTTGTGTATTCCATTGCTTGGAGCCTGTGGTTACCTAGAAATTCATTTCTGCAGGTTGGTCATTATGTGTTTGGATTTTGCATAGCCCTCTATACGAATTGTTCTAGACCATTTTGTGATGTATTGTATTGCTTGGTTGTTTTCCGTTGGGTGCCGTCTCATGTTCTGGACTGTGATTTAGAGTTCTGGAGTGGAATTTGAAGTTCTGGAGTGGAATTGACTGGGTCATTTTGTGTTTGGATTTTGCATAGACGGGTATACAAAATCTTCTAGACTAATTTGTTCTGTTATGTATTGTACTGAATGATTGTTTTTCTAGACTATTATGTTATGTTTTGTATTGTACTGATTGATTGTTTTTCACATCGTGTTCTCCCGTGTTTAGGACTGGGATTTAGAGTTATGGAATGGAATTTGTAGTTGTGGAGTGGAAATTTTGGAAGATGTTTTTTCCATACATCTGGATTTCAAAATCCCTCCAACATCAAAATTTTGAAGATCTATCGACACCATCGAATAGACTCTATACTCCTTGAAAGTGAACTTCCCTTTATCTTCTCTCTTACATCTAAATAGGTCGGGCATGGGTTGAAAACTATTTTGAATTTTCCTTTGTGCCAGAATGGTGGAGATCATAGAGTTTTCTCTATCTTTCAGTGGGTCATTGTACATTTTTTTCCACTTGACATAGAGCTCATTGGTCTAGGACTGTTTGATTTCTTTGAGTTTATTTAAATCAAAGAGAGGGTTGTGCCCATTCCACGTGTCCCAAAATAGGTATGTTCTTCCATTTCTGACTCTCCCAGAGATATGCTATAGAATGATTTATTGGCTCCTTACAATACTGTCCAAATACTCGACCCTTTGATGAAAGAAATTCTTCTGATTGTGAGAGTTGAGGCTTCATTTTTTTAATATTTACATATAAAGACCCTGCTCTTGATATTTTTTGGGATTCAAGAGTCTTCAAAATAACTTTGTTGGCATAGCGTTCTTTGCCAAGTCAAGCGTATGATGCCAAATCTTGCTCCTCCTTTGAGCTAAGCAATGTTCTTCCATCTATGAGGTGATGTTTCCTTGCTCCTTGACTCCTACCCAAAGGACACTCTGAATCAGTGACTGCATGTTAGCAATTAATCCCGAGCATGCATTCAATCCGAGGTTTTCTGTAACTGAAAAAAGCTGCATATATAAAATTTTCTTTGCAAAAAAATCATTTAACAATCTTAACTTTTTGAATGCTCTGCAAAGAAGAAATTACAAGGAAATGTTGAAATTCTCACATAGAGAGATATATTAAAATAAATATCAGAAAAAAATATATACTAAAGAAAACTTATGTGCAATTATTTTTTACCCATCAAGAAATGATTACAAAAAACACACTAGCATTTTTGTTTGGATTGGATGGTAAACGGTTACAAAAATGGAACAATATTGCCAAATGAAAGCATGATGTGTTAATACAAAGTTGAAGTTCAAAATTTTTAGAAAAATTGAAAGAGTGGAATACTTTTATTTATTTATTTATCTTTTCTCAAAAAAATATTTGCTATAAAATCAAAATTATTACCATATAATACAAGGTACAAGGTTGATTGCATTTGAATCCAACAAATATTTGATTGGCATTACATTGTTTTTCCTCCCTCGCAAATTTTAATTCTCCCATCCTTTGACAAGATTTGTTTTCTCACCTAGTGGGCTAAGAAAAGATCCAAATACCCGATATGCTAAAAATTCAAAATATTGGCATGGCTTGTTATTAGTTTTAGCCTCCTAAGTTTATCCTCCACATCCCATCTCCTTTATTTTTTAGGAAGTTGCCTCAAGAAACATGCCATGTAGTTTGAGCTGGAGGGAATAATACATGATCCTTCTTTAGTCTTATTGCCAAGGTTGAGGGGTATATTTTTACCCAGGGGTATGTTTTTACTCGTATTAAAACATCGGCTAGCTACAATTAACCAAGTACTTTAGCTTAGCCCAATTGACAAGTGACAATGTCGGGGACATTGCCACCTTGTGGATCTTGTTATTATATATAAATCGAGTATGGTTCTTGTACTAAGTAATCGGTCATGCAAAACTTTATCACATAAATAGTTTTTAAAGGAACAAGTCTTTACAAAAAAAATGTCCAGAACAACCAACAAAGTGGGTGAACAACATCTTTGAGAGATGCTAGCAATGCAGTCATGTTGTCGTTATATTGATGTAAGCCAAATGCCTATAAACAAGGAGTCAGATAATGCTTTTGAAAGGCATGCACCGGATGGGTTGTCACCAAAGGGAGAAAAATAATTAATCCTATCATAATATCAAGGAAGGATTAGCTTAAGAGATCCTTGATGGACTAGTTGGTTGACCATATTTACTTTTGATGAAATAAATCACAATATTTTCTCTTGTTTGAAAACTTCCCTCTCCATATGAGCTCTTTTCCATAGTAAAAACTTTACTCTGTGAAATTGAGGGAAGCAAACAATTTGAACATCTTTATATTCAATGAGAGTGTAACTCTCTGAGCTATTTTTCAAGCATGAGGCAACTCATTCCAAGCCTCGAATAGTGACTTATATGAAGCAATAAAATTTGCAATTTCCTGATAATAGTGAACCTCCTAACGATGGGATGAGTTTCAAGATTCAATCACATGATGGCACGAGTGTCAATCACATGCAATCAACAGTAATGCCCATCAACTAATTTCATAACAATTAGGATGAAATTAAGTTCCTACTAATTTAATTGCCATATGATATCATAGCCATAATTATATTAACTTAATTTCCATATCAGGGAATGTCCATTAATATTATAGAGGAGGAATAATATGAATAATATAGCAATTAATGGGAATAATTGTAATACCCTTGTTTTGACCTCTATTGCATTAAATTGTAAATGATGTAATTAGCGTAATTAATCATGGTGTGGAGCTCAAGGCAAAGGCCCCATGATCGATTTAGCATTATATGTTTCAGTGATTAAAATCGATGCTGATGGCATTTCGTGCTAGCTAGGAAAATTATAATTTTGGACATCATGTAAATATGCAATTAATAAAAATAACCACAACCAACTATGCCAATGCAACATTAAAGAGATGGGGGCATGATTTCATAAGAAATAAAGGGGGGAATATTCAAACCCTTGAGCCAATGGGGAAAATCCAAATGTCAAAGGGAAAACCCATCAAGTTGTAAACTACCCATTTTTTCTTTTTGCACCAATCATTTATTTCTGCCAGAAATTGGTTGAGGAAGTTATTTCCTTGGGATGGGAAAGGTATGGAGTTCAAAGTCAAATTAGGAAGACCACCCATTTTGGAAAAATATGTTTTGGATTAATGGGCAAGTAAGAACCCAAAAATTGGCTACTCACCCATTATACAATCATGTCCTCCTCTTCCTCGCGCGTCATAGAGCTCCTGGGTGTATTTTCTCACCCATCCTTCATTCACGTTGGGCTCTCTCATGCAGTTGAAGCTTCCTATGTTTTTCTCCTTCACGTGTTTAGTCGTGTTCCTCATTTTACATGCCCATAATGGACAACAAAGGTTCATGATTTTGGGGTGTATAGTGGTCATTTTTTCTCACGCAATGCCCAGAATTTTGTAGAATTCGAATTGCTCACCCTCGGGTTGATTTCCCCATTTTACCAATCCATTTTTTGTTGCAAAAATGTTTTTTTTCTCAAACCCAGAACTTGTATCTTGCTGTGTGTGCATCCTGTGTTTTGGTCTGAATTGGTTTGGAGTGGAAGAGGGAAGAATTAGCTTGATAAACCTAGTGTAGAAAGGAACCACATAGAGATATCAAGAGGGGCTGGTTATTTTTTCTTCACACCCTGAAGAGCACTGAAAGGGAAGGAATAGCTTGAGGGACTGTGCAGCAGAGAAGGGGATGATTCCTTGTGTTGGGTGTGTAGGTGTTTGGAAAGACAATTCATATCTTTTGCAGGCATCAATAGCTTTGTGGTTGAGCTCACTAGCTTAGAAATTCAACCATTCCACCTCCTTAGCATCATGATAAACCCAAATGTAGTTTTGGCTTGGATGGATTTTGACATCTCTTTGGATATGTGTGAACCTGTTGTTGTTCCCTTATTCCTTGTGGGAATCATACCCAGATTGGGGGTGGCAGTGCTGCTGAGAGATTGATGAGCACACTGGCCTATGGTTGGGTGGTACGTTTCAATGACATAGCTAGTTGCGGGACAAGCTTCTTCTCAAGATAAGTATCTTTTGTGTTTAATATCAGCAACTATAATTATTTAATGAATCATGATGAACATGTTGAATTCTTGAATGGATGATTTGCTTCTGTTGTATAAGTTCAATTGTTATGCATCTGTGTATTTTTTATTTCAATGCATTTTCATTATCGTGTTCATGGGGATAGATTTCCCAGTTGAATGATAACACTAGCTCACAATAGCGTCCTCTTGGAAGGGAGTGGACATGACAGCATCGTATCAGATCTATGTTGCAACATTGGGCCTCAATGGGCCAAGCAGAACGGTTGATAGAGGCAGGATTACCCTCTATTGAGCACAGGCCAACAAAAAAAGTTTCAAAATTTTTCTAAGAGTTGGAATATTGATTGTGTCGATTGAGTTAGTCGAGCTGGGCTAAAACATGTCGACTGAGTTCACTAAGTTGAGCTGACGAAGATCGTAGTGACCGTGTCAGCTACGTTGGCCAAGTTGAGCCGATGAAGAGAAAGACAAAAAAAAATCAGAAATTTTTCAAAGTGTTTTGAAAATTTGCATGCCAGCTCAGTTGGCCGAGTTTTCATTGATTCATGTCAGTTGAACTTCCTAAGTGGCTCTGATGGTGTCGGCATGAAAAGTTGAATGGAGCCGACGAGAACAAGGAGAAAATAAAAAAAAAATTGGAAAATTTTTTAACTGTTGAAAAATAGGCAAGTTTTGTCGATACATCGGTTGTGTTAGCTAAGTGTCGCTGACACACATTGGAAGGAGTTGGCGAGTTTTGCCGACGAAAGAAAGAAGGAAGAACAATTTTCAGAATTTTTCGAAGTATGGACATGTTGGCCAAACTTGGGGAGTTTAGCCTATGTGTGTAAGGTGAAAATGTTGATTTTAGTAGATGCATGTCAGGTGAAAAAGTTGAGTTTTCGTTGATAAAGAAAGAAGGAAGATTTTTTTTTGTAAAATTCGAAATTTCCCCTGTCGGCAAGAAAAGGCGTGTTTTGTCGATACGTGTCAAGTGAAGTCTGTGAGTTCTACTGATACGTCAGAAAATTTTGATGAGTTCCATTGATCGAAAGAGAATGGAGAGTTTTTTCGATGTGTTGGAAGCAAAGGCAGAGTTTTTTTCGACATGTCGGCAGCGAAATTGAAGGTGGGGTGTTTTCCATCGTCCCCCTCAGGAAATCGTTGTTTATGAAAAGAAAAGTCTATGTTTTGACAAACATGCCAATATATGACATTTCCAAATGAAGGTATGTGATTTATGAATTTTTTAGAATATAATGCAACTAACGATGGTGTTTATTAACACATTTTGTATAATCATAGTCACATTCAAAGGCAGCATTCCACATAGTGCAGTTTGGTAAAGTTGGTTTTGGCTTGTCCATGAGAACCTATAGCATGAATGATGCATAAGATCCCTATGAGATGGGGTGAAAAGTTCAAGTTGGAAATGATGAGACAGAGTCTAATGGGAGAATATTTCAAGATACTCCCCCAGATTTTGCAGCCACCATGAGAAGCCTAAGGGTGGAGATGCAAAGGCAGGGCAAATAATTAAAGATTGGTCAAGGCTCAGGAGGAGCGAAATCAGTTGAATGCAACCATGCTGCATAACTTGACATAGATCCATAGGAAGATGAACTTTGGGAACCAGACAGTATGACCAAAAGGTAGTAAGAACAACGTCAAAAGAAGAAAAATATGTTCTAGTGGATCATCTAACCCTGAAGGATCCATTGGGGATTCAAGCTCTTCATCTCACAGGAATGAGAGGAAGAGGTGTCACCTGAACTGTTCACGTGATGAGTTTAAGAAGGCAAGGTCACCTACCTTCTATGGTGAGATAAAGAACGGTCAAGAAGCTGAAGCTTGGATTCTGGGGATGAGAAAATATTTCCAAGTCCAAGACTACTCTGGAAATATGAAGGCTAGGGTAGCATTCTCAATTTGACTGGAAGAGCGTCCATATGGCAGGAGCACTTCAGAAAAGTGAAGAAGTTCAAATAAAGGAATATTGTGTGGAAACGGTTCTAGAAGTATTTCAAGCAGAAGTACCTCTCTGATAGGTACTATGATGACAAGATTAAAGAGTTCCACGGGATGCAATTGGGACAACAGACCATGGAAGAGTATGCAAATAAGTTTATGGAGTTGTTGAGGTATTTCAGGTACATCAGATATGACAAAGTGAAAATCCAACATTTTCTGAGTGGATTACCTTAGTCTTACAAAGACATAATTGAGTTTTATGAGCCTAGAACTATGGAAGAAGCAATAAGGAAGACTAAGTATTGCTATGAGCAAAGCAAAGGAAAAAATAATTACCATAAGAAATGAAAGGACAAAAAGAATGAGAATTCTGACCAAAAGAAGAAAGGTTTCAAACCTTCTAACTTCAGGAATTAGCAAAAGCATCCATCCCAAGATGTGAGTAAGCCAGCTAAAGTGATGGGAGAAAAGATAAGAGATCCACAACATAACAAAGAACCTATCCAATGTTGGAAATGTGGAGGATCCCATGTGCACAAGAATTGTCCACTTGAGGATGGGAATGTAAGGCCAACTTACAACATTCAAGAAGCTGAAACAATGGGTCAAGTAGCAAGGGTCGTCCCTAGGATTTATGCAGCGCTAGAGGACTGCCAGGAAGATCACCAGTCAATTGTGGTATAAGTAGCAGGTAAGTTTGTTGAGCAATATGTTTATGTTTTAATTGACCCTAGATCTATTCACAGTTATATTACTCCTAAAATTGTTGAGATTTGTGCTTTTAAGAAAGTAAAGCATTGCAAATATTGGTTAGTTCAGCTAGCCACTGGAACCAAGAGAAAGGTTAGTGAAGTGGTAGTGAAATATCCATTGGTTATGGATGGATTGGTCACGCATGCAGATCTGAATGTTCTACCATGATTCCTATGATGTTCTCATTGGAATGGATTGGTTGGAGGCTCACAGAGTTAAGATTGATTGTTACAAAAAGAATTTTGAGTGCTTGGATGAAGAAGGCAACTCAAGGGTTGTGAAAGGCATTCCAAAGGTGATTTCTATTAGGAATATTTAATCAATGCAACTGAAGAAGTGTTGTAGGAAACGTTGGAGAGTGTATGTAGCTCATGATTTGGAGGTAGCAGAGAATGAAACTTTTAGGCTGGAGGACTATCCTGTATTGCAATAATTCAGGGATGTTTTTCCAGATGAAATTCCAGGGATCCCTCCAAAGAGGGACATTGATTTCACAATTGAACCTGTTCCAAGAGAAGAACTAGTGTCTAAGACACCCTACAGGATGAGTACAACAAAAATGCTAGAGATGAAGATGCAACTGCAAGAGTTGTTGGAAAATAACTACATCAGGCCTAGTGTGTCTCCTTGGGGAGCATCAGTTCTGTTTGTAAAAAAGAAATATGGTACAATCAGGTTGTGTATTGATTACAAATAGTTGAACAAAGTCACGGTGAAGAAAAAAGATCATTTGCCTAGGATTGATGACCTCTTTGATCAAATGAGAGAAGCAAAGGTATTTTCCAAGATTGACTTGAGGTCTGGTTACCATCAGGTAAGAATCAAGGATAAAGATATTCATAAGAAAAACTTTAGAACAAGGTATGGACATTATGAGTTTGTAGTGGTATCCTTTGGTCTCACAAATGCACCAACTACATTTATGTGCCTTATGAACAATGTTTTCAACATGTATTTAGATCAGTTTTTTCTTGTTTTTCTTGATGACATTCTTATTTATTCTAAGAATAAGGAAGAGCATGAAGAACATTTGAGACTGACATAAGTTGTATGACAAGTTGAGCAAATGTGACTTTTATTAAAATAGAATTGATTATTTGGGTCACATTATCTCAGAAGAGGGTATATCTGTGGATCCTGAAAAGATTGAAGCCATTACGAATTGACCTAATCTAAGAAATGTGATAGATGTGAGGTATTTTATGAGACTTGCAAGATACTACAAGAGATTCATTGAAGAATTTTCCAATGTTGCACATGCCATCATTTCTTTGCAAAAGAAGGGGATGAAGTTTGAATAGACACCGAGATGTGAAGAAAGCTTCTAGCAGTTGAAGAATATTCTTACAAGTCCACCCATTTTGAAAGTTGCATATCTAGATAAATATTTTGTGGTGTGTATTGATGCATGCGGTCAAGGACTTGGAGGATTTCTTATGCAAGAAAACCATGTGGTATGTTATGAGTCAAGGAAGTTGAAGGAACATGAGAAGAACTATGCTACTCATGACCTAGAACTTGCATCCATAATACATGCTCTCAAGATGTGGAGACATTTCTTGATGGGAAGAAGATTTGAGCTAAGGACAAACCATTGTGGTTTGAATTACTTGCTTGATCAACCTACTCTAAATGCTAGGAAAGCTAGATGGATGGAGTTTTTGTGTGAGTTTGATTTTGAAATCAAACACATAAAATGAAAAGAAAATAAAGTGGCTGATGCACTCACCAAAAAGGTGCATGAAATGCATGTGGCATATTTTAGTATTTTCCAATCATATTTGAGACAATAGATTGTTAATCATACTGCTGGAGATGAATTGTATGAGCAGGTAAAAGAAAAATTGCAGCAAGAAATTCTTGAGAAGAGGTCTAAGGGATATCAATTGAAAGAAGATGGAATTCTTACTTCTAAGAATAGAATTTATATCCCAAATGTTGTAGACTTGAGGAGAGTTTTTATGGATGAAATCCATAAAGCTCCATATTCTGGTCACTCAGGATATCAGAAGACAATTTCTACAGCCAGAAAGCAGTATTTTTGGCCAAGGATGAAAAATGGCATTGCTGAGTATATTTCTAAGTGCATGAAATGTCAGCATGTGAAGGTTTAGCATCAACACCCAACAGGTTTATTGTAGCCCTTTCCAGTTACAGAATGGAAATGGGAAGTTATTTCCATGGATTTCATTATAGGATTGCCAATGACTTGGAGACAACATGATTCCAAAATGGTTGTGGTGGACAAGTTGAAAAATGAATCACACTTTATACTGGTTAAGTCCACATATAAGATTGATGCCATTGCAAAAATCTTCATGAAGGATATTTTCAGATTGCATGGATTTGCTAAGGCAATAGTTTCCAATAGGGATCCCAAGTTCACTTCCAATTTTTGGAAAGGTTTGTTTGCATATTTGGATACCAAGTTGAACTTCAACACTGCCTACCATCCTCGGACTAATGGTCAGATAGAGAGAGTGAATCAAGTGCTTGAAGACATGCTTCGTATGTATGTGATGGACAAACCAACCAAGTGGGAAGATTATTTACACTTTGTAGAGTTTTCTTTTCATAATGGATAACAAGCATCATTGGGAATGAGTCCATATGAGGCTTTATATGGAAGAAGGTGTAGGACGCCGGTGACATGGGATAATCCAGTGAACATGATTGTGCTTGGGCTAGAATTTCTCAAGGAGATGGAACAAGAGGTTGTAAAGATCAAGCAGAATCTGAAAGAATCCCGGGACAGGCGAAAAAGCTATGCAGATAAGCATAGGTTGAATAGAAATTTTAGTGTTGGGGATCGTGTTTACCTTAGAGTGAGTGCAAGGAAGAGTTCCTTGAATCTTGGAAGTCGTGTCAAGCTGTCACCTAGATATTGTGGGCCATTTGAAGTGCTTGAAAGAATAGGGCCAATTGCTTATAGACCTTCATTGCCTGTTAGCACTAGGGATCATAATGTTTTTCATGTTTCTTTGCTTAAGAAATATGTACATGATCATAACCATGTGATAAATTTGGATGTGATTCAGGTGGAACCTGAGGGAGAGTTCCAAACCGATCCAATTCGCATCCTCGACAGGAGCGTCGCAATGCTACAGAATCGAGTCATTGGACAGGTAAAGGTGCAATGGGAGCACTATAGTCCCGATGAGGCTACTTGGTAGATGGAGGATGCCATGTGATTGGCACATCCATTTTTTTTCAATTCTACGAAACACTAAGGGCGGTTCCAGTGTAGCATTTTTGTTCAATTTTGCAAAGCACCGAGGACAGTGTTGGCATAAGGGAAAGGGGAATGTAATACCCATGTTTTGACCCATATTGCATTAAATTGTAAATGATGTAAATAGTGTAAATGATGTAAATAATGTAATTAATCATGGTGTGGAGCTCAAGGCAAAGGCCCCACCATCGATTTAGCATTTTATGTTTCGGTGATTAAAATTGATGTCGATGGTATTTCATGCTAGCTAGGCACATTATAATTTTAGACATCATGTAAATATGCAATTAATAAAAATACCCACAACCAGCTATGTCAATGCAACATTAAAGAGATGGGGGCATGATTCAGAAGGAATACGGGGGGGGGAATTCAAACCCTTGATCCAATGGGGAAAAGCCAAATGTCAAAGGGAAAACCCATCAAGCTGTCAACTACCCATTTTTTCTTTTTGTTCCAATCATTTATTTCTTCCATAAATTGGTTGAGAAAGTTATTTCATTGGGATGGGAAAGGTATGGAGGTCAAATTCGAATTGGGAAGACCACCCATTTTGGAAAAACATATATTGGCTTAATGGGCAAGTTAGAACCCAGAAATTGACTACTCACCCATTATGCAATCACGTCCTCCTCTTCGTCATGCGTCTTAGAGCTCCTGGGTGTATTTTATCACCCATGTTTCATTCACGTTGAGCTCTCTCATGTAGCTGAAGCTTCCTGTGTTTTTCTCCTTCACGTGTTCAATCGTTTTCCTCATTTTCCATGCCCAAAAAATCCATTTTGTGTTGTTGACTTAATGGCCAGCAGAGGTTCATGATTTTGGGGTGTATAACAATTTTTTTTGCTCATGTAATGCTGAGAATCGTTGTTGAATTCGAATTGCTCACCTAGGGGTCGATTTTCCCATTTTACCAATCCATTTTTTGCTGCAAAAAATGTTTTTTTTCCTCAAACCAAGAACTTGTATCTTGTCATGTGTGCATCTTGTGTTTTGGTTTAAACTAGTTTGGAGTGGAAGAGGGAAGAATTAGCTTGATAAAACTAGTGTAGAAAGGAACCACACACATAGATCAAGAGGGGTTGTTTATTCTTTCTTGCACACCCTGAAGAGCAATGAAAGGGAAGGCATAGCTTGAGGGACTATGTAGCAGAGAAGGAGATGCTTCCTTATGTTGGGTGTGTAAGTGTTTGGAAATCCAAGCCAGATATTGTGCAGGTATCCATAGCTCTTTGGTTGAGCTCACTAGCTTAGCAATTCAACCATTCCACCTCCTTAGGAGCCTGATAAACCCAAATGTAGTTTTGGTTTGGCTAGATTTGGACATGTCTTTGGTTATGTGTGAGCATGTTGTTGTTCCCTTTTTCCTTTTGGGAATCATGCCCAGCTCGGGGGTGGAAGTCACGCTGAGAGATTGATGGGCACACTGGCCTATGGTTGGGTGGAACGTTGCAGTGACATAGATAGTTGCAGGAAAACCTTCTTCTCAAGATAAGTATATCTTGTGTTTAATATCTGCAACTATAATTGTTTAATGAATTGTGATGAACATGTTGAATGCTTGAATGGATGATTTTCTTCCGCTGTATAATTTCATTTGTTATGCATCTGTGTATGTTTTATTTCAATGCATTTTCATTATCATGTTCATGGTGCTATATTTCTCGGTTAAATGATAACAATAGCTCGTAGTCGCATCCTCTCGGAAGGGAGGGAGCGTGACAAAAATTATTGCCATATTAGTAATTAACTTACTTGGACATTCCTAATATTAATCGAGATTAAGTAATATTATTCCATATAAGAGAATGCCTAATAATATTATGTCATATTATTCATATAATTAACTTAATTGCCATATCAATTAAGGGAATACTTATTAGCAATTATTTTAATATCATAGCCAATAGGCCTAGCCAGTCATAGCCCCCATAAGAACTAGTCGTAGCTACTCGTACTGGTCATTGCAATAGCTGTTGGGCCCTGGAATTGTCCATTTTTCCATCACTTCTTGACTTATATTTCATCCATTTTATTCCCATTATCGCTCATTTATCATTCCATTTTCCATCCATTTGTTGTAACTGTGCCTAAAATAGCATATTACTTCCTTTGATGTCTTAAGTGGTTAATAATGATTATTTTCCTTTATCTTTGATGAATTGAAGACTATTATGCATAATTTTTCTAATGATGGTTTGTGGAGTGATTTTTCACATATAGGACGCTCATAGCCAACTGTTACAGCCTTAACAAAAAATGCATGCCACATAAGAACACCTTGATTCGCGTCTCAATTTGCGGGCAGATGGAAATGAATCCCAAAAATCCGAGACATGGGTTTTGTGTGTAATATCCTCATTTACCTGAATCACGAGGAAATTGCCAAACAAAGCGATGGTTTGGGATATACAGATGGTTATTCGAGAGGGTATTTTCCAAATTTATTGTTGCGGCTGGTTCCAAAGTTGCCAGCAGTTATGGCCGTGTTTCAGCTGTTATAGATCACAAGTTGGGGGTTCAGTTCCTCATTTCCATGAGATAATTTTATGTATAAATATGTAATCAATCTCATTGAGAGGAGAGGATAAATCAATGTTATGATGTAGGATTTGATCCAGATCTATTGTAATCATTCCATTATGATAATACATGCTAGCAGTTTCTTAATTATGGAGTCGTAGACTTTCATTGTGGAGATCCAACTTTGCTCAGTGGAAGAAGGGCCCTCTTCCTTGAGCAGATGCTAGTAGTGTTAATTGTAAGTGTGTTATTTTGTAGATTGATTTATTATTTAGTTCATGCTTTCATTCATTAGATTTATCATAGTTGTTTTATTATTCAGTTCATGTTTTTATTCATTAGATTTATCATAGTGTTCTCCTATTAATTCATTTTGATAGATCATTGGCCAACACAACACTTCTTTTAGATGTATGCAAATAGATCTTGTTTCATAAGAATTGATTATGTTGGAGTGTGATTAGATTTATAGTTTGGATTTACGAATAGGTTCGAGGTTTGATTTAATTTCAAGAAGGTGTGATCTAGTTTACAAAGAGTTTCGATTGCATACCAATAGATAACAGTGTCAGGTAGAAATTGTGCTTGCATATATCTTGCACGATAGATTTGAAATAAAAGACTTCCTTGGGTTGATAATTTATGTTTAGCACTCTGCATGTTAAGTTTTAATTAACTGTCATATAGTGGGCCCAACATTTTGCCATCGTTGCCGGGGAAGTTATCAATGGTGCAAAAGTACATCTGACATTGTTTTGTAGATGCATTGTTAAAGTAGGGCATGTAGGTTGCATGATTACATTTTAGTTTATTGAATTTACTTTGAGTGTGAATTTTTTGTATTTGCATTTAGTTTTATTTTATTTTCAATCTTTGGAGCATAAGTCTTATCATTCCCCTTAGTGGTGTTGTAAGCACCACCCATTCTACTAACAAGTTGACAGGAACATTCGAAGGAGGAGCCTCAAGATAGCACACGAAGAATATAATGAAGAGATGGCAGGTAAGAAAGATGCAGAAGTTGTTACCCTCAAATTTCCCATCAGAGATTCAGGAAGAGTGGCGCCAACGAAAAGCATTCCCCCACATGTTCTACCAAATTTTCACGGTTTGGAAAACGAAAACCCTGATGTATTTTTATTTCAATTTGAAGTACTTTGTAGAGGATATGGTTATTGTGATAATGATCAAAATTTGAATGTGTTTCCCCTTACTCTAAAAGGAACAGCCCTTCGATGGTTCATGAGCCTCAGTGAGAATTGTATACAAACTTGGGAAGACATGAAACATGTATTCTTGAAAAGGTACCAAGATTATTGCAAGGACAGTGAAGACATCTTCGAAATGACACAAGGAGAAGAAGAGAGTATGGAGGAATACATAGAATGCTTTCAATATAACCTCCAAAGATCCAAACAAAGGAAATTGGGGAAGGAGACCTTAAAAATACTTCTACTCAAGGGAATCCAAGCTAAATATTTAGAAATCTTAAATCTAATAGAAACAGGTAATGTATTTTAGTTAGCATATGATGATATTTGTGAATTATGTAGAAGGTATTCAAGAGGAAACTTCAAGGCCGGTAAGAATTCTAAGGAACTTTTTTCTCTATTTTTGAAATCTACTGCAAAAACAAGAGTTTTACAAGCTGAAATCGGTAATTTATTTGAAAATTCTAATGGTGATATCAATGATTCACTAAATTCAGAATTGATTGTTTTGTAGGATAAGGAAAAGCATGAGGAAATAAGAGAAGAAAGGGATTTCCCTTTGGATAGTCTTGAAATTTGTGGTATATGTCACTTGAATCATTCCACAGATCATTGTCCCTCCTTACCAAGGATGAAAGAAACATATCAAAGAGATCTGGGAGTTGCAGCCAACTCGTTGTAACAGCCATGTCAACCATGGCTTACATCTATGGTTCAAAACTCTATCCCTCCATTTCCTTACTTTCATACTTAGTCATTGAATACTTTTCCACCATGGCAGCTATTGCAGCCTCAATTTAACTCTTACCTACCTTATCCACAAGGTTGGAATGGAATATCTTATGATCACATGGCCACTTTCTCTCATGTTGCAACACAACTTGGTCCTTCAATATCAACCTCACAAACCAATCATCTACATTAGCCACATCTATTTTCTCATCAAACTCCTTGGTATCCAACATAATTTCCTATCCAATCCACCCTCCACCCTAACCATAATAAAGCAGTACAGTATGCTTACAGTGCTGAACTGCAAAATGTTCCTACATTTCCCTCTTGTTCTACCTCACCTACACCGCTGCAAAAAGACTGTGCGTTGTTGCCGCAAATCCATATGAGGCCTGAACATGTTTTAAATCCAAGATTTGCAGATGGAGTTTCTTTTAGTCCTCATAAGCAAGTAGACAATATCAACATGCCACATGTAATATTTGATGACAAATGAACATTGGAACCAAAAATTGAAGCATCCTTTACATCATTAGATCTGAATCTCTTGTGCATTGAGGAAGATCAGTTTACTAAGGAGATTCATGGTGTAACATCCATGAGAAATCAAGGAAAAAAAGATTATATTGAAGCTTGGTTTCAATTTGTCATCGGTCTGTAGCATCATTCCATACTTCACCAATTCTTGGCACCATCATTTCAAGGGAAGTTGATCTCTCATATCCTAGCATTCATAAAGTTATATTTTTCTGTTGGGAGTATGAGCATACTTGAGTCATTTCTTCGAAAGTGGCTCCAATGGAAATATGCATACACTTGAACAATTCTTGTATTTCCAAGTAGAATAGGGTAGGATAGAATAACATAATAAAACCATACTCTTGTTTTTTTTAAGTTTTTTATTTTTGAATAAGTATGCTCTCCTCCTGCGCCTTGTTGCGATCTGGAAGATCAGAAAGTAGAAAGATAAGGAATGGGTATGAGATGTTTTCAAGAATGTTTTGGAATTGTTGACTATTTGAGCAAGATGCTTAAATCATTTTTTGTCTTCAATGTTCAAAATTTACTTTGTCTCTATTTGTTACAAAAAAAAAAAAACTTTCCTGAAAAACAAAATTTCAGTAATTAGGGAAGGTGAATGAAGGATCCACATGAAAATGAGGCAATGATTATGGAACCCTTCAAGCTTGAAATTTGGCATGAATTTGTTAGCTACAACACCCAGCTCTGACAGTGAGCTACAACACCCAGCTGTGATAGTGAGTGAGCTGCAACACTCAGCTGTGACAGTGAGCTGTAACACCCAACTATGACTGTACTGCAGGTGAGAATTTATAAGTTTGAGACACGTGTGTATTGCACATCATGGCATGTGTTTGGTTTTCATTTATATATAACACATCCATAAAAATACACATGATTTATTTCAACATTATGCCATTTTTTAAGAGTTGCAGCTGCAGCTGCAACAGACTGTGTAAGTCAATATAGGTGCTCCATGCTTGAAATTTTTGGTATGGGTGTGTGTTATATTTAAATTTACATCATTAAAAATATTCACACCTACTTCGGTCACTTTTTGGGGTCAAATTTCATTTATTAAATTTTTGGTGACATTTTGGCTTGAAAATTTTACTGAAACACAGTTGGGACAGTTCGTTTTTGGGAGACCAAATGGACTTATTTTTAAAACCTGTTTACATCCCAAGTATCCCTTTGAATCTAGTTTCCAAAAATATTTGAATTTTTAATATTGGGTATGAAACGAAAAAACTTATGGCCAAAATACTAACGGGGTGTCAAGCAGGCAGCTTAGGAACAGAGCTGGGACAGTCAATTTTTGGATGTCTTATTGGAAATATATTACAAACCTGTTTCATTGGTATATTCCCCTATGAATATAGTTTACAATTCAATTTGAATCACTCCATTCCGATATCGTATGCAAATTTTATGACCAAAATACCGACTGCCTATCACAAATCAGCATTCCTAAAACTCGGTTCCCTAGACTGTTCATTGGATTATTTGACCCATCAATTCATATTGGATTCAAAACATATTTCTAATGGAGATACCTACATTAATCTACTTTCATCTCCAATTGGAATCACATCAATCCATTATCAAACGAAAACGTTAAGCCTAAAACCGTGACCGTTGGTCTAGTCCAGAATTTGAAAAAACACCTTGTCATGCAGGCTGTTACTGAGTGATTTGGAATATCATTACATAAAATATTAAAAACTTGTTTCTAAGAGAAATATACCTATGAATTTACTTTCATTTGGATTTTGAATCACTCAAATTGGACAAGGAACGAAGAAGCTATGATCAGAATATTGTTGGTGAGTCTAGATGGACATTGCTCTCCCGAAGGTATAAAATGGATTTTTCTTTGTTCATTTTTCTTTGGATTTGTTTTATAAGTAATTGCGTGTCATTTTTTTCATAATTGTTGGGTGAAGAGAGACCAATCGTCTCTCTTCTTCCATCATCTCATGTTTTATTGCAAGCAAGTGCTAGGTTTTTGAAGGTCCTTGGAAGAAAAAAGCCAATACATGCACGAGTGACTCTTGAAGACTTTTTCTCAATTTGCAAATGGATTGAGCATGTAAAAAAATGGATAGATTGATGTGCAAACCATATAGATTCCAATGTTTCTGAAGTCAAGTCTCATTGCTACATGCCAAGAATCATTTTTTTAGACACCTGTCATACCAATTGTTGTCGAAAGAAAGCCCTCAAGAAGCCAATTGCACCAAGGTAGATTCATTCACCCTCCTCATTTCAAAACCCTAAAAATCCATTCATGTTGAAGTCCCATTTTCCATTGCTTATGTAGTCACCTTAACCATTTTTTCAATCACTAGTACATCATGACTTCACATATACTTTCCACTTCTGAGTTTCATGTTGGTTCTATTTTTCACTATGATTCTTCACAATCATTTATTTTGTACTTGTATTGAATGATGTGGAATTCATTAAGGTCCACCCTCCAATGGTCTTGTCCCATCGACTCCAACACATCCTCTGGGATCGAGACTAGATTTTTATAGTGCTCTGGTGTCTGCATGAATCAATGGCAGATTTCCTTGTTGTTAATCATGGGGATTCATCAATGCTTCTTGATTGACAAATCTTGCAGGTGACTCGACTCCAGCACATCCATTCATACCTGTCAAGATGCACTAAGGTACTTTAGAGCTCACTGTCATCAAATGTGAGTTGCTTCACATTGGTTAACGACATACATTAATGGCCGGTAATCCAATGATTTCTTTCTATGCTTGACTTCAGCATATTCATTCGCATGGTAAGAATTGTACCTCGGTTTGTAGCATTTGAAGATTATGTGATCTAATGGTTTCAATAGTGACTTGCAACATCATTTGTTTCACTAGTTTTGCAATTACTTTCCATTTTCATTCCAACAGTTGATTTTCAGAATAAGGAAAGGAGCTTTCTACTTTTGTGGTAGAATTCCTCCTCATCAATTGTCTCATCAGTTATTCTTACATTCAACCATCACAACATCATGGATCAAATTCAGCCTCATCCAATTGCATCTCTCATATACATCTGTCTCAACATCAGATCAACCTACATAGCTCCAACATACACCAGTCCATTCATGTCAACCAAGGCTTCCATGGAGGTAAAACTTGACGTAAAATAGCATGAGTTTTTTATTTATTAAAGATTTAGGGAAATGTCATGAAGAACGACTAAGCATTAGCCATTTCCATTTTCTATATAGCATTTTATGTCCATCCATTCCCATCCTTTCCTACTCAATTCTAACATTTCATTATTCATGCACATCCACTTCAAAGTCCTACCCAACATCTCACCAACCCAACTGACCAAGCATGAAAATAATCAAATGACACCTTATTGTTGTCACACAAGAACCAACAATAGGAAGTCTTGCTGCTGCCACACAAGAACTAGCAATAAGAAAAGAAGTCTTGTTGCTGCCACACAAGAAACAGCAATGAGAAATTAATCAAATTTTTTATTGAAGAATTAGTGTGAAATGAAGGCATGCAATGCAATCAGTTTATTGGATTCGTGATTGATTAATGCATGCATTAGTTCACTTCTACACAATTGTTGCAAGTTTCCAAGTTACCTTCAATTGGCAATCAAGTTGCAATCCATTGGCATAGCATTTGATATCTATAATGGAGTATTTAAAGGACACTTGTTGCTGCTATTAAGATGTTCTCTTCATGAATGATTGGGGTTTATTGTTATTTGGCAATGGTGTTTATGCTCATAAAATATGCAGGGATGTATGATATTGTTTATGTTTGTTTAAGGCATGGAAATTTGATGGCAATGAGTTGAGATGAATATAGGATAGGAGTGCTAATGAATAAAGGCTCTATTTGCACTATTTCTCATTTTACTATTTTCAGCACCCCAATCAATAACATTAATGCCTATTCCAAGATTACGAGTGCAACAATTTGAGTCAATTTGCAGAATCTTCCTCAAGATATAATCATCTGGTTTCTCGACTCAGAGTTCAAGGCATCCACAACAACATTTTAAAGAAGGCATGACAATTGGGGAGAAGAATTTGAGTAGCATTGAACAATGGTACCCTTGGTGGCAGCAAGTATCTTATTCTTGTGAGCTCTCCTATAACAGCATATTGAAACAAAGCTGAAATCCAACAACCTGCAACAGCCATGATACATTTAGACCAACAAATTGAAGGCATTTTTGGAAACCAGGGACAAGGTTGATTATTCCATGTTTGGTTGATCTTTGAGCTATAATAGTCATTGCATACTTTCAATGAGCTAATTTGAGAAATGGGTCAGTTGTTAAAGATGAAAATGTTTGTGAAAATTTGAGAATCATTGAATGCTGCATATATTGGTTTATATCTTCTAAGGCATCAGAGAATGATAACATGTTAAGTTTGGGGGAGATGGCTACTTTCCAACTAAGATAACAACTCCTACTTTCCATGAGAACATGTAAAATTATTCAGTTTGGGGGAGGAGCTACTATGCTTGCTGGTTTTCCATTCACATTCATATTTCTCACACATATTGTTCCTCACATAAAACGCTGAATTTGAATTGAGCATATCTCAAAAACCATGTATTGTATCCTCATGCAATTTGGACAGGGAATGCATAACATCATGAATAACAAACATGGCAATTTTCAGCTCAATCCAATGCACGATTTTCGAGAAAACAACCATCATCACCTACAACCAATTTGCATTTTTCTCGAAATCCGTGATGTGAGTTTCTCTAATTTTTGGTGTGGAGATGCATTATAATGGTAGTTACTTTCTTGCCAAATTTCAGCCCAACCCAGTTTGTATTTTGTGAAATATTGGTTCATGAAGTTCAACTGCACCACATTTTTATTCATGTTCATCTACAAAAGTGCAGAAATTGAAATGGGCATATCTTGCAATTGGTAAGTTGGATTCTCATGATTTTTGGATAGGAAGTGCATAATACAAGATGAACAAGCCTGATAATTTTCATCCCAATCCAATTACGGTTTTCGAGAAAATGGCCATAATCACCTTCAATCAATTTGCATTTTTCTCAAAATCCGTGATGTGGGTATCTCTGATCTTTGGTGTGTAGGTGCATTAGAATAATATAAACCTACCTAAAAAATTTCAGCCAAACCCAGTTCGTCGTTTGGGAGAAAATGACTTTGGAAGTTTTCTGTTCAAAAGGCTGCAACGACGTAAAATGTTGCCATTTTCTCGTTCTGTGCAGCTGCAACACCATAAAATATTGCCATTTTCCTGTTTCATGCAGCTGTAACACCGTAAAATATTGGCCTCTTCCCGTTCCGTGTGGCTGCAACACCGTAAAATATTGCCCT
Source organism: Pseudotsuga menziesii (assembly GCA_001517045.1). Lineage (NCBI taxonomy): Eukaryota > Viridiplantae > Streptophyta > Pinopsida > Pinales > Pinaceae > Pseudotsuga > Pseudotsuga menziesii. Next base: position 24,634 of record LPNX010277384.1, read on the forward strand.
TTTTCTCGTTCCGTGCGGCTACAACACCGTAAAATATTGGCCTTTTCCCGTTCCGTTCGGCTACAACAACCTAAAAATTTTGTCTCTTTTCCCATTTTAGGTAGCTGCGACTCCGCCAAATTCTTCGCTAAATTTAGCGCTCTTTGGGCTGTGACTTCGCCAAAATCTTCGCTAAGTGCTTCACTAAATTTAGCGATATTTGGGCTGCAACTCTGCCAAATTCGCCGCTAAATTTAGCGCTATTTGGGCTGCAACTCCACCAAAATCTTCGCTAAAACCTTCGCCAAATTCTCTGCTAAAAAATAAGCTGTGACTCTGCCAAATTTCTACTAAATCCTTTGCTAAGGAGCTGCGACTCCGCCAAATTTTCTGCTAAATCCTCCGTTAAGCAGCTGTGACTCTGCCAATTTCTGTTAAACTCTCCATTTCTTTTGGCTGCAACTATGTGAATGGTAAAATGAAGGAACAAGTAAATGAGTTCTTCTAGTTGGATGCTACACAGGTATTGGGTTGCATGAGGACATGCAACAAGCTTAGATTGGGGAAGATGTTGGGCCCTGAAATTGTCCATTTTGCCATCACTTCTTGACTTATATTTCATCCATTTTCTTCCCATTATCGCTCATTTATCATTCCATTTTCCATCCATTTGTTGTAACTGTGCGTAAAACAGCATACTACTTCCTTTGATGTTTTAAGTGGTTAATAATGATTATTTTCCTTTATCTTTGATGAATTGAAGACTATTATGCATAATTTTACTAATGATAGTTTGTGGAGTGATTTGTCACATATAGGACGCTCATAGCCAGCTATTACAGCCTTAACCGAAAATGCATGCCACATAAGAACACCTTGATTCGCGTCTTGATTTGCGGGCAGATGGAAATGAATATAAAAAATCTGAGACATTTGTTTTGTTCGTAACATCCTCATTTACCTGACAAGCACAAAAATTTCCAAACAAAGCGACGTTTTGGGATATACGGATGGTTCTTCGAGAGGGTATTTTCTAGATTTATTGTTGCGGCCGGTTCCAAAATTGCCAGCAGTTACTGCCGTGTTTCGGTTGTTACAAATCACAAGTTGGGGGTTCAGTTCCTCATTTCCATGAGATAATTTTATGTATAAATATGTAATCAATCTCATTGAGAGGAGAGGAGAAATCAATGTTATGATGTAGGATTTGATCCAGATCTATTGTAATCATTCCATTATGATAATACATGCTGGCAGTTTCTTAATTCTGGAGTTGTAGACTTTCATTGTGGAGATCCAGCTCTACTCAGTGGCGGAAGGGCCCTCTTCCCTGAGTAGATGCTGGTAGTGTTAATTGTAAGTGTGTTATTTTGTAGATTTGTTTATTATTTAGTTCATGCTTTCATTCATTAAATTTATCATAGTTGTTTTATTATTCAGTTCATGTTTTTATTCATTAGATTTATCATAGTGTTCTCCTGTTAATTCATTTTGATAGATCATTGGCCAACACAACAATTATTTTAAATGTATGCAATTAGATCTTGTTTCATAAAAATTGATTCTGTTGAAGTGTGATTAGATTTACAATTTCGATTTACAAATAGGTTCGATGTTTGATTTACTTTCAAGAAGGTGTGATCTAGTTTACAAAGAGTTTCGATTGCATACCAATAGATAACAGTGTCAGGTAGAAATTGTGCTTGCATATATCTTTCACGATAGCTTTGAAATAAAAGACTTCCTTGGGTTGATAATTTATGTTTAGCACTTTGCATGTTAAGTTTTAATTAACTGGCATATAGCGGGCCCAACAATAGCCCAGTGGTCATAGCAAGGGTAATATTTGACTTTACGACATCAACTTATTAGCTTGGTTGAACTCATTTGAACACCATAAAGCTGGATAATCAAATCATGCAGAAGTTTGTCAATGCATCTGCAATATATATGCCAAGCAAAGAAATTGGAGAAAATTGTGCATGTCCTTTAATTGGATAAAATTGCACATGTCCTTTAAGAAGAGTTTTCCAAATCATATCCCACAGAAGTTGCTTGAGTTCAAAACATTTGCTCTAGTAGCAGAATAAACCTGAATAATCTCTATCAAAATGAATTGAGACGTCTGTGTTGAGACTCCCAAGTACCCTAAGAATATCTACTAGTACTTAGCCAGACTAGTTTCTGTTACTGCTAAACAAAAACAAAATCTGTATAGAATACGATCTGCATCAAAATGAACAAATAGTAATTAAATTTGTTTCAATTTACAAGTAATAATAAAATGTGAACCCGGTGTTACAAAGCTCACAGAGATTCAATGCTTCGCATCCAGTTCAACTATTAGAAAGATGATTTAAATATTCTTCCATTTCACAACTAAAAAATTAAAACGAATGGATAGACATGTTGTTTAAAGGTACATTACTCTAAAAGAACGGATTGAAATGGAAAAAGAGTGCAACAAGTATCCCATTTCCAACGCAATCTACCTTATCACAAACAATCTGCAATAATGCCTCCTATTTACCATTATAAACATTAATTTTCAGCTGTAAGAGAACAAATACCTTAAAGAACTGTTATTTTCCAATATAAGAATCAAATTCCTTTGTTATAGTCCCCGTACCTGTGAAAACAAAGGCCCTAGGGGACTAATCACGAGCTTGAAATTATGGCCCTTCAAAAGTCGTCCCGCAGTCTATCTCTGTATCTCCTAATGGAGAAAAAAATAAAACCTAAAGAGGATGCAGCTCAAAGCCTCTAAAAATAAATGATTTTCTGAGCTAATCTGAATAAAATGTACAGTGTTTAAAAAAAATATGAATTTTTTAAAAAGACAGAAGAAAGGAAAACAACGTAGGTAATGCCAAATCTTTGCAGTTTTTGTGGATTTTACTCTCCTTTAAATTATTATGTAATTGATGGATGGAGTTGCTTTGGGATAATTTTAAGTCCATGCAAATTTCCATGTTACATTGAACTGAACTAGGTAACCAAGCTTCCTCTTCACTCAATTCATCGATAGCACAGTTCCATCAACTGCAGAGATTGTTGGGGTGTCAGTGTAGTGTCATTGCAAGTTCTGGGTTTTTTAGGGTTTAAGTGCACTATCAAAGCTCAGGGAACATGAAAAGGTAACTCCAGAATAAGACAATAAGACAGTGGATGATTTTTTTTTATAGAAAATCGATTAATTTTTATGTAAAACCATAACATAAAATATCACAATTGTAATAACACAAATGCCAAAACCTAGTCGAATATGTAATTCCCTGCTTGCACGGATTATATAATATTAGTATTATATATTGGAAATTGGAATGTTTTGAGAGCCTATGTGGTTCACTGCTTGCATGCAACATGCTACGCAAGGAATTCATGCAACCTGCCACTGAAATGAACCATGCAACATGCCATTGAAATCAAACAAGATGTAGACAAGGCATTTAGAGTTCTAATGCATCAAGTAGCAGTTTTTAGAGTTGTCAGGGGTGTAAAGTGTTTTTCGCAATAAGAGGGTCATTCAAAAAAATTTAGGAAAAATAGTTGATCTCCATCTAAAATCATAACATAAAAAAATGTAATGGTTGTAGTACAATTGCCAAAGACCAGGCGATTGTGTTATCTCCTGCTATTGAATTTGGAAGTTTGTAAATTGTATTTCTATTGAGTTAAAGTAAATTGGATTAAGCTTATAGTAAATTGGATTAAGATTATTGTAAATTGGATCAAGTTTTTATTATGTCCTCGACGAGGATAGATATGATTCGTTTAGGCCTATTAATTGGGGTTCACATGAGAAATTGTTTGTGTTTTATAAATTTTTTGCATACTTTTATTTTCAGGTGTATTAGAGAATTTTTTTTAACTATTTTTTTCCTGTTCATTGGTTCGTGTAGGTGACGTTTCTCTAGGGTCTTGTGCTCCAGGACCAAGCGGCGAGATCTGGTCAACAAATGTTTTAATACAACATTATGTAGCTTCAGTCAGCATGTGCACTTCTGGAGATGGGCTCGAGCTTTTCTAGATGCAATGCACTAACAAGGAGTTAATTAATGTAACAATTAGCTAGCTATTCCCTTGTCCTTTCAATATTCTCGATGGACAAATTTTGAGCGGGCTTCCATTTCGAAAACTTCCACAATGTTCATTTGGCATGTATGAGAGGTCAACAGGTTGAATCATGGAAGAAATAAATCAAGTTCTAGGAAAATCTCTAGTGTTGGTGATGAAATGCAAGCGCAACACAGTGCTGAAGAGGGTTTTCACCATAACATCAGCTGTAGATTTCAAAAAGTATCCTCTTACTGGACAAATCAATCGGGGATGTTACATGGCTTCTGAATGTGTCTATGAGTGGAGAAGAGTGAGAAGATAATTTGGAGTTGCCTCCCATAGCCATGAATGATACAATGTTGGGTCTGATTTGGGAACAGATAGCAAGGTTGTCCATTGCACACAGGGAGTAGTCCTAAGGAGAATTTCGACACGGCACCCTCCTTGGTTTCTCTAGCCCAAGACAACTAGCAAAATGGGAAATTGATTGTCGAAGAAGGAGAAATTGACCCCTTTCTCAAGCTTATCAAGGAAGGCATCATTAAACGGCAGGAAGCAGCAGCAAAAGCCATCAAAAAAATTGGTAAGGATTTTGAACCCATTAGGCAGATAATTCAAGAGGGTGTGTGCTCTATTTTTGCTAAGGTCTTGAAATACATTGGTCCCATGAAGGTCCAAAGCATGGTTGCTTGAGCTTTGTCTGAGTTGGTCTCCAATGATCCTGACTCACAGGAGCACTTTTCCCAAAGCGGGATCATCAGGTCACTTGTTGGTCATTTGGCCTTTGAGACCGTTCTCGAATACCAATCATAGAAAGTATACCATCGATGCCAATGCCATGACCATGAAATTTTTTGTCACTCTCACAGCCAAAGATAATAATCATCATACTCAAACTCATCCTTTGTCTGATCTTCAGCTTCAGCGTCAGTCTTAGACAACTGAAAATACAAGGCATTCTTGCCTTCTCTTAAAGCGCTTGAAATTGGAATGCCAATTAAACCCATTTTTAATTGTAAAATTCTTATTCCGTGAAATTTAAAACAAAATGGAGAGTCATATAGGATCGAATATCTCTTCTATAAAGAATATGCTTGATCAAGTGTTTCATTAGTTTGTTTGTTTTTTTTTTTGCAATAGCTTACTTGCATGCTCAAGTTATCATTAACAATGTTTTATTAGAATCAATCCTTTAGTTTATCTTGGTGAGCCTTTACTATGCTCTCTATTTATTCTGTAATATATATATATATATATATATATATATATATCCCATGAAGAAATTGGATGGCGGAGCGGTCGAATAGAGGTCACATCCACTCCATGGAGAGCTCGGCTCTTTGCATCAACCTCAAAACAATATGGAATGGGAGATTTGCTTCAGAGCGGTGCCATCGATCGGAAAAACAATGATCAAGCCAATGCAAATATCGTAGACAGGTTGCAGATCCCTAATCGGGTCCCATTCCCATGGACAGTTTAAGAAGGAATGTGGCTCTGATTGGGTTGGTTTCTGTGACGGATTCAGAGCTGCAAACGATGGTGGAGGAGGAGGATCCAGACGGCGATGGAGCTCTGAACGAAAATGTTTTATGTGTTCTATTGTTCATATTGGGCCATACTTTCTCATCGGAAGCCAAAAAATGGATTCACACGACCCTGGTAATGACAGGATTCTCTGATCTACCGATTGACAAAGCTGGAACCCTAGAAAGGGCTGTGGATCACCCCGATCTGATGCTACAGCAAGGGTGCATGGGTGTTTTGTGGGCGCAGGGAGGGAGATCACCCTGCTCCTAGGCACTGGTGCTTTTGTCCAGGTTGATGTTGGAAGCTCGAAAATATAAGTGGATAAACATCTGCTCGCACGGGACCAAGCTACTGCTAGTTCCGCTTGGCCTACAGAACACGAGTCCGATGTCTCCTCGTATTGTTCTAGATCAGACCACATAGGAAACATCAAATCTGAAGAATGTGATGAGAATAGGAATGAATGTGGTTTTGATGATCCAGAATAGCTACCTCGAAGCACAACTTATGACAGATCTGGTATTTTTTCTTACATCTCCTATATGGGTGGGGTTTCCCTCTGTTTTTTCTGATCTCTCCTCTGAATCTGGGGTTAGGGTAGACATAGACAAGTTCCATATCTTTATAAAATTGACCTCTGGGAAGTCGATTTTAGTATGGATCCATGGATCTGAATCAGTGGAGACACTAATAGCAGAACTCAAGCAAAGAGAGGGTATTCTTAGAACCTCTTTCTTCTTCCTTCATGAAGGCAAAATATTGTAGGAAGATTCTAGGCTGATAGATTATCATATCTCCAAGAACTCAACCATTTTTTTGTTGCACCGCCTGAGGGGGGGAGTAGAAGGAAATAGAGGACCCTCCAGTCCTTCGTCGTATAAAGAAGCAGCTCGACCTAAGGGACCTCCTGCAGTAGCCTCTTCTTCTCCCTATAACAGTCTATATTTTGTGGAAAAGATGGACTCTACACCAACATTAGAGATCAAGAACCCTCAAGTAACAAAACTTTTCAGTACGCTACAATTTGTAGCCACCATTTGTTGTTTTAATGGTTTTTGTCCCAGATCTTTTGATCTCTATCAATGGGTTTACATAAATTGGACAACCAATTGTCAAATCCTCTTATGTTCCAAGGGGTTCTTTGTAGTTCAGTTTGAATCTCAGGAATATTACCAGAAGATGCTAACTCAGGCACCTTGGTTTTGGGGGAGAGCGGGGCTCTTCATAACACCCTGGTTTCCATAGTTTGATTCAAACTCCATGGTGGTAACCAAGATTCCAGTGTGGGTGAGGTTGCCAAATTTACCTCCACCATTCTGGCACCATTTAGTATTGGAAGACATTGGCAATCTTCTGGGCAAGTTTATCAAAAGTGATAGCGACAGGAAAGAACAGGGATTATTTACCTATGCAAGAATTTGTGTGGAGATTGACCTCAACAAAGGACTCCCGGATAGATTACAGCTGAAACATGAATCTTTCAATTGGATTCAGAGATTGGACTATGAAAATACTGCTTTTAGATGCAGATTCTGTCATTTGACGGGTCACCTCCAAGACACATGCCCTCTTCCTAAAAAGTTCACAAAGAAAAAAAAGGGGCAGACTTCTAACTGTAAAAATTGGCAAAAATATTACGCTCCGTCTCTAGATGGGGATGAGGAGAGTGAAGACGAAGAACAATCGGAAGTACAGAAAATTGAGGAAAATATGATGAAATCTGAATCAGTGGATGCACAAACACTAGGAAAAAAGAACTATGGTGCGGAAACACTATCAAACAATGTGAATCCTGCGGATGCTTCTTTTAGTGGACTAAAGCGTGCACATGAAACAGAAAGCTTAGATTCTGATAAAGATCTAGTTATTGTTCAACAGCCAGGGGAGATGGCAGGTAAACAATTGATCGTAGCTGTCACTCCGCAGGATGGTTGGACTGAAGTGAAAAGAAAGAAGATGGGGAAAAAAGGGAAAATA
>LPNX010277384.1:32307-78762 GCA_001517045.1 Pseudotsuga menziesii
CTCAACTTCCTTGTCAAGGGATATGCATTAGCGTTGGAATTTTTTGTTCAAATGGGATTTTTTTTCCATATGGTATTTTTTATTACTAGATAGATATGTGGATTGGTTGTTGAATAAAGTAGGAGACCTAGCCTTCGAGGATTCAATAGTTTGTTGTGCTCACTCCATTTTTTTTAACACTTACAACTCATTAGGTTAGGTTGTCCCTACATAAAATTTATGGTTGCAACTTGAGGTTTGTCTATTTAGAGGACAAAGGTTCTAGAACTTGTGATTTTATTGATAATGCTAAAATACCTATGACCTAGGGTTTTCACACAGTACGAGGGATTATGAAAATATGTTGATTTTACACAATTTACTGCTCTTTGATGACTCAATTGAACTACCACGAGTGACTCTAACACTCAAACCAAGAAGCCAACTTTAAATGTTGGAAACACTCTTGTACACTAATTCAAATCTCATTTTAGATCTTTCCTATACTAAAGCACTATGAGTGGAAAGTGTGGGTACATCATACATGGCTCCTCGCGGTACATCATACTGAATGATAAAGCATTTATATATTTTTTTGATAAGAGGTGTATCAAAGTTTGTCTGCACATAGAGGAAGAAAAAATGTTTAAAAGGATAAAATGATTAAATTAATCATTGTCTTCTTCTTAGTTTGTAGATCTTTAATTGTGAAGGTAAGGTATAGGAAAGGTTCATTTTTTAGAGACTTAAAAAAAGAATGATACATGGTAGATAAGAAAAAAAATGTTTAAAGAATAAAATGCTTAAATTAATTATTGTATTTTTCTTAGTTTGTAGATCTTTAATTGTGAAGGTAAGGTATGGGATAGGTTTGTTTTTTAGAGACTTAAAAAACACACCTAACATAACCTAATAAGACAATATTGCCATGCCTAATGGTGTAGTTGAATAGGGTAAGATAATCTGTCTAAGCATGAAAAAGGATAAGCCTTGATCGTTCCTTCATACAAATAGATTAAGCATGATAAGAAGCTTAATCCAAAACACTACATTTATATAATTTATAAAGATGTTAATGATTTTTTGGTTTATATTAAAAGCAGAAAATGGCATATTCAAATTTATGTAAATATTAAATAAAAAAAACCCAGGTCAACTTATCGACTTACTTAATAGTTGAAAACAAAGTTACACCTTCTCTTGCAATAGTCTATGGCAATGTCGGGGACATTGCCACATCATGGCTCTTGTTGTAAATTAGATTACCAAATTGGAACAATAAATGTTATCCTGCTTGAAGTCACAATAAATTTTATCCCTATGTATTTGATAGATTCAGTTTTTATTCATATTAAGAATGATTTTTTATAAACTAAACTAAATTACCTTCGTAGAAAAATCGTATTTGATAAATTATGATTTATAATGAATTTTTATAAACTAGGCTAAATTAGCTTCATAGAAAAATTGTATTTGATAAATTCTGATTTAATTCTGATTTAGAATGAATTTTTATAAACTAAACTAAATTACCTTCATAGAAAAATTGTGTTAGCTAAATATAGACTAGTATAAAATAAAAAATTAAAGTTAATATAATGGTAAAAAAAATTACAATAAATTGTATCCCTATGTATTTGATAATTTCGAATTTAATTGAGATTTAGAATGAATTTTTAGAAACTAAATTAAATTACCTTGATAGAAAATTTGTTGTTAGCTAAATATAGACTAGTTTAAATCTATATAACAATAAACACCTACCAGGAGATATGCATGGAGTTATGAGACACGATGCAACTATGAAAACCTAGAGATATACATGAAGCTATGATACACCTAGGGAGATATGGGAAACCATGCAGCTATGAGACACCTAGGGGGATATAAACTCATCCAGCATATATAAACAACCTCACCTAATTGTGCAGTTATGTCATTCGGTCAACAACACTCTTCTTCTCTAGTTTGCTACGCTATTATGAGCAGTCTACCCTAGTTGATATGTGCAATGCTCTTATCTTCTTGCTATGCTCTTAAATCATCCACTCACTAAACCTTTGGTTTCATTCCAATCTCTAAGATATACACGACTTCATTCATGCTATAATTTCATAATTAGATTAGCAAACATAACTACAAATACACCCAAGTTTCAAGTAAGATTGTTGGTTGTAACTGTAGAAGCCATCCATTGATTAATTTTTGACATGGAAATGGAAGTACAAATCCCACAAGAATAAATTCTTGAGGAATACTCAAAAACTATGGAAGGAATCGTAGAAGAATTTATTCATATCAGATAAGTTGTAAAGGTAACAGTCTGTGCATAGAATCTGAAGTAGTATCCTAACTAGCAAATCCAACGATTTTCTATTAGTTAGCTAGCATAATAATTTCAAATTCAGATATCAACAACAATAATAATAATAGTATGAACTCAACGTGCCCAATTTGATTGGAACCATTTAAAGTGCGTGAGAAGGCTCGTCAACTTCCATGTCACCATCTACTTCATAAGAGTTGATAAAATCATGGCTGGACAATAGACACACTTGTTCATTCTGTCGATTCAAACTTCCAGTTGCAAGTCCTCTTCTCTTCTATGATTATTCACCTGTATTTTACAAAATAAATTGGAATATACCTAAAATTGCATGTTTGATATTATTAGTTTTCTCATTCCACACAATAGAAAATCCAATCAATTCAATAAATATCAGCTGAAAATACCATATGAAGGAAAGAAACGAATGCCAATAGATGGTATGAATTAGAACATGATATACCATCAATAATGTTACATACCTAAATAATAACAACAATAAATACATAAATATAACATAATACAATATATTTCTATATAGAAATAGAAACATGATAGTAATAACAACAAACAATAATAATATAATGATATAATATGAATTAGTGAAAAGGTGTAACTTTTTATGAAGAGTTGCATTAGACACCCTTTAAATAATTATATATACGGGAAATTCTATCTTGTAAATCATCGCTTATCACTTATCTATCAATTTATAAATCATTTTATATCTACGCATATGTGGGTTATTTCAAAATTTACGGGTTAATTGAGAATATCCAACTATGGATGTTATAATGGTGTTAGAGCTATAAGACCCTTGGAAATTATTTACACTTTGTGTAAATTTGGTTTTTAACCACTATTAGGGTTTCCCTAAAAATAGGACATTGTCCATTAAAATAAAATAAAAAAGATAAAAGTAAAACAAACAAAAAAGGGTAAAAGTGAAACCACACGTGGTTTCTTAAAGTGGGTTTGGGTTTGAATATAAAATTGCATAATAATAACTACTAAGAAGCAAGTGAGATTTGAACTTAGGTAGGGAAGGTAACACTCATTCATCCCAACCACCCAATCTACACCATTTTACAAAATTTACAGGGAAAAAAATCTAAAAGTGCATAATAATTGCTACTAAGAAGAAAGTGAGATTTGAACTTAATCGAGGAAGGTAACAACCATTCCCCCCAGACACCCAATCTACAAGAATTCCTTAGGGGAAGAAATTAATTATTGAAAACTATAGTATACTATACACGATAAAATATTTCTTTCTTTGATATATCTCAGGATAAGAAGGACAACAAAATGGAGTCTCATTAAAAAAACAAGGAAGATTTTCAAGCACTTTAAAAACTTATGTTTCAAAGCTATTCCAAATAAAAGGAACGATTAGAGGAAAAACCATTACTATTTCTATTGCTCTCGACGACCGGAATAATTATATTAGCGATGAATTTGCTAATGAGTTAGCGATTCCAGACTCAAATATAGGTGAAAGGTTAGACTTTTGGAAAACCAAAGAATATGCAATAAGCGATTTACAATGGAACATTGGAGATTATACTGGTGTCTCACAATTTATAGTTAAATCTTTGTGGAGTAGTGACGGTGACCTAGTTTTGGGATTACCATGGCTAAAAAAATTGGGGACTTTTGTCTTAAATGCTGAAAAAAGGTTTCTGGCATTCCCCTATAAAAAGAAAAAAATCACATTGTCGAACATTAACATGAAGACATAATCAGAGGTCGCATCATCTGAAGACTTCAAAGAAATATCAAAGATGTTGTCACAGGAAAATGAGAAATCAATACAGATGATACAGAAGGATTTCGACAAGGTTATTGCTGGTAAAGAAGAAGAGATCTCTCGTCTAAGAGATCATAATCAGAAATTACTTTTGCAAATCAAGAAGGTGAAGGATAAGGCACAATACAAACAAAAGCTAGAAGAGGAGAATCAAGATCTTCAAAAGAAACTATTAGAAAATATCGAAGAGAATACTCGGCTTAAGAAGCATAAACAAGATTTAATAGATCACATTCCAAAGCTTAAATATGATGAGAAAGCGCAAGATGAAATGTTAAGGAACATTAAGAATGATAATTATTCGTTAGAAAAAGAATCAAATACAAATATAGTCCTTTCCACGGTTCAAAAAGAAGCCAATCTAGTAAAAATACAATGTCCAACACATATCAATGCTCAAAAGACAACTCTAATGAAAGAAAATAACATTGTGAAAATTCCTTATTGACACCCCAACCATATAAACGGGTATCGTCGAAAGTGGAAATTGTTGAAAGATAATGGTACTAATGTAATCAAATCTCTCGACGACAGATCAATAGGGAATCCCAACAATCAACAACAAATCAATTTGGGATGGATTGATCTGTCAACATATCGGAAGTTATCCTCTACACTTAGAAGTTCATATCCACATGTTTCATCACCTACGACATCACAAGGAACGATGCGACCACATTATAAGGCTTTGAGGACAAAGCCTTTATAAGAGAGAGGCAATGTTACATACCTAAATAATAACAACAATAAATACATAAATATAACATAATACAATATATTTCTATATATAAATATATATAGAAATAGAAACATAATAATAATAACAACAAACAATAATAATATAATGATATAACATGAATTAGTGAAAATGTGTAACTCTTTATGAAGAGTTGCACTAGACACCTTTTAAACTAGACACCTTTTAAATAATTATATATACGGGAAAATCTATCTTGTAAATCATCACTTATCACTTATCTATCAATTTATACATCATTTTATATCTACGGATATGTGGGTTATTTCAGAATTTACAGGTTCATCCCGAGTTAATTTAGAATATCCAACTATGGATGTTACAAATAATCTAGGAAACAAAATAAGAAAAAACAAATAAATACTACCTGTAGTAAATAAAAAGGATCTAAACTTTATAAACACCATAGCTATCAAATGTTGCATAGCATAGAAGAGGTGAATAGAAACATAGGTAATGTTTCAGAGTTAGACTAAAATGCCACTCCATTATTTAGACCCCTGCTCCACTTTATCTTCTCATGTCCACCTTAAGTAATCTTAGGGGTATGATCCCTCCAACTATGGAAAATATGGGCCTGTTGGCCTAGATCCTAGGGAATCCCCCTTAGTGGGATTGCTTCATGTCCTCAGTCTGAAATTCTCGATGGATGGGTGAATAGAGCCCTCCTGAAACCATGCACTCCTCCTAAAACTAAGTTGTAATGATCCTGAAAAGGTCTGGAGGCTTGCGCTTATGAGGGCAAGTAGATTTGTATAATATCTTTGGTTTTTCTTATTTAGTTAAGTTAATAAATCTCAAACCTATGAATGAGTTAGTAAATCTAGTCTTAAATATCTTACAATTGAATTCCCCTTTCCCACTGTATCATGGTGTAACTTGCAATCGAAAGGGTCACTTATGTAGCTATATGAAACACTAAATGAAGCACGCCCTTCATCTACCTATCTACTTAGGAATATTCAACGGGAACACTGCAACAATCCATTTGCTATGATAAGGGAAGGCACTCGTCTTTTTCAGTATCATTGGGTTACACTGTACATATTTTTAGGGGCATCTTCTCTATTAGAGAGCTTGAAATTCCCTCAAGAACATTCTTGAATTGGTATAGAAGAGTTGATTTCACAACCTATGCATTCAATACCAAGCCCGTCAGCAAACATCCATGCTATAAACCATTTGCTTTTTACAGGAAGAATGTCAACTACGACAATTCTACGAAAAATACTATAAGCAATTATATTAGAGACGAGGATAAACCCACCAAATTCAAATGGACAATTGCTTCGCATGAGAAAATAGAGCGGGTCAGGGTTTTGAAAAGACTCTCTCGAGACAATCTCAATAGAATTGGCAAGGGATTTCTCTTCTACAATATATTGATATAAATTCTCCTCTGTTTAAGATTATCTTTTGTTTTCATTTCTTTTCCTAGGTTTATGATAAATGGACATTAATCTGATTTGTCAACAAAAAGGTCCATAAGAATTTGTAGCAGTTAATGTTCTTTGGAGAACAACTTAAAGTTTAAACGCTGCAATCCCCTCTTGAATGTTTCAACCAATTTTTGTTATGTTTAAGAAGCATATTGAGGTTGGTATTTTGATGCTTGTAGGCACCTCGACGAAACTGTAGACTAATTATTACAACGCCATCTCACGTCAGCTAAACAGTGAAAATCCTCTTCAAGTAATTATTCATAACCATGAATACACTAGATATGATTAAAGCGCCCGATGTGAAACTATCAATCATGAGTCAACGCTATAAGCAAAATATACACGATAAATCACTAACCCAATATGTACTGAGGCTCGCGTCGTTCCACTAGGCTAGACTCGCCGAAGCAGAGTCGATTGATTTAATCCTGCATGTTAAGTTGTTGATCATGTTGACTCAGAAAACATTAGTTCTTGAAAAAAAATACCATTATATGAGATTTAATATGGTGCATATATTGCCAAGCATGTGTAAAATGATGCCATAGAACCAACGTCGATTCATCACATTTACTCTCAAATGGTATGGCAAATCTATTCATCAGTTTTACCTTCCATTGTTATGGCATATTGCAGAGCTCTATAGATTCCCTCCATTCATCAGGTTTACTCTCCAATTCTATGGCATACTGCAGAGATCTGAGGGAGGGACTTGTTGCTCCGCAGCTTCCCTTGTGATCTTTGAGGTCTCTGATTCTCGAGTCGGGTAATGAATGATGCAAAATTTCATCACGCAACGAGTTCAAAAACCACTGACCCTACTGAATATGAACTCAACTTAAAGTCTTGACAAGAGGGACAGTAGATCATATTTTGATAAGACAATTTTTTTGAATAGTAAAGTAGGGTTACTGGTGCGTTTGGTCCATCCAACGGACCAACAATGAAGTCAATGGCTGACTTCACTGTTGGTCCATTGGATAGACCGAACGCACATGTTTTCAATGGTTGACTTCACTATTGGTCAGTTGGATGGACCGAACGCACATGTTTTTTTACTGGGCCTTTGCCTATTTTTCCATGTAGCCCTTTTTGTAGAAAACGTCATTCTTTTGCTATTTAGCGACTTGCTCTCGATCAGATGGCATTCATTTCATTGTGACTTCGTTAATCGAAAGGCTATACGATACAACAATGGATGTTTGAAAATTTAATTATGAAAAACAACAATCCTAAACCTTTTCTTGTGTGGAAGAGAACATAGTGAAGAAAATGTCAAGTCAATGGGCCTGGCGAGTCACTACTATCGTGACACGCCACTTACTTCAAACCCTATCCTACATTTATCAGAATACAAAATATATATAAATCAAAATCCATGCACCATGCCAGGGATAGGTATTAGAGGTGTATGTGAATGATAGAAGCTCAAAGCACAGAAATTGACCCCACATCTTTAGAGAAAATCCGTCTGATAGAAACTCTTCTTTTTCTTTATGATGTGAAAATAGGAAGACAAGTATCGACATTGAAGTGGATGAGTTCCGAGAAGGTGAGATCAGTAGGTAGTATGCTTGAAGTAACTGGCCACAGTACAACTATGCTCCTCTGAGTTGGGAACTAATGGAGAGATTTAACATTAAATAAAGATTATAAAACCAATAGCCATGGCCACTTAGCCGAAGCATCTAAACAATTGGCACAGGGACTGTTAGAGGGCACACTTTGCACACATGTAGGGTGCAAAGCGCAGAGACACCAAGGAAGAAAACACAAAACTTGCAAGTCGCAGTTAATGAGCATATTGTTCGAGGGCACACTTTGCACATATGTTGGGTGCAGAGCGCAGAGACACCAATTAGGAAGAAAACACAAAACTTGCAGGTCGCAGTTAATGAGCATATAGGAAAGACCGTTCTGAGCACATGCCAGGCCCACATTGGAACACCTTGCATGAAAATGGTACGCATAGCTATAGCTAAGCAAATAACGCTAACGCTAAAATTTATTTATCTCTAATCTTGTTTTTCTTTGACAATGTCCATCTTGTATTCCCTTAGAAATGGTGGGGCCATGGTGCCGGCTCGCGAACAAGAGCATGTGATGTCTATCTGAAATTAGGGTGCCACCTCACCAACCATAACTCCACCATGTGGCACACCTCCCCTAAAACGAGGAATAGGAAATTATAGGATGAAGTATAAAACACACTATTCACTAAATTAGATTTTGTTGTAAAGTAATTGAAGTTAATGTGGACCAGATCCACGTGGCCCAACTGTATGCAGTTATTTTGACCCAAAAATACTTGGCATACCCAATGACGAACTTAATCAAGTTGATGAGCTTATGATGGGTTTCCTTGAGTTGCTTTAAAAAAATACTTATAGCTTATATTAGTTGTAAGGATTGGTTTGTCCTATACATACAAGTTTTGTTTTTTATTATTATTAAAAATACAATAATTAATTAAAGTGGTTTTATTAATATAATAATAAATTAATTATTAATAAAACATTGTCTAATTATTATTATAATTACTATAATATTATAATTATAATTAATAAACTAGGGATGATTATTATATAATTATTTTAATATTATAATTAATGAATTAGGTATGATGAAAGAGGGTTATGCTATCCATGGTGAAGGTAGGTATGTTGATGGCATGTGGTACCTACACATGGGAAGAATCACTAAAACAAGGAAGACAACTATAAGTTATGTTGTATCTTTCTTTCTTCTTTCTTTTTTTTTTTTTTTTTTTTTTTTCTTTTTCAGATGGAAAGATCCACAGGAAACCCAGCAATACTTCCTCACATTCGTGGATGGTAGAGGTGGTAAACCGTCGACCATCCTAGCAGAAGGCCTAACCCTAGAGGACTCAAGGCTCGAACCCGTGCCCTCCCCCCGAACCGAGAGAGTATGTGCACGTCTTACCAATTGAGCTAACCCTTGGGGCTTTAAGTTATGTTGTATCTTTAACACAAAGTCGATTATGTCTTGAATAGATTGTTAAATAGA
This sequence comes from Pseudotsuga menziesii, assembly GCA_001517045.1. Lineage (NCBI taxonomy): Eukaryota > Viridiplantae > Streptophyta > Pinopsida > Pinales > Pinaceae > Pseudotsuga > Pseudotsuga menziesii. Next base: position 41,649 of record LPNX010277384.1, read on the forward strand.
TCATTAGGGAGGGCTTTCTTGTGGATTGTTTATTTATTCATTAAATTTAAGATCTTTTTTTGTTTTTCAAATATAAATTATTTATAAATAGTATGGTTGTTATTGAGTTAGAGGATGGAGATGGAACTCGATGAGGTGGCCTATTAGAGGACCCACTCAAAGGGGTGTAAATATGGTGCGAGACTACTAGGGAAAGTATTGAAATGATGGAAGAGGTCCCAAGGAACACCAATGTTTCAATCATGGGGATTTCCAACTCTTTAGGGCGATATCGTATAGTGGGGCAATCTTCTTCTCCTAAACATGTTGATGATGTCATTGTTAGGAGTTTTGAAGACTGGGATAGGGTGATAAGAAATTATAGAACCAAGGAGACGACCTAAAATAGTCACAACACAGATTCTATGCATTTCTCAACCAATTGCATTAGCCCTAGACTCCCTCACCCCCATGTAAATACTGCCACGTGCTTTGTTCAGGTGGGAGGTTGAGCTCTGAGTCATGTTGTGTTGGTGGAACACAATGGAGTTATTTGTGCAGAGTTAGGGTCTTCAAAACTTTGTCGTGGATTGAATCTCGTAGTGTCACAAACCTATAGAACACAAACTCTGTCAAGGGCAGAAATTAAACCTACCAAAAAAAGTTGCATGAAGAGGAAATTGTTCCCTCAAAACTTGATTCTAGGGAAGTTGTTCATTTGGATGATGTGATAACAACATCAAAACAAACCCTAGTTGGGTGTTTTCGAGGATGACATTGCAAATTAATCGGTATTAAGGAATGGGTGCAGAGCACCTAGTCTCCTTCTCTCGGTTATTCTTTAGAGGTTTTGGCTCATGGGTGGTTACTCTTCAAATTTAGGGAGAAACCCAATGCTTCTCGAATCTTGTCAAGGGTGTGGACATTGGAATCCTCATTGCTTAGCTTGAAGTGGTGGAGTCCTTTCTTCAACACTTGTAAAGAATGCATGGAATCTACCTTGGACTAGGTATGGTTCCACGGGAATCCCTTGTATTTTTTGACACCGAATATATTCAAGCACGTAGGGGATACATTTGGTATCTTTGTGGATTTTGACAAAACTTTTCAAACTACGAGTTGCTTAATAGTCACTAGGATGTTGGTTAAAGTGGACCTTAGGGATGGTTTTGCTAATTCTATGGTGATATTGTTGGGTGAATGTTCCCACTGTCAATTACTCAATTGTGAAGGTATTCCTTTCTATTATAACCACTGCCATAATTATGGATACCTTGGGAAAACTGCTCCCTTATACCCTTCCAACTATCACATTAGATCTGGCAAAAGCAAGTTTGTCCATATGGGTGGGTGAATGGAGAGATTTTTCTTTGGAAATTTGTTGATGTCGAGGTGGTCTTGGCCTCTAGTCTTGCAGTGGGTGATTTGGATGCAAATGCAATATAATGCTCGATCGATACTCATCTCGTTATTAATTTGTCATAGTGGTCTAGGAACTGAAAACACAGTCTCACAAAGAATACAGACAAATATGCATAAAATTGGCAAAATGGTGCTGCAATGGGAGTAGCAGCTATGTATAATCAATGAATAATCAATAATACAATACAATAATCATGCAAGATGCATGAATGCCAAGACAATTTGAATTCCCAAGGAGGTCATTCAAATTGAATGAATGGGTGTAGCTTAAATGACTATAAGCCATAGTAAACACACTAGTTAACCAACTGATCAAGTGCCAATTGACTCAACTGAGTCCTAACTGAAGTCAGAGTGCAATGAATGACTAAGTCTAACTGAAAGTAGCTTAGACACATGTCACTGCATGCCAACCAACAAGTGGTAGCGCATCAACAACTCCAATGAACCCCGGTGAGATTAACTGAAGTCAAACTGGCCATCAGAGGTAGTTGGAGGCACCCTTGTTAACTCCAATTCATTAAATATTAATAAAATAATCAATATAATGAAAGGAGGGGCCTTCACCACTCATCTTAACTGATTGTAACCATCAGTTAGAAATTAGGTGCATTTATGACACTCAAATCACCCTCGGAGTGCTCCCGTTTCCCTCCCCAAATGAAGGAGAAGGCTTAGTTGGCATCCTTGACTGAAGGTAGGCATGGGTGTGCTTATGTTGATGTCATACAGTGCTCCTCTGATGCCAATTAAGTCAATAAAACTTAGGAGAGTGGTTTAACAAGGTCAAATTGACCAAATTAAGTGTGCATGGTGGGTAAATGTCTCCAACACTAGTGACATCTAATGTTAGAATTTTGAAGGATACAAAAATCTCAACAACCCAACCAAATCAATTGGTTCCTCCTCCTTAATACCCCACAAAATAGGTGACATGGGAACCTATGGTTGAGTCAATTGGTCTCACTTAGATGGTCTCGATTCCTACTCAAGACCATGGAAATCCCCTATATTCCTTGGCAAGCCTCTCTCTGCCTATCTTGAACTCATATGGAAACTTAATGCTCTGGATGTCATGTTATTTTCGCACTTCAAAAGGGACAATGACAAGTGTGGACACCAAAATACCACAACTAATAGAGCATGTGATGCCCAAACAAAGCCTATCTTTTACCATTCTAGGGTTTGAAGAGGACTTACCTCATTCCCCACACATATTAAATAATGCTACCAATATGGATGGCTCGTTCAACTCAAATGTGGCGGTTCATTCATACAACCTCCATTCTAGGTCTACAACTAAAGCCTGTAGTTTCAAAATGCTTCTAGGAGGCGTGGGCTCAAATTTATCTCTCCTACATAGCCTGGAAGTAGAGTCAGAAAGTATTTTCTTCACATGGCTCAAAATAAAGCAGTTAGTAATATTGCCTCTAGTAGACAACAACCAATTGATGGGGTTCCTAGAGAAAAGCACAGCCCTAAAATGGTGTCCCAACGATCTACCATTCTTTCAACTAAAGGGGGTTGGCTAGTAACTCTAGCAAATTGGCCCTTGAAAAATTAGTAGTAGTTCACAACCCTTCCTAGATTTTTCTACATGAAGTAATGTGTGAATGGAGGAAGGTGGTGGATGTTTTCTCTAATGCAAGTTTTCAGTTTTCAAGGGTGGAAGGTGCAGGAAGGATCATTTTTTATCCAGGACGAAATACTGTTAATTCTTATGCATGGGGACTTGGAACAAAAACTAATAATGAAGCATAACGGTTGGCTCTCCTCCATGGTTTAGAAATAGTCTCGACTCTAAAATTACACCATTTGATGGTTATTGGGACTCCAAGTAGGTGATTAAGAAGATGTGTCAAGGGTACACAACAAGTTCTTCAAGCTATAGAAGGATCTATGAGCATATATTGTATCTCAACAATCCTCCTTTGATAAATTTTTATCATGTGAACAAATAATATAATGGGATAGCTGACAAACTAGATAATAATGGTGCTAGGAACATGTGGGGCATGGTTGTTTATGCGAATAATTCAATGGTTAGAAAATGCATCCCTTAAATAAGAAAATCAAGTCTTCATATTGTAAAAAAATCCAACTTATAAGGAAACAAGTTTGGAGTTTGGTGGAGTTTCCTTCTCCCTCCCCTTGGCCTTATACACTTTTATGGTGCAGGACACTTGGATGCTCACACATCAAGTCTAGGATAGAGATGCACAATGTTGGCATTAACTTCTCTAAATTTGCAGTGTCTTCCCCATCACTTGGGAAAGTTTGCACACTTGATTTTAATGGTGCTTTGCTGGAGTCAACGAGAAATATGAAAGGCGAAGAATTGGGAAAATTTAACCATATGGCGGTGGAGGATTTTGGAGAGATGGAATTCAATGATGTGGGGGGAGAGCGATATTACCTTCACCTTCTAGTCCCTTTATTTTGGTAATCCTAAAATTGTTCACCATTGCAATTCGCAGGAGAGAAGAGAGCATTCAATAGGAAATTACTTGAAGCTTTCTACGGAGAATGTGGCGAGTTGGTCTAAGATTTTTGCAAATATTAGGGGAAGCATCAGGGATTTCAAGAAGCATATCAAGAGGGTCTTCAAAACTGCGAGTAGAGCTACGCAACAAAATATCTATGTATCAAAGGATGCTAAATGCAATTCATTGTAGCTCACTTGTTTGGATTCCCATATAGAATATCCGGAGGATAATGTGAGACATCTCTTTTCTCTAGTAGATGAAATAAGGGAGTAGTTCAACAAGTTGGCCAAGTTGAATCAGTGCAACCACTATCAGGAATCCCACTATGAATATTTCCATCCAATGGGAGATATTTCAGTAGTTTAGTAGGCCTATGGTCTCCCATGTAAGCAATAATAGACAAATGTCTCCATTTCACCCGTTTGTTTAGCATTTTTTTTGCAAATTTTTGTGTAAACAGTTTGTTCAGATACACTCTTCGTAGTTTTTGGATAAGGATGGAAATCCTATTGGGAAATTTTTCCAGAATATAGAAGAATATAGGATTTCTACCTCAGGAAATATTAACTATCAGAATGAGGTTCTTTTTGTATATGGCTAGTTGTGCACAACCTTTTTAATATAATTTCTATTTCTTGTTGCTATTAAAAAAAATGGAGGAAGGCAGTGGAGGAATTAGGCAAATAATTGGGAGGATGGTCTTTTGAATCCTTGGATGTATGTGGTAGATTTAGTGGTTTGGTTACAGATTGGAGGGAAAGAGACCTTCTACTCACACATGATTGGGGTTTTGATTTTGGCATTGGTTTGGAATTACATTATAGGGATATTGGTAGAGACTTGCTAACAATTAACAGCTACATACATTACTCAGAATGGATTGAGTATTAGGAAAATATATTCAATAAATCTTCTCTCAGTAAGGATACGGTAATACTGGGGGTGTGACCAAAATTTCTCCTTAAGGTGCTCATAGGTGTTGGGACAACAATCGAAAAATGACATTCCATAATATGTTTTCATAGAACATCTTGATGAGGCCAGCCTAATAGATGTTTCTCCTAATAAATTAAAACCTACTCGGAGTAATAAAAGAGTTTGGGATGGGTGGACAACCAAAATATTAGATAGATTTTTTGTTTCAGGGCACTTTCTTGAAGCCTCCTTTAGGTTGAAATAGTGGGTGAGTATGGGTGGTGGCTTTAACCACTTTTCAGTTTTTCTAAAACTCTCATATGGGGAAAAAACCACCTAACCCCTTCAAATTTAAGTTAGAATGGTTGAAAGCAGATGACTACATCAATCTGGTTAAAATCATATGGGTTACTTATGATGCTTCAAGGTGTGACTCAACAAAAACTCAATTCCTAGTGAACCTTAAGAAAGGAAAAGAATACACCATTGGATGGGCTCATGAGAAAAAGTAAAGGACAACAAAGAATTGTCGGAGACATAATAAAAATTGGCACAAATATACATATTAGAAATAGGAGGATTCCATGAGGAAATCACAAAGGTTGCTCTAGTCAGTCTAGAAAAAAAAAAGGAAAAAGCATTTGTTAGCTAAAAAGGAAGCAGCCTAAAGGATTAATAGTTAGGTTGTAACATCAATAGGCTATTAGGACTCAAAAATTTTCCATCACCTACAAATTATTGAAGGAACACTAACACTATTTGAAAGGTGGTGGACCTAGAGGGAATGGATCCATGTTAGTTTGAAGAGATTTCCAAGGTTGGCGTCACACACTTCATCTCTTTATATAAAGTAGAGGACAAAGAATCCATACATGAACTATTCTATCTCTCTCAGTATATCCCAATTTTAAAGATGAGGAGGAAAACCAAATGCTAATGAAGGAGATGAATTGTGACATCCTATATGTATCTCTCCCTAGTTTTTATAAGGACATGAGCCTATGGATGGATGGGTGGAAGATTAAATTATTCCTCATTTTTTCTGACCTCTTTTGGGGCGACCTCCTAAAATTGGTGGAAGAGACCAAAAGAACAGGATCGATCTTGGTAGCCTTCAACTCTACTTTCATCTCCATGATCCCCTAAAGTGACAATCCCATTACTTTTAATGAATTTCAATCCATATTGTTGTACCATTGTATATATCAAATTGTGTCTAAATTCATTGCAGGTATGATAAATAAATTACTCTCCAAGTCAATCTCTATCAGGGTATCTTTTAAGGATTCTAATATTCTACTTAAGTATAGTATTCTAGGCGATTGTTTTGGATTGAAAATAACATGCTTATAGATAGGTAGGCGAATATTAAATATGAAACATAAAATTAACACTTAAATGTGTAAATTTTGGTGAATATTATGATAAAAAAACATATTTTATGTAAATATAGGCGATATTAGACACTAAAATGACCAAATAGTGATTTTACTTTTTTTTTAAACCCAAAAATAGCCAATTGGTGAATTTTTCCCCTAAAAATTATCCTAGTCTCTATTGAACAATTTTATTTTTTGGAGAAACCATAGATCCATGAGGCAAGGTATCTCAAGAAGGATTACACTCAACAAGAACCAAGGATCTTCGAGCTAGAGTGATCAAGATTGATTCGTTGAAGGATTTCAATAGGGTAATATGGCTCTTTATAAGGATGCTACTAACTCATTTGGGTTTCTGAATACCTTTTATCACTTGGGTGATGAGCATGGTATTTTTTAAGGATTCCAATAGTATACTTAAGAATAGTGTTATAGGCAATTATTTTGTTTTGAAAAAATCATATCTATAGATAGGTAGGAAAATATTCAATATGAAGCATAAACTTTACTACTGAAACTTGTAATTTTTGGTGAATTTTATGTAAATATATGCAATATTAGAGAATAAAAATGACAAAATAGTGAATTTATTTTTTGAAAAAAGGCCCAAAATATAGCCAATTGGCAAAATTTCACCCCTAAAGTTTTCCTTGACGATGAGCAGCCCATCTTCAATATCCTTTGCAATCCTTATAAATTGTATTTCCTTGAGTTTCTTTCACCCGAGAAGGGGATTAAGGCAAGGATTCACACTATCTCTACATTTCTTGTGTTAGCGGCAGAAGGTCTTAGTTGAGCCTAACTAAATGCAAAAATATTAGGACTTTTTGCAAGCATAAACATGGGGTTTCCTACCATTTTCACACCTTCTGTTTGTGGATGAGATACTAATTTTTTGTGATCGTTCTCGAAGGGAAGCGGCACCTGTCAATAGAAGTCTTGATATCTACATCAAGACTACATGAATGATGATATATGAAGGTAAATCCACCATTTCCTTTGCAAGGATGGTGGACAAAGATAGAGAATCCTTTCTTGAATCATTTTTTTTCCAACAAACAAGTTTAGACTTAGGGATGAAATATCTAGGATTCCTCTTGAAACCCAATGTGTACCTAAAATCATATTGGAGGTGGTTGATTTGGAACTTGGAGAAATAGATTAACATTTGGTGCAACTGATGATTATTTAGACAAGGACGTTTGGATTTCATGAAAGATGTTTTGGAGGAAAAGTTGATATACTGGATGTCACTGGCTTAGATCCCCAAAGGAATCCTAGAATTAATTAGAAGGCTAATATTTAGGTTTTTGTGGCAAGGAAAATGTGATAAATGGATACTTCCCTAGGTTAAATGGAAACATTTTTCCAAGCCAAAAGGTTTGGGGGGGGCAGGGTCTCAAAAACATTTTTCTAATCTCGTGTAGTTTGGCTACAAAATTATCTAGTGGTTAATCGAAGCATCTAGTTTGTGGTGCAAAGTTGTTACCTAAAAAAACATTTACCAATAGGAGGTTGAGGATTGGATCACGAAGCTGAGGAAAAATTTACACAACATGTCTATTTTTTGGAAATCTCTCATATTGGCATTTAATGTCATTGGGAAAGGAAAAGATTGGAAAGTGGGTGATGTCATTAAACTACAACTAGGTGAAGACCCTTGAGTCTGAAGCAATCACCTCCACCTCCTAAATTACCACATAATACAATTTTTGAGAACTCTAGGGGTATTCTATTCACATGTTGCATATCCTACTGATATGACCATTTAGGGACAAGCATGGCTATCAGCACTTGAATTGGGGTTCAACAATAATGATGCACATGTATGGCACTTTTTTGTAACCAACCTCAAATTCCATCATGTTCAACTAATGGAGAAAGATGATGAATTAATATGTTATGGATATCCCATGGAGGTTTACACACCCAAATATGGTTATCAATTTCTAAGTGTGGAGCTAAATGATAGGGTTCCTATTTATTGGTGGAAATAGGTATGGAATTTATTTGACCCCTAAATCCAAATTACATATGTGATGCTCACTAAACAACAAAGTTTTATCATGGGACCTGTTATAGAGGAGGTCCTTCCAAAGACCTAGACATTTCCCTTTATGTGATTTTAATGTTGAATCTAATGTTCATATTACCTTGTCCTCACTCTTCACTCTACATGCATGGAAGAACATCAAAGCACTCATAGGGATAAAAGACACATGTAGAGGACAATTTGTCAAGGAGGGACTAAGGCTCTAAAGTGAAAATGGTTATACCAAATTGTACAGATCCTTGTCATCAATACTTGCATGGGGAATTTGGTTAGCTCGCAACAAGTTATTGTTTGAAGGACTATCCTACAACAAAACTGGCAGTTAGCGTCATGTTTAGCGTCCCTTTTTAATGTCGGTTTTCCCCATTGAGTGGACCAAATAGACGTTAAACCTGGTGCATCATGGACAATTTTTAAATTGCCTAAAATTACATCCCATTTAGGGTCCCAAATAGTGTGTCATTTAGCATCCAATTTATCATGCTGATTAGTATCCCTATCAGTGTCCATTTTTTTCGTCCAAAATAGCATCCCAAATATCATCACATATAGTTTTCAGTATGGTGTTGGGATTAGCATCCCCTTTAGCTTCCTTTTTTAGCATCTGCTTTGTTCACTTATACCAAGAATTATGTCCATGTATTTAGAGTAGCACCATGTTAGCGTCTAGATTAGCATCTATGTTTTCTTCCACATTAGCTCCTTGTTTGCATCCATATGGCCAATATTACATCCATGTAAGTGCTACCACATTAGTTCATTGTTTTGCTTCCCATTTTGTGCCTTGTTTTGCTTCAAAATTGGCACCAAGTTTTGCTTCCCATTTTTCACCATGTTTTGTTTCCAAATGGGTGCTAAGTTTTGCTTTCCATGGTGCACCCTGTTTTCTTCCTATTTAGTGTCGTGTTTTGCATCCACATTAACATCCAATTTTGCAACCATGTTTGCTACCACATTAGCACAAACATTTGCATCTAATTTTGCACCGATATAATTATTATATCAAATTACTATAATGATTTCATTAATTTCAATAGTTCTCATTTGTCATTAATTTCATAGTTCTCAAATAACATAATGAAACATACAAATTAAGTAGATATCACTATTGGAATTAATTGCATAACATTTATAAAGAAACTTAAGAGAAATGGACAACATTCATTGAAGTAGTAATTTCATCATATTTATTAATTCTCCATCAAAATATCATTGACAACTTTCAATATATGTAAATTTTCAAATTAATACTGATAACATAATCATTATCTTTCATTAAGAAAAAGTGAAATTAAAATACATCATTAGATCAATAACCTCTCATACATATCATTATAGTAACGTTGAAAGAACAAGTGAACGTTATATATATATATATATGGTGACCCAATTTCGATTCCTACAGGGGAGGTGTTAGTAGAATAGTACTGCACCCCAAAAAATTCCTGTGCGACTGCGGATGCCGTACTCTCAACAACGCTCCGTGAGTTGCTTGGAGAAGTTCTGCCAGTTGAATATATATATATAGTATATATATAATCTTCATGGATAGAGATATGGCATTGTGAGCCCTAGATTTCCAATCCCTAAGTCAAGAATTTGCATCCTGCTTGTCGCCGCAACTTGAGGAACCACTCAACCAAGCGGATCCCTTGGTGAATAAAACTCTCTTCTCAAACAACGTGACCCTTGAGATATCTATAGCTCATTCGAGCATTGATCCAGGGAACTTGAATCCCTCCAAATATCTTTATGTCGCTGTCCAACTCCAAAATTTGCACGACGGATCTGGGTTTCCCCTTCTTTGTGCGGCTCCTCTTTGGAGCGATTCATTGTTTTTTTCTACTCCCTTCTAACCCTCTGTCTCTTCTTCAGATATTGATAAGGAATTAAAATTGTCTCTTAAGCATAAAGCCTCGAAATTCTCTTCATAACAATTGGTCACTGTCCATAACTCATCTCCTCGTGATAATTCATCATGGTGGATTGATGTCTGAAAGAAGAGAAGGGATCCATGTAGGTTAATCCAAATATTAAGTGTCTCTCTTAAGATTTTTTTTAGGAGTTTTTTTTCTGGTTTGTAATTTGGTGTTCTAGTTGTGGATAGGTTGTTTTCATCTGGCCTAGTTCTCAGTAGGCTAATGTTTGTATCAGTATGTACATGTTTCTTTGATTAATGGAAGGACTCTCATATATATATATGATAACAATGTTTATTTTTGGTTAACTTGATGTCTTGTTCTATCATGACTTGAAAATTGATAGTGAACATGTGTATGTGTGAGTATTTTTGCATGCTTGTGGATACACTTGATATGTGTGATCATTATTTGTTAATGAGATTATATCTATATTCATGGTTGGAAAACTCATGAGAATGCATGGATTATAACACTATTTGCAATATAACACAAATACACATTATGGCATGAAATTAATATTAACACTTAATATTGAATATTTATTTTTGTTTCCAGAAAACAAGTGAAGATGGATGCTTTGATGATGATCCATACTATGCTAAAAGTGGACCAAGGAAATGAGTTGATGATAATAATTATGGATCATATCAATATAATGATGAAGACGATGTTTGGTTCGACGAATATGATGAGGTTGATGATCATGATGATGATGCTAACGTTGGTGGTGGTATCCATTAGTTCTAGTGTTGACATTGTGGATGTTTATTACTTTCTCCATGTTATTGGACATGTATTGTTCTTTTATGATGATCCAAGTTCATATTACAATCTGGTTTGTATTGATTTGTATCATGGATTGATATCGACATATAAACTTTGATTTCCCTTGTTCATTTTGATTGTTCTATATATTGATATCATTTTTTATTTATTTCTTGTGATATTGGTATTTTCATACACACACAGGTATATATCATTTGTCTAAAAATAAAAAATATTACAAAGTTTACAATAAGATAAATAAATTATATATGCAACATTAATTATCCATATGATCATACTAGTAATGACACTACACTAAAAATGAATGGTTCAACCAATGATGAATTGTTTAATTCAATTAATAACCACTATTATTGAATTATTCATTATCATAGTCAAGAATTCAAATTCAATTCATTGTTTGATTACTATAATTACACTAAAAATTTCATGCAAAAGAAGTATAATATATGGTCCTTAAGTAACATGCAATGCATTAGTTTCCTTCAAATGATGATTTTTTGAAAGTTGTTTTCAATGGATCTCTATTTCACTACTTTGATTGGATTTTGTGCCCTTAGTTGAAATTCACCAAATATCCCTTAATGGCTATAGGAAGCGAGAAAATCACAATAACTTGAAAATAGAGACTTGGATGGACAAACCTTCAATTCCATTGGACTCATAACATTGGAGTATCCCTATGGACAACCCTCTACCACGAATGCATAGACTGAACATTGGTTATTTCAATGATTTTCATAACTAGGGTTTTGCTCAGTAACATGCAATGCAATTTCTAAATGAGATTGTAAATTTTGGAAAACTTTTCAAAGTGAGCATGTTGACGGTGTCAGCATCTTGACTTTTCCATACAATATTGTAGGAGGTCTCAATTTTTCTATTTGGATTGGATTTTATACCCTCAGTTCAAATTCCCCAAGTCTCCCTGAATGACTTTAGTAAGCAATTTTAAAGTCACTGTTACTTGAAAACCAAGAATCAGATGGAAAAAGTGTTAGATCCTTTGAACTCATGACATCATATTACAGCTATGGACACCCATCTACACTAACTCCATAGACCGAACATTTGTTATTTCGACAATTTTCCCAACTAGAGTTTTGCAAAGTAATATGCAAAGCAACTTCTGCATTATAGGGTAAATTTAATGAAAACTATGCCAACATAATGTTTGTACATCATGGTCATCTATATGTTGCCCATAAAAGCTTACAGGAGGTTGCAACTCTAGATTATATTGCTCGATTTCGTTGTTATGCCCCTGGTTGAAATTTGTCAAGTGTCGAGTGAATGACTATGGGAAGCAAGTTGAAGCTTTCCATAAATCGATAATTGATGCTCAAATGGAGAAACCATTAGTTACGTTGGAATCGTGACATCAAAGTACCGCTAGGGAAACCACTCTAGCATGAGTCCATGGACTGACTATTGTTTATTTTGATGATTTTTGCAACTAGAGTTTTTCTCAGTAACATGCAATACAATTTTTGCATTAAGGGGGTAAAAAATTTAAAAATTTTCCAAGTAAGGGTGTGGGCATCATGGTCATATTGGCATTTCCCAAACACTTACAGGAGGTTATGACACTCAATTATGTTGCTTGTTTTGGTTTGTATGCCCTTAGTTAAAATTCACCACGTGTCCTTGAATGGATTTCGGAAGCGAGTTGAAACTTGTCATAAATCAGTAACCAGGGATAAAAAGGAGAAAACGCCAGTTCCATTGGAATCGTGACATCGAAGTACATTTAGGGACACCACTTTAGCATGAGTCCATGGAATTACCATTTTCTATTTATTTTTCGCAACTAGATTTTTGCTCAATACATGCAATGCAATTTTTGAATTAGAGGGTAAATTTTTTTAAACTTCTCCAAACGAGGGTGTGGAAATTGTGGTCATATAATCCTTACACAGACACACTCACAAGAGACAATGGGACACAATTCCATTGCTTAGTTTCTTTTTTATTCCCTTAGTTGAAATTGGCTTTAAGTGTTTCTTAATGGATTTGGGAAACTAGTTGAAACTATCCATAACTTGATAAATAATGCTTGAATGGACAAACCGTTAGTTCCATTGGAATTATGAATTTGGGGTACCACTACAGACACCACTCTAGCATGATTCAATGGATCACGCATTGTCTATTTTGATGATTTTCGCAACTAGGATTTAGCTCAGTAACATGCAATGCAAGTTTTGCATTAGAGGGTAAGTTTTTGAAAACTTTACCAAACAAGGGTGTGTCCATTGTTTTCATATGAGACTTTTAGGTGGTTACAAAACTCAATTCCTCTCCTTATATTAGTTTTTACACCCCTTGTTGAAATCCACCAAGTGTCCCTGAATGGCTTTGGGAAGCTTGAGTTGAAACTTTCCATAACTCGATAATCGAGGATCGAATGGACATACCATTAGTTTTGTTGAAATCATAGAATGAGAGTAATTTTAGGTACAACACTCTATCATGTGACCATAGACCAATCGTTGTTGTTTTTTTACGATTTTCCCAACTAGGGTTTAGCTTAGTAACCTACAATGCAATTTGTGCATTAGAGGATATTTTTTGAAAACTACGTCAAATAAGAGTGTGGGAATTGTGGTCATCTTAGACTTGCAAAAATACAGTTGCAGGAGGTTATGGAACTCAATCACACTGCTCAGATTAGTTTTATGCACCTGGTTGAAATTTGCGAGTTGTCCCTCAATGGCTTTGGGAAGCGAGTTGACACTCTCCATAACTTGATAATCAATGCTCGGATGGAAAAAATGTTAGTTCTATTGGAATCATGATATCATATTACCACAAGAGACATCAGTCTATCATGATACCATGGACTCAATGTTGTCTACTTTGATAATTTTTGCAAGTAGGGTTTTGCTTAGTAACATGCAATTCACTTTCTTCATTAGAGGGTAAATTTTTTAAAACCTTACCAACTAATTTAAGGGTGTGGGAATCATGTTCATATCATCCTTGACCAAACACACTTTCAAGAGGTTACGACACTCAATTCCGTTGCTCACTTTGGTTTTTATGCCTAGGGTTGAAATTTTCCAACTGTCCCTAAATGGTTTTGTGAAGCGAGTTCAATCTTGATGTAACTCAAAAATTGAGGCTCGGATGGAGAAAACATTAGGTTCATTGGAATCATGAAATTAGAGTACCACTAGGGACACCACTCTATCATGAGTCCATGGACTAACCATTATCTATTTTGAAAATTTTCACAACTAGGGTTTTACTTAGTAACATGCAATGCAATTTCTGCATTAGTGGGCAAGTTTTTGAAAACTTTGCACAATGAGGTTATGGGAATCATGGTCATCTCATCCTTTCCCAAAAAAACTTGTAGGAGGTTATGGAACTCAAATTTTTTTCTTGGTTTGGTTTTTATGTCCCCGATTGAAATCACAAAGTGTTCGTGAATGGCTCTCGGAAGCGTGTTAAAACTTGCCATAAATCGATAATCAAGGATGGGCTGGATAAAATATCAGTTCCTATAGAATAGAGACATTAGAGTACCCTTAGGGGCACCAATATATTGTGATTCCATGGATCAACCATTGTATATTATTATAATTTTTTCAACTAGGGTTTGTTGATTAGCTACATGCAATGCAATTTCTGCATTTATGGGTAAATTTTTGATATTTTTTCCAAATAAGGGTGTGCGTATCATGAACATCTTGGAATTCTCCAAAAAAAAATGTAGGAGGTTATGAAACTCAATTCCATTTCTCAAATTAGTTTTTATGCACATGGTTGAAATTTTCCAAGTGTCCTTTAATGGATTTGGGAAGTGAGTTGAAACTTGGCATAACTCGATAATCAAGGATCGTATGGACTAACCGTTAGTTCTGTTGGAATCATCATATCAAAATACCACTAGATACACTAGCCTATTGTTGATCGATCGAACTACTGATGTCTATTTTGACGGTTTATGCATCTAGGGTTTGCTCAACTACATGTAATGTAATTTCTTCATTTGAAGGTAACATTTTTGAATGTTTTTTCCAAATAAGGGTGTGGGTTTGATGGTCATATCGACCTTACCAAAACAAACCAATTTCTTGGATTAGTTTTAATGCCCTTGGTTGAAATTTGTGAAGTTTCCTTGAATGGCTTTGGGAAGTGAGTTGAAATTTGCCAGAACTTGATAATCGAGGCTCAAATGGAGAAACAACCAATTTCGTTGGAATCATGACAATGGATTACCAATAGGGAAGCAACTCTATGGTGATTATATGGACCGATCATGATTTATTTTGATGATTTTGACAACTAGGGTGTTGCTCAATAACATGCAACACAATTTTTGCATTAAAGTGTAAACTTTTGAAATTTGTGCTAGTTGAGGGTGTGGGTATCATGGTCATATTAGAATTTCCCAAACACACTTGCATGAGGTTACAACACTCAACTCTACTGCTATGATTAGTTTTTATTCCCCTAGTTAAAATTTTCCAAGTGTCCCTAAATGGCTTTGCGAAGCGAGTTGAAACTCACATAAATCGATAACTGAAACTTAGATGGACAAAATGTTAGTTTAGTCAGTTGTAACATCATATTACCTCTAGGGACTATAGTCTATCCTCATTCCATGGATTGAACAATGTCTATTTTGACAATTTTCACAACTAGGGTTTGTTAAGCTACATGCGATGCAATTTCCATATTAGAGGGTAAAGCTTTGAAATTTTTTCCAAATGAGGGTGTGGGTATTATGGTCATCTCAACATTTCCCAAACAATCTTGTAGAAGGTTACGAAACTCAATTCCATTGCTTGGTTTGGTTTTTCTTCCCTCGGTTGAAATTTGAAAAGTCCCCCTACATGACTTTGGGAAGTGAGTTGAAACTCACCATAACTCAATAACCAAGGCTTGAATGGACAGTCACTATTTCAATTGGAATTGTGACATCAAAGTGTTGCTAGGATTTCCACTCTAGCATGATTCCATGGATCGATCCTTGTCTATTTCAACGATTTTAGAAACTAGGTTTTTGTTACTAGTGGGTCATCTCATTTGAAATAAAATACCCCTAATCAAATATTGCATCCTTGTGCAACATGTAATGCATGAGATACAAAACATATGTGGGTACTTGTGTTGTGCTTTTTTAACTAAATAACTAAGCAAACAACCAAGACAACTCTTAACAAGGCTTATCCAAATTAGTAGTATATATCTATTATAACTAGGGTTCATCCTATATTTTAATGGTGATGTGATATCTATGTGCATATAAGAAAGAAACAACTTTAGAAATTTTGAAAATATTTGTAGGTTTTAATAGGAAGATGATTCTTTGAATGACAAAGGGGTGAGGAGAATTCTTTGACTATATTACATTTTGGGATCAATAAATGGGTGTTGCATCCAGGCTTTGTTTGTTAGTGACTCTAGGTCCCTCTCACATAAGGAATTCAATCCTATTACTTCTCCAAGTGAAGTGCCCCCTCTCTAATATGTACACATGTGGAAAGGATCCTCAAGTGGCACACTCTCTATGCATGAGCACCAAGTGTCAACTACTCGTCATCACAATCCTTTTTTCTCTCAAAAAAATCATCCAATGCTCCTCCTCAACATGTATCTTGGGTCAACATATAACCCCAAACAATTTGACCTCAATCCAAGCATCCTATAGTCAAAATAACATCTTACTAAGGCATGTCAAGTGGTCTTAATACTTCTAGTGTGAAGTACACTCATTCCTAATTCCCAATGTTCATCCTCCAAGATATATCCAACACCCATGCAACATCCTCCTCAAAATGTTTACCATGTAGAAGATATTAATGCCACATAAGATAACCACCACATAAAGGAGTGTTCCACATGTAGCACCAAGTCCAATGTCAAGCAACCACCTATAGAAAACTCTCTGAATATCATTAATAGAAAATGTTGAAGATTGTGTAACATCGGAAGATATTCTTATTGAAATTTTATTTTAGTGTTGTTATACCTCCTTTGGGGCATATTCTTGATGTATTTGGTCATGTAAAAGTCTTGTAAGAATCGATGTAAACCTTCCATTGTAATTCATGTCAATAGTACCCCAAAAGAATTATTATATAAATGTTATTTTGAGTCTCCCTAAAGAAGTCGATCTAGTAAGAAAGATAAGTCGGCCCAGTTAGGGTAAAAGGTCACTCACATGTTGAGTATAAATAGAAGAGAGAATCATCTCATTTGGACACACAAGTTTTACCAAGCAAGTGAGAAAGAGAGAGAAGAAGACGTTTTCTATAAATAAGAATAAGCTACTCTTATCTTTTGGGATCATCTTATCTTGGCTTGACATTGTTCTTGTTGACTGAATCTATACTGAAGAATTTGTTGGGTTTTATCCCTTGTGGTTTCCTAAAGGAAAAATATTTGTGTCTATTGTGTTTTTTTAATTGTCTTTATTTCAATGATCCTATTGCATATGATTATTGCTATATAATGAAATTTGTTTGAATATCTAACATAATCATACGAGAAACATTAAATTTCTAATGTGGTATCAGAGCCATGCTAAAACAAGTCATTATGCATCCATAATTGACGAAAGTTGGAAACTAAGTTTTCCTATTATGAAAACTTCCCTCCACAAATCAACTCAAAAAAAGAGGTCCATTCAACTCTCTATAACGTAAAAAATCATTTTACTATAAATTCTCGAACTTCCACTTTCTAAAATACAAATAATCTATGAGTTGATGAAATAGATATGATGATGAAAGATTACAAAGTGAGTGTCATATATATATAAATTGGAAAGGCACTCTGGATACCATCCATGAAAGGATGCCTCATTTTTGAATAGTTTATAAAACTCATTTATACTTTAAATGTTGTAAGTAAAACTATGGGCTATTTCGTAAAACCATGGGTTATTTCATAAAACCATGGGTGGTTTTATGAATTATGTTTTTTAACTTTTCCCATTTTATTTCTTTTGTTGATAATTCTTTTTTTTGTTGTTTTTATTATTATTATTCATTTTCCCCTCTCGTTCTTGCTTCATATTTGGAGTGGAATTAATACTTCTTCAATGAAATTCTAATGGCCAAAGGCCAATTTTTGGTCAAAAACCAATTTTTACCAGAGAAACTCTGAATATGGATGGCTAAAATCCATTGTGAGTTCAAAGACCTAAATTCAAGGAAACCTTGAACATGTTTTTTAACTTTTCTTTTTAACTTATGTTTTTTAAATTTTCCCCTTTTATTTCTTTTGTTGATAATTCTTTTTGTTTTTTGTTTTTGTTTTTTTATTCTTCATAATTCTTTTTCTTTTTTTCCTTTTTTTAATTCTTCATTTTTCTCTCTCGTTCTTGCTTCATATTTGGAGTGGAATTAATACTTCTTCAATGAAATTCAAATGTCCAAAGGCCAATTTTTTGTCAAAAACCAATTTTTACTAGAGAAACTCTGAATATGGATAGCTACAATCCACTGTGAGGTCAAAGACCTAAATTCAAGGAAACCTTGAACATTTTGGCCACAAGTCAAATATTAGCAGAATCCCTAGGAAGGGTTGGCTCTAATACTATTGTAAAGTAAAAAACCGTTTTACTGTAAATTCTCGAACTTCCACTTTCTAAAACAAATAATCCATGAGTTGATAAAATAGATATGATGATGAAAGTTTACAAAATGAGTGCCATTTATATATAAATTGGAAAGGCACTTTGGATACCATCCATGAAAGGATGCCTCATTTTAGAATAGTTTACTAATAACTATTTATTAATTATTAATTATGAATATCAATATTTATTAATATTAATAATTAATATTGATATTTAATATATATATATATATAACACTCTCTATAAGAGGGCACATCTTCCTTTGGAGACATATTCCAATTTCATGGATTTTAAATTTTTTTCCCTAACACTGTTGTCGGGAAAACTAGAGCATTAGATATTTTGTAGTTCTATCCACTAATCCAGAAAAAAAAATACCATTGCTTAACTCACCTTCAAGAGGTACATCTCTCTCTCCAATCATATTTCCAAGATTTCAAAGTTGAAAAATTAGGGTTTCTCTGTTAAACCCTAGGTCATCCAGAAAGTAGGTTGCAGAAAGACCTTGAAGCAAGAACTTGGTTGGAGCACTCTTATTGGTAAGCACTACTCATTCTATTTCCATCTCAAGTTCTCACTTTATCAATATGATAAATAATACCAATCTTGGGGACAATCTTGAAGGAGATTAGAACTTCCAACATGGAAGTATATAGTGTTTCTTATACTAGAAGAACATGATTTGGAAAACTATGTTAAAGGAGAAGTTGCATAACTAGAGGGAGATGAAGATAAAGCTAAACATAAGAATAATGTGGTCAAGGCCAAGAGGATCATTGTTGAATCCATCAAGGATCACTTGATGCCACATATATCCTCCTTGAAGACTCCCAAGGATATTTTTGATGCTTTGAACAACTTGTATGAAGGAAAGAACATTAATAGGAAGATGACCTTGAGAATTCAACTCAAGGGTATGAAGATGCATAACTCAAAACGCATAAAATCCTACTTCAAAAGGGTCTCCTAGATCAAGGAACAACTAGAATCCATTGGAGAAAATTTTGAATAAGTAGAAGTGGTGATGACTTCTTTGAATGGTCTCCCAAGATCATGGGAATCATTCATTCAAGGCATTTTTGCTAGAAGAAAGCTCACCAAATTTAGTAGGCCATGGGAAGAATGCACACAAGAAGAAGCTTTATTGATATAAAGAGAAGACAATCTGGGTGAATATGACAATCAATCCCTAACATATAATGCTAAGAAGGGAAATACCATGAAAGAAGATCACTCTCACAAGAATCCCAGGTGATTCCAAAAGAAGGACTACTCAAATTTCAGATGTTACACTTGTGATGAGAAAGGACATCTTGCAATAAATTTCCCCAATAAGAAAGGAAAGAAGAAAAGGTATCATGTTCACGCTACAAAAGATGATGAACCAGTCAAGAAGAGAGCTACAGAAGATTCCTCCAGTGATGAAGAATGTCTTGATTTCAACACTCACAGGTACAGTTGGCCATGGTAACAATGTTTGGATTGTAGATAGTGGTTCTTTCAAGCACTCATTTGCCCACATAACAGAAGAAGAGTAACCTCACAAGGTGAAACTTGGAGATGATTATCAATATCCCATAAAAGGGGTAGAAGAAGCATCCTACAAGCTAGAATAAGGAAAGTCTATCAAGATGAAGTATGTTCTCTATGTACCAATATTGAAGAAGAATCTCCTTTCGATATCAATCCTAGATGTGAAAGGATTTAGAGTTGCATTTTTTGATGGTGAAGAGGTAAGAATTTTGATGATGTAGTAGTAATTAGAGAGCAAGGGGGAGGCTTGTACAAATTGAAGGGACAACCAGAACACACATTGGTTCATGAAACATGGAGTTGAGTGAACTATGGCACAAAAGGATTGTGCATATACACTATAAGGAATTACCTATTGTAAGAAAAGAGGTGATGGGTCTAGAAGAGCACCAAAAAAACCATGAATGTGTGTGAAAAGGATGTGCACAAAGGAAGAATGTGAAGAAACCATTTCCAAGCAATGAAAACAAAGCAAAGGAAATATTGGAGATTGTACACTTAGATGTATGCAGACCCATGTCATCCAACTCACTAAGAGGGTATGCATATTATGTTTCTTTTATAGATGATTATTCCACATAACTTGTATTTACTTTTTGAAGACAAAATATGAAGTGTTTAGTAAATTCAAAGAATTTAAATCCCTTGTAGAGAATCATACTAAAAATAAAATAAAGACTTTGAGATCAGATAATGGTAGTGAATTTACTTTAGAAATTTTCAAAAGTCCATCTAAATAATCATGGATTAAGAGGGAGTTGAGCACTCCCTACAATCCACAACAAAATGTTGTTGTAGAAAGAAAGAACAAGACAATAATGGAAGCAGTAAAGGCCATGATCCATGATCAAGATCTTCTAATGCACTTATGGGACGAAGCAGCAAGAAAAACAATTTATGTCTAGAACAGAACACCACATTGTGTACTAGAGAAAAAGTCTCCATAAGAAGTGTTCTTAGGAGATAAACTAGAAGTCATCCATTTCATAATATTTAGCTTCCTAGTTTACATACATATTCCCAAAGAGAAGAGAACAAATATGGATCCTCTACAAAAGAAGGCTATCTTCGTCGGATATAGTGAAACATTGAAGGCTTACAGATTCTATATAGCAGGATTCTAGAAGATCAAGACTAGTAGAGTGTTGGGCAGTGGAAATGTCCCTATTTAACACTACATTTTCCCCTCCTTTAATCCCTTATTGCATTCTGATGACCTTGTATTAATGCTTATTAATCCATTTGTATGCTTATTTGCGGGATTTATACCTAAGGTGGTTTCCATTTTCATTTCCTTAGTACTTCATGTGAATTACGATTAAACATTGGAAAAATAACATATTTTGCACTTATCTTTGAAACATGGATGAGTTTGATGATTTTGCAGAACTAGTTCTAGGCCACTTTTTGTTAGTCCAGGATATTTGACACAACCCATATGGTTGAAGATCATCAAAAGAAAATACTTGGTATTTTTCATATGAGATATTATTAAGTCAGTACTACTACTGCTACTCTTGTTGTTACTATTGTTGCTACTCCACGAAGCCACCATTGAGGAACATATTCATTAGGGGCAATGGATTTCTATAAATTCATTATTTCTATCATTCATATATGTCTTCAAATTATGATGTTAAATTACTTAAAGATGAAAGTGGCAATTTGGTGGTGGATGAGAGTGCATATTTGGTTTATTTACTAACCCTCTTCCTTTTACATAACTATACTAGGTATTCAAAGCAATATTGAGTACTCTTTGTGTGTTGGAAAAATAGTACTTCCTGAGAAGTGGCCTTCCACCCTAGATTGGTCATTCTCTAATCTAAAAATTGAGGCATTAACAATTTAATTTAATCTATGATCAACATACAACTGCACAAATCCTCACACATCAGTTTACAAATACAATAAACAATTTCATGGGTAAACATGATATTGTATTCGTTACAACTCATTAATGCTCAACATGCATTACCACATCAAGTAAACCAAACACATAATTTATTATGACCTTAAGTAGACTACACATAGACAATGCTTGAAAATAACAAATTATAAAGGAACTCCCTCATATGCCTCTATATTTAAGTGATCTTATCCTTCTATCATTGTTCCATTACACATTGTGCAACTTATCCTTCTACATTGTTCCATTACAGAGAATGATTTTATTTGAGATGGTTCAAATTGTTAATATGTGATCAACATGTTGAGACCAGAGCTCACTAGCACATTACATAGCCTATGTAACTTAATGGCTAGATGTAATGCATGCATGCTTGAGTGGTAATGAAGTTGGAATTTGACCAGAAAATGCCTGTCACAAGACATTTTCGCTGTCAAATAGTCTTAAAAAATTAAAAAATTGTCTCAAAGAACAGGAAAACAATTTTATAGCACATATTTTTTGTTAAATGTACAACATCAAGAGTCATTCTCCAGACTTGTGAGTAATATAAAGTTAGAATTGTGGGAAATATCAAGTCCTATATATCCTCATATGACTAAGGTGGTGATATTGTAAAGTCTTCAACGGTAATATCAAGATTAAATGCTTGTGGGTAATATCACGTAAGACTTGTGGATAATATCAAGTCAATGACTGTCATACGGTCATCCAGAGAATGGGTACCCTTGAGGTGTGCCTCCAATTATCTAGGTGAAATGTTTTGCATGTTGAAGCATAGATGTTATGTGATGTATTACTAACCATGGTCACAGATTGCTATTAAGTTTCCTTTAGAGATTAGATACCTCTAGAGTGAAGTACTTTAGCAATGACTATATGGACAACGAGTAATATGATACAATCATAATATGTAACAATTATTATGAGTATAATATGATATGATGAATTAATGTTAACACATTTAGACCATGCAGTAAAGATAAATAGATAAGCAATAAAAGAGATAATGCATTGAGAATTCAAATCACCAATATAATGACTAAAGTGAACTTGAATTACTAAGATTCAGTTAAAGCTTTAGTGGATGTAACAAAGTATGTATTAGTTAAATATTGTAAGCTTTAGTTAAAGTTACAATGTGTACCTCAATTATAAAGCTTCGGTTATACAACTATAGTTAATTAAAGAACTCGCGGTGATGATTACAAGTAAATCAATAAACATGTATTAGTCAATAATAGTTAACTAAGTCTTAAATAGAGATATAATAGTTAACTAAAGTAATTTGCATTAATTAAACAATTTAGTTAAACTAAAAGATGACACTTGAGTTAAAGCACCATCACACTTATGTTAGCATGTTAACTAAGTGATCAAGATTCTAGTTGGATGGCGAGTTCACTTCAATGTCAGTTAATCATCTGTTAATGTCAAAGATGAAATACATGCACATTAGTAATGGATGATGATATTTTCTATGTAAGGAATTAATATTCCAACTAAGCAATTTGAGTTTATAATGCATGCATGCATGATTGGCATGCAATTAGTTGCTATAGTCTACATGATTGGTGTTTTGGCTTGTTATTAATGTGTTGGGAACTTGGAAAGTTCATTATAGTTTATCATTATTCCCTATTACTCCATGTTTTCTCTTATCGGGTAATCTACTATTGTGTAAACCATTCTCTGCAAATCTATCTATTATACTTAAAAGAAATGTTGGGTTTTTTATCTTACTTATTGGGATAATTTTCCCAAGTAAATCTTGTTTTGTGGATGAATTATTTGTGTGATCGATTGATTCAGTGATTCATATGTTCAGTAATTCATTTATAAATTTTTTAAAGTTCAAAGTTCTTCATATCTGCTAAAAAAATCAACATTGTATCAAAGCTCAGGGTGTGAAGCAGCTGAGTTTGTGCAAGAAACTAGAAGCCTACATAGATCCCAAGGAGTTGAGAGAAAGATTAAAAGAGCCATAGAATCGATCTCTGTCTGACCGGAAGACCATCTGGAGGGAATTTCCAATTTCAACACTTGGATGGTGAGGGTATTGAACATATTGGAGGAACATGACTTGGATAACTATGTATTGAACATATTGGAGGAACATGACTTGAATAACTATGTATCCATAGTGGTGGAGGAGCCTACAACCAATGCAAGGGAAAATCCAGATCCATTCAGTGTGCACCAAGGAAGAAATATTTCCCTCACAGCAGGGATGAAGAAAGAGGGGAAACCATTCACTCCAAACAATTTTTCTCATTCGAAGAAAAAAAATTTCAATAAAGACTTTGACAAGTCAAAGTTTCAGTGCTACAATTGTCAAAAGAAGGTTCATTATGCAAGGGAATGCAAAGAAAATATGAAGGGTAAAGATTGGATTCATGCTTCTACCACTATAGAAGAAGAAAGTATTCAAAATAATTCATCAATGGAAGAAGATGATGACCACCGAAAGGTGTAATTACTTTAGTGCAAAAGAGCATTAGTTCCAAATTGCATGGGATCCTAATTCCCTATGTAGAGATTCACTACCTATTGCATGAGATTAAAATTGCAGAGTTAAGGTTGCAGTGGATAAGAAGATTGAGATCTAGGGACTCCATAATCTCCGTAATGATGCAAAGACCAAGAGGGAGCCCACATAAAACAATAAAATATAAGCATTTTATTTTATTTTTATTTTTGATGATTTTATAAATTAGATCTAAAGGGTTTCTTAATGTGTTTCGTTACAATTATTTAGAGATTTGTATTCTCGGTATTAGGAAGTATGTTATAAGGATAACATGTTTGAGCATCTGTTATAATCTTTTAATGGCAAATAGTAAATCTCATTGAAGTACATGTTATGATTAATTAAATAGAGATATAGGGATGCATAAACATTACATTGAATAGGGATATGTCGAAACATTAATTAATATGTACACATAATTGTTTGAACGACTGCCAGTATATTGAATATTCATGTAAATGGATTCCATCGTTATGCAATGTTCCAACCATTAGAATAAATTTGACTTGTAGGAAAAAACCATATGCCCCGACCTTCAAGTAGAAAATGACAAGTAAAGAGTCATCTTGATGGAATATTCCGAAAGAGAGTAGGATGCCCTGAAGCAGGAAGCTTCTAGGAGTAGATTGGGAGGTTCCTGTGTTTTAATACTAAAAAAAACCTAAAACTATTATGGAAGGAGAAAGTCCTTTGAAGATATTTATTTATCCTAGTTACATTCATGTATGTTTTAGAAATAAAGGAGCATGAGACTCCTTGATGGAGAACCCATATTTTTGTTGAAATATTGTAACTTCGAAGAATATTCTATATGTATCTTTTTGTGGTCCCCGATGGTCCTACCCAGAGAACCACTTTATTACATTGTACCTCGATGCTCCTAATCAGAAGAACTAATAAGAGTCATGAGGTAGTCCCCTCTAATTGTAAAGGTGGGCCATTAGCACCCTAGTGTGGTTACTTGAGCCTACATGTGTAACTCAAGCCTACATGATTTAACTCGAGCCTACATGTCAAATGAGTTAACTTAAGTGAACGAATGAATATAAATAGAGGTGTAGTGCTCCTCATTTGAGACACACACACTCACTTGAGTAGCGCACTTGTGGAGGAGAGAAGTAGCTAGAGAAGGAGGAGGATCAGGTTTTTGATCTCCTTGTTGGTTTTACCTTTTTACCTTTTTGGGGCATCTATATTGAGGAAGCTTTTGCTGGGTTTTTCCCTTTAGGGTTTTCCCAGGATAAATCTGTGTTGTTCTTGTGATACTGTTTCTTTCAGTGATCCTGTTGATATGCTTTTGTTATGGAAATGAAATGAAATACTGATGTTTTAGCTAAGCATATAAAAATTCAACATGGTATCAGAGCTAACCTGAATAGGACAGCTTTCACAAGATATAGAATCTAGGGCTTATTACTTTTTGGTTCTCTCTCCACAATCGATCAGCAAAATAAGGCTAGGCTGACTCTCCATTGAAGGATGCATCTTTCTGTCGAAGCGAAATTCAATTCCGAGCATTTTCAGTTTTTGGTGCGGGAAATTAGGGCTTCTTACTGAAGAGGAATTTTTGAGTGAGCCTGGAATAAGATTTCTCTCCTCATCAAAATCGAATTTTAGAGACCTGGATCAAGATTTTTGGTTGGGTGAAACTCCAGGAAAGTCAAACCCTAGTTTGACCCCGAGCTAGAAAAACCCTAAATAGTAAAACTGATACGTTTTGGTACATTCGCTATATACCAATATTGGCCAAGTCTCAAGAGTTGAGAATTGCATAGGAAAAATATAAAATCCTTATGTACACTGTGTCCAAAATTCAGCCTCTGATTCGATATATTATGGGAGATATGATCTGTCAAAGTTAGGGTTCCAGCCTCCTGCAGAATTCATCCCTAAACAAGACACCTGGGGAAAATTGCTATAGCGTGGGCTACAGAGGTCCAAATTAAATTCCTGAGGATGTTCCCAAAATGTAACAGACTGTACATTCTATGGTCCTAATTTTGTAACCAGAAGATGAAACAGTGACACGTGGTAGGCTGTACAACCTCGCTGTTCTGAACAGTCCTGTAACAGGTCACCTTGGGAAAATAATCATAAATCCCAATTGGTGAAACCAATTCTGATGAAACCTATTGTGTTGGATCAGGGACATGTGAGGTTACCTCAATGAGAAATTCCAGACATAGAGGAGCTGTAATTTCATAGATATAACAGAAGCAGTGACAGGAATTTCTGCAGAAGAAATTGGAAAACTAGGGCTTCCTATTCCAAGAGCTTTCCTCCACTGTTTTCAGAAAAGGAGTACATTGGACAACTCCATTTGAAGAGATATATATTTCTATGCAATCAGGTCTGAAAGATTCCATGTTTTTAAAATTAGTGTTTCTCTGACAAACCCTAGATTAACCAACTCCGGAAGCAGGACGGACACCTCAAATCGGTAAGATCTAATCTTTTGCTATTTGAATTTGAGGTTCTCATTTCAAAATGATCTATCAAATCAGCTTGTTGATAAGCTTGGTGAAGTTGACAACTTCCAAGCATGGAATTATTTGATCTCTCTGAAGAAAATGAATTGGAAACCTAGATGAGTAGAGAGGTTCCAGTTCCATACGGAGATGAGGCTCAAAGCCTTACACAAGAAGAACTTGATCAAGGCCAAGAAGATCATTGTTGATTCAATCACGGATCAACTTGTACCACAAGTGTCTTCCCTAAAGACACCAAAGATGTTTGATTCCTTGATCAAGCTATTTGAAGATAAGAACATAAATCAGAAGATGGCTTTAAGAAAACAGTTGAAGAATGTGAAGATCCAGAATGAAGAACATCTTGAAGTAGTAGAAGAAGAAGCAGAGAATGCAGAAGTGGTGATAACCACCTTGAATGGTCTCCCAGGATCGTGGGATTCATTCATGTGAAGAATGTATGCCAGAAGGAAGTGATTACTTTCAGTTGACTCTCAGAAGAAGAAGAAGCTCGACTCATAAGAAGAGAAGAAGAAGATGGGAGCAATTGAAGATCAATCTCTCACCATTCAAAGAAGATCCCTCAAGCGATGAGGAATGTGAAGAACTCAATTCTTGAAGAACCTCTTATCCATCTTATCATTTGAATAAGAAATGATGATGTCATGAAGAAGATGATGAAGTGGAATGATCAAGATGGAGTTTACCCACGAAACAAATAAAAGATAAGTATTCAATTGTCATTTCATGATATTGTTTTGTTATACATTTGATTATATTCAATTGATGTGTTATGCATGATAGATTGTTTGCATTAATGACTGTATACTACTAATATGCATGTGATGGGTAAGTAGCTCATGGTGCTCTCCATTGCTACGTATCTAGAATGAAGCCAGCTTGATGACATATTGGATTAGTGCACAATCTCAATAATGTCATAATAGAGATGGAAGGCATCTAGAAAGTTTTGGATGAATGTTGTATTGGCTAAATAGTTGCATGATGCATAAGAATTTGTCGTTATGCATATGTTTTACGAAATAGTTCTAACCATGCAGCCGGTGCATTTGAATTGTAGGGAAGGTCCTGTACAACCTCCTACAAGAATAATGAGACTTGTTCTGAAGAACAAGTGATGACAATTCAAGATTCACTGCAATAAAATCTGAAGCTCCCAGGGTCAGAGACACCATGACAGAAGAAAGAGCTTCAGAGAGCGATAGATCCACCTCAAAGGATGAAGACCACCATGGGTACGAGAGATAACTCAAGATGAAGAAAAGAATGCTATGAAAGAAGTTATGATCAAAGAATAATAGTTGATCATGGGGAATGATGTATACAATATGATTTCGAGACATAAACGGAAGTACATAGTATCCTCCATATGGATCCACAAGAACTAGTGTACAAAGCAAGGTTCATTATTTGCCTCATAAAGAATAGACATACTCTATTGACCAGTATATATCAAGCATAGAACCACCTGTACAGAATGAAGAGGGAAGATGATACTCCACTTCAGGGGGAGTGACTACAGAAGATATCTGATTTCGACATGGTACGACATGATGGATAGCTTTGTGATGGATCGAGACTTTACCAAGAGTAAAGTGGGTTCCAACCTTCAAGGTTGAATGCAGAAGACTAGGATATGTTGATGACCTGACAAGATGAACTCATGGAAGATGTTATGATGAAAGAATACTAGAATGATGTTTGGGATATAGTACTCAAACCAAAAAGCAAGAATGTGGTAGCTTCCAAATGGATTTGCAAGATAAAATATGTTGATGATATAAGTAAGGAAAGACTTGTGGCTAGAGGTTTCTATCAGAAAGAGGGAATTAATTCTGAAGAGACACTTACTCCAGGAAGTAAGGTACACTTCCTTTAGAACTATCATGGTAGTTTCTTCCATGATGAAGTAAAGACAAGCCTTCCTTAATGGAATGATTGAGGAAGAGTTTTACATTGAATAGTCATAAGGATTTGAAGTTGAAGACAGATGGACTCACATATGCAAGTTGAAGAAGGCCCTCTATGGCTTGAAGCAAGCTCCCAGAGTTTGGTATGGAAGAATAGATAGTTTCCTGACGAGCATGGACCTTGCCAAGAGTAAAGTCAATCCTAACCTTTACTACAAGGTTGTAGAAGATGAACCTGTCATCTTGTTATTATATGTGGATGACTTATTCTTGACACGGAATGAGAAATAGATCATGGAAAGCAAGAAGAAACTAGCAGAAGAATTTGAGATGAAAGACCTTGGGTTAATGCATTATTTCCTAGGTCTGGAAGTATGGCAAAGTTCAAAAGGAATCTTTCTCAACCAGGGAAAGTATGCGGTAGATATATTGAAGAGATTCAATATGTTGGAATGCAAAGCCGTGGCCACACCCATGGACTCCAACCTGGAGCTGTTAGCTAATGACTCATCAGAGTTAGTGGATGTGACTCATTACAGACAGATCATTGGGTCATTGATGTACTTATAAAATACCAGACCAGACATTTGTTTTGTTGTGAACACCATAAGTCAATATCTTGTTCAACCAAGACGGGTTCACCTAGTAGCTGCAAAACATGTGATGAGATATCTGAAAGGGACTATAGACTTTGGTCTATACTATGATGGAAAACTTGACTACAGATTGTATGGCTATACAGATGCAGATTGAGCTGGAAGTATCTCAGACAGGAAAATCACATCAGGTAGATGCTTTTGGGTTTGTTATGAGTTCATGGTTTAAGAGGAAATAGTCCAGTGTTTCTCTTAGCACGACTGAAGCAGAATACATAGCAAATTGCTCTACTAAGTTGTGAAGCCATATGGCTTCAGAAGCTGATATCAGGTCTCTTGGACCTAAAGATGGATACTACAATGATTCTATGTGATAACCATAGTTGTGATGACAAAGAACCCTGTGTTCCGATGTAACTCATAGAAATACGGTATTTCTACATACAAGATAAGATGCAGATGATGATACTGTAGATGCAGATGATGGTGATTCAGTATTTCTGTACTAAATATAGAGATGATGATGTTTTAGTATTCCCATACTAAAGATATAGATGATGATGATTTCAGTATTCCCATACTGAAGATATAGATGATATTTCAGTATTTACATACTGTAGATACAGATGATGATGATTCCGTATTTCTATACTGAATATAGAGATGATGATGCTTTCAGTATTTCTATACTGAAGATATAGATGATGATGCTTTCAGTATTCACATATTGGAGATACAGATGGTGATAGTTCAGTATTCACATTCTGAAGATGTAGATGATGATGGTTTGGGTGATGATGTACTGATGAAGCCTCTGCCTCGAGTAGAGTTCAAACACTTTCGAGACAAGCTTGGTGTTGTTCGAAAAGACCTTCCTCGAAAGGGGGAGTAGTGATGTTGCAGTGGGATTGTATCATCCCTAGGAACTTTCCCTAAAGTGATCTGGAGACCTCGGTCTTCGAGAATGAAGAGGGATTGTATCATCCCGGGACATCTGTCCATAATAGATCCGATGACCTCAGTCTTTGAGAACGTGGTAGGATTGTATCATCCCTGGGCACTTGCCCTAAAGTGATCCAGTGACCTCGGTCCTCAAGAATGCAGTGGGATTGTATCATCCCTGGGCACTTTCCCTAAAGTGATCCAGAGACCTCAGTCTTCGAGAATGAAGAGGGATTGTATCATCCCGGGACATATGTCCAGAAGTGATCCAGTGACTTCGGTCATCGAGAATGTGGTAGGATTGTATCATCCTTGAACTTTGGTTCAGAATGGATCCGGTGTAACTTTGGTCATCGAGAATGTGGTAGGATTGCATCATCCTTGGACATCGTCCTAAAGTGATAGGGACTGATTCTCCCGTAATCAATCCGGTGGCTTTGGTCCATGAGAATGTGGTAGGATTACATCATCCTTGGACATAGTCCTAAAGTGATAGGGACTGATTCTCCCATAATCAATCTGGTGGCTTTGGTCCTCGAGAATGTGGTAGGATTGCATCATCCTTGGAAATAGTCCTAAAGTGATAGGGACTGATTCTCCCGTAATCAATCCGGTGGCTTTGGTCCTCGAGAATGTGGTAGGATTGCATCATCCTTGGACATAGTCCTAAAGTGATAGGGACTAATTCTCCTGTAATCAATCCGGTGGCTTCGGTCCTTGAGAATGTGGTAGGATTTCATCGTCCTTAGACTTAGTCCTAAAGTGATAGGGACTGATTCTCCCGTAATCAATCCGGTAACTTTGGTTGTCGAGAATGTGGTGGGATTGTATCATCCCTAGAATTTAAGTCCAAAAGTGATCCAAAGACTTTTTGTCTTTGAGTTGTGGATTGCAGGTTGTTGCTGATGATGATGATGCCGTACTGATCGAAACATCAGAGTATGATGATGATGACATACTGATCGAAAGATCAGAGTATGATGATGATGACATACTGATCGAAAGATCAGAGTATGATGATGACGTACTGATCAAAAGATCAGAATATGATGATGATGACATACTGATCGAAAGATCAGAGTATGATGATGATGTTTCTGATCAAAAGATCAGAATGTGATGATGATTATGATCGACAGCAGGGATAATTTTAGGGGCGAATTTTAGCCCAATGGGCTATTTTTCCATGTTTTTCTCCCAAAAAAGATTCACCATTTTGCATTTTTTGAAGCCCTGGTTCACCCAATTTTGATGGGGTAAAATTTTTTCACCCTAAAAATCACCAAATTATTATATAAATGATACAAAATCCTTGGAAATTAATTTTTTTTTGAAAAATATCGCCAATCATTTTATAGTTGTCGTTTTAAGAATTGGTAATATTCACCAACATTTATACACTTTTAAATAAGTATGGTTCCTTAAAATCATCCCTGATCGATAGATCAGAATATGATGATGATGATGTTGCTACTGATCGAAAGGGAAAAGTGTTGATGATGATATTGTTGATCGAGAGGTCAAAGTACTGAAGATGTTGCTGCTAATCGAAAGGTCAAGGTACTAAAGATGTTGTTGCTGATCGAAAAGTCAAAGTGCTGAAGATGTTGTTGATCGAAAGGTCAAAATGCTGAAGATGTTGTTGCTGATCAAAAAGTCAAAGTGCCGAATATGTTGCTAATCGAAAGGTCAAAATGCTGAAGATGTTGTTGATGATCGAATAGTCAAAGTGCTGAAGATGTTGCTGATCGAAAGGTCCAAGTGCTGAAGATGTCATTGTTGAAGATGTTGCTGATCAAAGACGGAAGATGTTGCTGATGATGAACACTGAAGATTGAAGATGAAGACTACATGATGTTGAAAAGCTTCCAATGATTTATATCTATGTTACCCTGCTGATGTTGATGATGTCCCCTATCTCTACTCTTGTTGTTGTTGATGTTGCTGTAGAATACCCTTCTTGTTAAGGGGGAGTGTTGAAATATTGTAACTTCAAAGAATATTCTATATGTATCTTTTTGTGGTCCCCGATGGTCCTACCGGGAGAACCACTTGTATTACATTGTACCCCGATGCTCCTAATCAAAAGAACTAATAAGAGTCATGAGGTAGTCCCCTCTAATTGTAAAGGTGGGTCATTAGCACCCCAGTGTGGTTACTTGAGCCTACATGTGTAACTCGAGCCTACATGATTTAACTTGAGCCTACATGTCAAATGAGTTAACTTAAGTGAACGGATGAATATAAATAGAGGTGTAGTGCTCCTCATTTGAGACACACACACTCACTTGAGTAGCGCACTTGTGGAGGAGAGAAGTAGTTGGAGAAGGAGGAGGATCAGGTTTTTGATCTCCTTGTTGGTTTTACCTTTTTACCTTTTTGGGGCATCTATATTGAGGAAGCTTTTGCTGGGTTTTTCCCTTTAGGGTTTTCCCAGGATAAATCTGTGGTGTTCTTGTGATACTATTTCTTTCAGTGATCATGTTTATATGCTTTTGTTATGGAAATTAAATGAAATACTGATGTTTTAGCTAAGCATATAAAAATTCAACAATTTTGACTCTCACATCCTAATGGTGAGAGAGAGAAGCTAGATTTTATAGCTCCTAAAAAACCAGAAAAACTAGTTGATGATCCTCCTATTAAAGAAAAGATATACATATTGCTCATTTTGGGAAGAAGGTAGAGTACAGTGTTTGAGAATATTAGATGATTCTTAAGATTAGAAGTATGGCTGAAACTAAATAAGATTTTCCTTGTTTAAGGAAAATACATAGTAGAGATCCTGAAGATATTTAGGACAACGAACTGTAAGTCTATGGCCACAAATATGATGACAAATATGAAAAATTGGAGTCAGTTAAAGTAGATCCTAAATGTATTAAGTTAGCACCAGGACTGGATATATGCTTTGCAGTAAGTACATAGACATATACAACAAATCATGTGTTATGGTGCCTACAAACTACGAGTGGTTATGGACTCGGATATGTCTCAAATAGTGAAATAAAACTTCAAAAGGATCCTAGTCAATTATATTCGATACATGGTATAGAAAGGAGCAATACAAACTCCAACACATATCCACATATGAGTAGAATCACCAACATACTTACTAAACCTCACTCCAAAGAAAATTTGAGTACTTTTTGGATAATCTTGGTGTAGTACAAAAAGACTCCTCTAGTTGAAGAGGGAGTATTGATGTGTGTCCATAGGAAATAGTAGATAAAGTCTCCACCAGTTAGTCATGTAATGGTACATGAATCCATTAAGTCATGCAGTAGATAAGCCACTAAGTTGCACATAGCTATGGTAAGTCATGGTACACAACTCATACATCTCGGGGTTGTAGTATCTGTTGTGGAGAGAAGCCACTTGAGCAAATACTTATTCAAGGCCTCAAGGACTATATATACTCAAGAAGAGTTATAGTTAGGGGTGTCGGGGAGTAGTCAACCTCTTAGAGAGGTCAGAAAGACATATAGTTGTCTTATGGGATACTGTGATCTAGAAAAATGAAACCACTGTAAAAGTGGTCAAACCTTGGAGAAAATCAACGAAAACGAAAATGTCACAAATAAATTCTCTAGAACATAGAATTTCTAAGCCTTCTAAGAAGTCAATGTTGGAGATTGACATAGGTAAGATTTTCTTTGTTTAATAAAATTACTTGATGTGTTAGTTTGACATGATGGATTGCAAATCCATGGAAAACTTCATGTTAGTTTAGGTCCCTTAATGTATTTGTTACATAATAGACCTATTATATATGCTATGATCCAAATCATGTATGAGATTAGACATTGACATTAAGCATGTGCTCAGGTACCTTTGAGGTACTACTGCTTATAGACTCAATTTTTCCTCCGGTGGCGAGGTAAAGTTAACTTAGGTTATGCCAAATCCATTTAGGATGGTAGTATTGTAGTTATTACTATAGAAGCAAAGTGTGCTACAGTTAGTACAACAGAATTAAAGAGTATTCTGTCTAGTACTACGAAAGAAAAAAGTATTTCAGTTAGTTCTAAACAAAGTATATTTTGGATAATAATACTTGTTGAGGAGCAATGTAGCTTGGGAAGCTACTTGCTTTGTTAAAAGTTCGAGTCTATAGCTTTTCAAAAACGTTGTGTTTTGTGATAAAACACATTGAGATGAAGTTTCACTTCATCAAAAGACACGGTCCAGTAAGGTAAGAATCCAATACATTGCTTCTAATGAGTAGATTCCAGATGTGTTAACAAAGCCTCTGCCTATAACAAAGTATGGACAAGCTTGGTATGACAGAGAATGCTTGGTATGGCAAAGAATGCATGGAATGGCAGAAAATCTTGGTATGGCAGGTAATGTCTCCCTCACTAAGAGGGAGTGTTAAATGTATAGCATCAGGAGTCATTCTTCGAACTTGTAAGTAATATCAAATTGAACTTGTGGGTAATATCAATTCCTATATATCCTCATATGAGTGAGGTGGCGATGTTGTAGAGTCTTGTGAATAATATCAAGACTAAATACTTGTGAGTAATATCAAGGCACACTTGTGTGTAATATCAAGTCAATGATTCCCATGCAGTCATCCAAAGAGTGGGTACCCTTGAGGTGGGCCTCCAGTTATAGAGGTGAAATGATTTGCAAGTTGAATAATAGATGTTATGTGATGTATTACTAACCATGGTCACATATTGCTATTAAGTCTCCTTTAGAGATTAACTACCTCTAAACTGAATTACTTTAGCAATGACTATATGTTCGAGAGCAATATGATATGGTCATAACATGTGACAATTCTTATGAGCATAATATGATATGATGAATTAATGTTAACACATCTAGACCATGCAATAAAGATAAATAGATAAGAAATAAAAGAGATAATGCATAGAGAATTCAAATCACCAATATAATGACTAAAGTGTAATCGAATTACTAAGCTTCAGTTGAATCTTTAGTGGATGCAACAAAGTATGTATCAGTTAAATAATGTAAACTTGAATTAAAGTTACAATGTGCACTTCAATTATAAAACTCTAGTTAATTAAAGAACTCATAGTGATCACTACAAATAAATCAATCAACATGATTAAGCTAATAATAGTTAACTAAGTGTTGACTCAAAGATATACTTGTTAACTAAAGTAATTTGCATTAATTAAACTCTTTAGCTAAACTAAAAGATGACACTTCACTACAAGTAGATCAATCAACATGATTTAGTTAATAATAGTTAAGTGAGTGTTGAATAAAGATATACTTGTTAACGAAAGTAATTTGTATTAATTAAACACTTTAGTGAAACTAAAAGACGACACTTAAGTTAATCAAAAGATGACACTTTAGTTAATAAAGTGTTTGCATGAAGACACTTGGTTTAAAGCACCATGACACTTATGTTAAGTTGTTAACTAAGTGATCAAGCTTCCATTTGGACGATGAGTTCACTCTGATGTTAGTTAATCATCAGTTACTGTCAAAGATGAAAGGCACTATGCACTATGCATTAGTAATGCATGATGATATTTTCTATGTAAGGAATTAATATTCCCACTAATCAATTCGAAGTTGTAATGCATGTATGCATGATTGGCATGCAACCATTTGCAATAGTCTGCATGACTGGTGTTTTGGCCTGTTATTAATGTGTTAGGCACATGGCAACTTCATTATAGTTGATCATTATTCTCTATTGCTCCATGTTCTCTCTTATTGGGTAATCCACTATTGTGTAAACCATTCTCTACAAATCTATCTATTATACTCAAAATAATTGTTGGGTTTTTTATCCTCTTTATTGAGAGGGTTTTCCCAGGGTAAATCATGTCTTGTGGATGAATTATTTGTGTGATCAATTGATTCAGGGATTCATATGTTCAATAATTCATTGATAAAAGTTTTTAAAGTTCGAAGTTCTTCATATTTGCTCAAAAAATCAACAAATTTGATTATTTTTTTAAAACTGTCATTAATTTTTTTAATGGAATCATTAAGATACGTATATGCTTAGATAAGTGGCCTAGTGTAGGTGGTGGTTAATGAAGCAATTGAAACAATCGTCCACCACCACATCCTTCTTTCTATGTACTTTGAAATCAACCATAAGTTGTGGAATTTATTAGCTATCAAATTTACCAAGACAAGCTTTAAAGTTATGGACCTCAAAAGCACTGATTACTCTTCAAAGCATGAAGGTGCTCTCCTCTGGTTTCCAAGCACTTGGAGCTATGAATTCTGGTAAGATGTTCTTAAAACATTTTTTGATAAATTTGATAAAAAAATTAAATATAAATTTGATGAGACTATTCTCTTTTTTGTTTTCTTAAACATGAAATTCTTTTTGTTATTTTGATATTGGATTGAGTTAACACTTGTGACTGGACATATACTGCAACCTATAGAGGAGAATGTTGGCATGAAAATAGGGTTTTGTTGTGGGAATCTCCCAATCCCTCTTTGTACACCTCGAATACTTCCAAGTTACAATTTACATGTCCCTCCAAGCTTCTTGTGCCAAAAAATAGTTTTTAACATAGGAAAGGGAGTTATGAGGAATCTTCTTTAAAATTACTATGTCAAATTATATAAGTTTGCATTATCTCATTTTTGTTAAACATATATATATATATATATATATATATATATATATATATATATAATGAATTACCTATT
>LPNX010277384.1:79029-96452 GCA_001517045.1 Pseudotsuga menziesii
CAGAGTGCATCATGGATAATACATAGACAACTCCATTTCCCTACAACATGGGCTTTCGATGTGTGCAAGTTCACTTGTAATAGTTCATTGGATGTAGCTTGGGTGGTTGGGAGGAATCATTATTTCCCTCCCCACCGAGGTTCAATTCTTGTAAGTGACATGATGCTCTTGTTGAGCCCCTTTGTAATAAATGAGTGGATTAGTTCAATTCTTGTAAGTGGCATGATGGTCTTGTTGATCCCCTTTGTAATAAATGAGTGGATTATGTAATCTGAGTTGGAATAATAGGTGTTGGCATATATACATTAGTGGAGTATCCCTCTAACAAATGCTGAACCGCCTTAAAAAATCACTTTTAATAATAGTTGAGGATTCCAAAATTGTACATACCTCGACAAACAACCTTATTAAATTTCTTCTGACAAAGGAATGAGAGAATCTCATAGTACAATCTCACTCTAGAATTGCAATGTGTTTTTTTTTTTATGAACCACATCCACAAAGGGCATATTATATTTGGTTGGCCTTTCAACTCAATTCCTACTATTGAAGTAATCTTTTGGAATAAAGGTCACAATTTCAATAATGATAGTGACACAACATGTTAATCTTGCAAATTTTGGCATGTTGCATTCTATTTAGCTTGACATTAACATAGAGAAAGGATTCTAGGTTGCATGTTTTCTTCGTTTCCCAAGTGTATCACTTAATCTACTTCATATGCATAATATCATCACATTTTACATTTTAGTTGTTTATGTTAGCATTAGTAGGTTGTTTTGTTCCATCCTACACACAAGGATCTTGATTTTGGGAATACATGACCAACACAATACACAGATAAATGAATTTATTGTTATCCTTTAATTGAAAATTAAACTCTTTAATAAAAACGATGATGTTATCTTTGATTGGAAATCAAACTCTTTAATATGAACATTATCATTGGAGGGTAATTTTTTTAATAAAGTATGATCGTTAAAGGGTTTGGGTTATTTTTTCAAAAAAAAGAAGTTAATAACTTAAAGGTACCATGAATTCAATATTTTTTTTTATGGATTTTTCTTACTCAATTTGACTGAATCCAACAAAAAATTAACATAAATTCTTAAAATTTCAAATAACTGTGTTTATTTTCAAAAATAAACAGTGTATTAAGTCTTTTGAGGATACTGAATCCATTTATAAATTCAAAATCACAATTTAAACAACGCAAAATTCAGATTAAAAAGAAAACTTTACCAAAGTCTGATAAAAAAACTCACCATCATAAAGTGCTTAAAAATCAATAGATTCAAATAGTCATAGAACTAAAATTATTTAACTCACTACAAACTAGTTAATATAACTGCAACAAACATGATGCCTGCTAGATCTCAAACATCTTAAGATCTAACGGACACAATGCCTGCTGTTGCTGATCGCCTAGTCATAGTGCCTTGTCGTCACTGGATTCGAGGGGCCCACACAACTGGTCCAAACTATCCAGGCTCCAGCTGCTGCATCCTTCTTTTGCACAGAAAGGTAACGAATTACAGTTGTCAATTGTGTGCGGAACTTCCGACACTGAAAAAGATTGACAACTAGACACGCCGAAATTCATCACTCGCAGATTTTAATATCGTATTGGGATTTTCTTGGCATTTATGGCGTAATACTGTGGACAGGCGGCCTCTCTTCCACTTGTCAGCTCACCGCCCATTGTCACTTTCACTTTAAACCTACTTCTTTCTTGATGGGATCGTTTATTTTCTACTGGTTAGCCATCGTTTATTGTCACTTTTTTATTAGTTAAAAGGTATTTTTCTTTTTTTTTGTCGGAAAAAGCATCTCTGTCACTTTTTCATTAGTTAAAAAATATTTTTATTTTTCAAAGAATTAAATATTGTGACAGCAGTATTATGGGTGTAGATTGACTGACAAGTGCCGTATAAATGAAGGAATGTTATATATAAAGGAGGTCTCAAGTTCAAATCTCACCCAGATTTATCTATGCCCCATGCTTGCAGACGCGAAACAGTCATAATTAACTATAAAATATTATTCTCTAAAAAAGCGATTCAGTCTGTCATCGTAGAACACAGTTTTGTATAAATTTATAAAGTCCTTTTCCCGTTTCTTCTTTCTTTATTTATAAAATGTCTTTTACGGAACAATCTGAGGTTGACAACTATAAAGATTTCGATTTCGATTTCAATTCTGGTGCAGAGTAACAAATCTATCGCTGTCAAACATTCTGTTCTTATGACCCAAACCCGGGTGGGATAAAGAGCAACTAAAACGTCCTGTTATTTGGGCATCTTTTTTGCTCTATTTTTTTTATAAATATAGTTAATTTTATAATTTTAATAATTACAATTACTTATTATAAACTAAATACAAAATTTTAAAACTATTTTTGTTATTAAAACAACTAAAATTACAATTTTAATGATTTTTTGGCATTTTTTTCTCTATTTTTTATAAATAGCTAATTTTATAATTTTAATAATTAAAATGACTTATTATAAAGTAAATACAAATTTTTAAAACTAATTTTATTAGTAGAACAACCAAAATTACAATTTCAATGATTCTATCTTTACCGTATTCCGCTTATTTCACGTGATAAATGACGTTTTAGTGGTCCGTATACTTCTCCTAACCAAGGCTTAAAAGCTGTTCTTCGCTGGCATCACCGCTTAATTTTAAATTTGTTAATATGTCTTTTTGATTATTATTCATATTAATATATTTATAATTCTTTATCCATAATGTAATATGAATTGATTTTGTTATTGTTATTTGAATATGGTTAAGAGCATGAGTGGGCCTAATGGTTAAGAGCATGTATTTCCTCTTAGGAGGTCACGGGTTCAAATCCAGAGGGGGGTAGTGTATGTACACCTCTGTAGACTTTAGCAGCTAAATCGCTACGCAGAGGGGGGTCCCTTGTCCCACAAACAAGGGGGTCTCATACACCAATTTGGTGTCTCGCTTGGCGGTGACCTTAAAAATAGATTATNATTAAAAAATAAAGTATAAGATTCCAAAGGAAAACAAGATACAATGATAAAAAAAAATAATGGGAAATAATACAAAAGAAAGAGAATTATTCATTATTAAGTAAAGATATAAAAGTGGATACGAGGAGGGTTTCGTCTTTTATGGTTTCGTTTGTTTAGGGTTTTTGGTTGTAGTTTTTACAGGTCTTAATCTATTACCCAATACACCGAGTTCAAAGCTATCCATTTTACAGATCTAGAATCAGTTTGATAGGTTGGTGTACATTGAGTTCAAAGCTATCCATTTTACAGGTCTAGAATTAGTTTGATAGGTTGGTGCTTGACCCTCAGGGTAAATTTTTGTTTATACTCATTTTTAGACAGCGACGATACATATTGTGTCGAGTGAATTGATGCAACGGGTTTTACCTTCGAGATCTGTTATTGTTGGATGGTCGTGATATCCTAGGGACCAATTTCCCCTCGGGGGAATTCATTGTTGGGAGACATTTGTCGAGTCTCTCGAACACATAGTGTTGGTTGCTCTAAGGGATTATACAATTCATAGAGCATATTCTGGGACCTATTATTCCTAAAAATTTTCGGATTGGAAATAGAATCATGTCGAGCGACATTAGGGAGGCCATGGTGGAGCTGTTGGGGGTAACGTGGCATCAGATGAATGGTGGGAACATGAGGTGTTGTCAAAACCAGATGATACTATAAGGATTTATATTACCGTAAGCATTCAGAATACCATCATGTGGTAAGAAGGTCATTAAACCAACAGTTAACCCAACAGTTGATCTCGTACTAGCGTAAGGCTGAAAGG
This sequence comes from Pseudotsuga menziesii, assembly GCA_001517045.1. Taxonomy (NCBI): domain Eukaryota; kingdom Viridiplantae; phylum Streptophyta; class Pinopsida; order Pinales; family Pinaceae; genus Pseudotsuga; species Pseudotsuga menziesii. Next base: position 82,846 of record LPNX010277384.1, read on the forward strand.
TCAAAGAGGGGTTCCCATCTCTTTAGTCTGTGTTCCATCCTGTGGGACTCATTTTGAATGAGGATCCAAAGGGATTAGAGGGTTCAACGTGCTCACAAAATGATGAAGGTAAAATGGTTGAACAGGTCGAGGAGAACATTTCCAATTCCAAATGAAGGAATGAAGGGGAGGGTGGCTCAGAGAGTCGAAACTTCAGGCGTCAATAGGTGAGAATATCCTCAACTCTTTGTTGCTGAGGTAGGTACAAGAAATCGAAGAAGTTGAACCTTAGGGCCGACAACCACGATATGGTCCTCGAGAGGGGCCTTGGGCTTGAACATGTGGTAGAGCTTTCTTTGACATCTCTGGTTAGAAATTTTAATTACAAAGCCATAAATTGAGACAACATAGTTGGATGGGTAGATGAGGTCTAAAAGCCACTCTTTGGCTATAGCCCAAAGATATCTATCTTGTCTCATGGCTGGTATGGATTCACTTTCTGGGTTACAAATCATGCTACCGTGGTATTATCCAAAACTTGGTTGCAAGATCACAAAATTTTGATGTTGAAAAGATGGCATTCTGGCTCTGACCCATCTATATAAAATATCTGATTTAGACATATCTAGGTTTTATTGCCAAACTTTCCTTTAGCTATGAGGCATAGAGATTCCTTCGATGTGATGGGGAACCATTTGGGTAAATTTCTACATGCAGGGGATGAGGTTCTCTAAGGCATGGATAAACAGATGGGACGAATGTTGGTGGAGATAAACGTGACCAAAGAATTCCTGGAGGATATATAGATTGAATGGTGTGGGAGAAAGTATCATAAGGTTCTAGACTAATGGGGGTTGTTATTCCGTTGTTCAAAATGTAGGGAAGTTGGCCACTTATGGAAGTCGTGCAAATCATCCAATTCCAGTTCAATAAGTGAAGATTCCAGTTTTTATGGGGAGTGGTCATCTGAGGACTTTAGTGCTACTGACAGTGCAGATGGATCTAGACCTTCTCAACCATCCGAAACGTTTTCCATTCATGAGGCGGGCAAATCCAAGATACTAGATACCATTGGTAAGCTTCAAGCTCTTGATCCGACACTTGTAAATTATTTTACTCCTGATGGATTTTATTATATTTCTAGTTTTTATTTATCTGAAAATATTCTTGGGGAAAATATGACGAATGGGGGAGTCAAGGTGGGCGGTATGGGTACTGTTTCTAATTCATCTAGTGACAAGAGGACTTTTGGTTCTTCTTAGGATGAGGGCCACCAGAATTCCACCGAGGACGGTGCACTGAACACCGTAGTCCTTGGTACTGGTGATATTCCAGATATGGTTGTTAAGTCCTCGAGGGATATTATGATTGTGGGATGTTCTTCCTTGAAACCTACTACTAATGAGCTCATTACCTTGACTTAGTCGGAGATACATCCTGGTAGTCTGTCGTCCAACCCTACATATTATTATGATGTGGTCAAAAGATGCATGATTGCTACATACATTAGAACTATTCCAAAGAATGAATTGAGGGTCCTTCTCGATGGATCCTTTAAGGTGGAGACCCAAAAAAATACAGGGGTTTCGAGGGTAAAAAGAAGCGACAAGGGTCTTTATGGGCAGTTTGGGGGTAGAGTTGTCTCCACTGAAGACTGGTAGTGCGAGGAAGGAGGCATCAAAGAATGCAATTAAGTCTCAGGAGAATAGGGATTAGTTGCGAAGTCTTTCACAAGCACTGATCTCATGGCGCTTAGAATGATCAAAGCCCTTGCACGGGAAAAAAAATGAAAATTATATCCTTCAACATCAGAGGAGTTGGGGACAACACGAACAAATCATCCCTTGAAATACGTTTTGCGGCAGAAACACCAGACATCATTTTTGTTCAGGAGACCATGGTCTTTGGTGAGAGGGCCAGGCAATTTTTTGCTCCTTTGCTCCCGGGATGGGAATTGAATACTATCGATTCCATACGCTTGTTAGGAGGCCTACTCTTGACTTGGAACCCTAGAAAGGGTAGATTTACATCCTATCATACCTCAGTAGGTATTTTGTTGTCTTGGGAGTTTGTTGGTTTTGTTCCTCAACTAAATTTGATCAACTGTTATGCCCCATATTATGATAGGAAAGCTTTTTTGGGAAAAGGTGAATAGAGATGTTATCATGAAACTACCATCCCTCATCATTGGTGGTGATTTGAATCTTACATTTGGTGCATCAGAGATTTGGGGGGATAAGGCTCATCTTGATCCTAAAGGGAATTTTTTTCAGGGAATGTTTTTTACCGAAGGATTAGTAGATGTTGCACAACCCCATTTTATGCCTACCCGGAGTAACAAAAGAGCTGGATCTGATGCTGTGGAAAAGAGATTGGATCGATTTCTGATTTATGAAACTTTGGTTAAGGGGATGGGGGGTATTGTAATATACCCAATTTTTTTAAAAAATTTGAAAGACTATTTTATTTTTGTTTTGTTTGAATATGATTGGCAGACCTGAAATATGCCAATAGGTCCTTAAAGGACAAATGTAACTGAAAAGTTATGCTTGTAATAAAAATTTGAATGATAGGGACATCCATTTTCAAAGAGGAAACTATGCTTGCAAGAGTGGGGACGTGAAGGGTCACTATCAGGAAGTTGCACCATGCGTGGGAATGCTAGTATGGCGCTAGACTCACCTTGGGGAATCAAGAGGTAGTGGAACGAAAATTCTTGGGGAGAATTGTCTGTTATCTGCAAAAGACCTAGGCAAAACAAAGAGGACAAATAAATAAGAATATGCTAGGAGGCGGGATGTCGCTGAGTACGTTAGAGGAAGGAATTACTTGGTGTGTGAGCACTCTGTGTTAGGAAAGGATTTCTCACTGAAGAAATAGAACTAAGTTTTGATTGTCACCACTCTTGGCATGCATAGTTTATCTTGGGGATGATTGAAGAGGGAGAGATATGTGCCTAATCTACGATTGGGTGGAACATGGTTGTTCCCGTTTCATTGCGGCTCACATTTCAACAAGTTCCAGTATTGAGTATTGTTCATGTTATTTTTATTGAACTCGGGGTACGTTTGTTGATGTTCAAGACGTGTTTAATGTCAATGAAATGATGAATTAGCTGCGCAGCTTTGTTGATGTTAATGACACTTATGAACTAGCATACTCATATGATATTTTGGATACATTTGGAAAAATGACAACTCAAGTGGTAAATTGTCGTTATGCACAGAGTTATTTGTTTACTGCATGATATCCTTTGATTGATGAGCTTAAGACGCGTCGGTAGATGTAAGAATGTATGTTTTACATGTTGATGCAATGTTAATAGAATGCCTTAGGTTTGCTGATGAGAGAAGTGATGTAAAACGGTGTGTACTCCTTTATGTACTTTCTAGTTATTCTTTTTTTTTTGCAGTATAACTAGTTACAAGTATACTGACGGTGTTGAGTGCTTGTACACCCTCCCTAGATAGACTGATAAAGGTTTTTGGACAACTCCAACTTTAACCGAACCACTGAAGTTAACCAACCCGACCTATAATCCCTTTAACACTCATTGAAGAGTAGAATCCAAGTCCGCGTTGAACTGGATTACATTAGAATTATGCGCCCATCTATGTAGTTAACTCACCTACTAGTTAGATCAGCAGAATGCTTGAGGACTGTCAGATTTGGATCGACGGTGGACCCCAAATACCCTAAGGTGGATTTGATAAAATTCATAATACGTTAACTTTTCCAAGTTCCACAGTCTGCAGCAAAAGGGCAGAAGGCAGAAGTGTGAATGAACGATTCCACTGCGTGTTAAGTTTCTGATTTATGCAGCCCACAGCAGAAGGAAAAAGGTGGAAGGTGGAAGTGTGGGTGAACAAATACATCGCGGGTTAAGCTTCTCAGTTCCGCAGTACGCAGTGGAAGGAAAAAAGGTGGAAGGTGGAAGGAAGAAGTGTGGATAAAGGATTTCATCGGAACTTATGTTCCCGATTTCCGAACACTGCAGCGGAAGGCTAAGGGGCGGGACACGAGAAGTGAAATTCAGAAAGTTAGTTTCAGTGTGGAACTTCTATCTGGTTGCAGAAGTGGATATGTTTATGGAATTTAATGTTGTTTATTGTTTTAGCTTAAGGATGAACTCTTATGGAATGTTATAACCAAATTTATGTGGAAGAATTTTATGTTTGCAAAATATATATATATATATATATATATATATATATATGCATTTTTGGCAGGTTATTTGGGTATGCTACATATGGTATCAGAGCCGCGGGTTCAACTCTGTTGCCCTTTGGGGAACATCTAGTTCCGTTGCATTATGGAATTTTTTTTGCTAACCATCTTTGTGTTGGAATATTTTGTGTATGAACATGAATTGTTCTGTAACAGGATACAGTGATGGCCTCACAAAATGAACAGGACTACCCACTTAAATAAGGCACACCTGAGCCCCACCCAACACATCCAGAACCAAAGCGTTCTAAAGCTATCCAAGTACTTAAAACCGTGAAGAATATGATAGTGGAATCACAGAGATTCAAAGCAAAAAATGGATAGCTGAAAAGGGCTCAAGAAAAACAACAAGAGCTCAATGAAATATTATTGTAAATCTTACAGGAGAGGAACAATGGAGAAAAAACACCTGCAGAAGCATAGAGGGACTCGGAAGCCCCGGAACATTGCCGAAATAAAAGGCAGTTCCTCCTAGGAAACTCAAAAATATGGAAATAAAGCCCGAATAGTGGGTAAGAGAATAGTGGACCACCTGGAAGAAGAATTCAAGAAAATTAAGCCCACCAGTTTTGATGGGGAGTCAAGGAACAAAGAAGAAGCGGAATCTTGGTTGGTGGAAATTAAAAAGTACTTTAAGATATACAACTCATCCAGCAACATGAATGTAAGGATGTCAGTTTACAACCTAAAAGGAAAGGCTAGTATTTGGTGGCAATACCTAAAGATCTCCCATGGATTAAAGGAGAAGAACCTGGAATGGTCATAGTTCAAGAAACTCTTTAGGAAACATTATTTATCATAAAGCTACTATGAAAGAAAGACCAAGGAATTTTATGAATTGAAACTTGGTTAGATGACCATGGAGGATCTCATCAATAAATTTCTAGAACTGTTACAGTTCGTGTCATACATTAAAGATGAAAAGGTAAAAATCCAGTGATTCTTAAGCTTCCTGCCACAATCTTACAAATATCGGATTGAATTTGATAACCCCAAGACGTTGGATGAAGTGTTAAGAAAAGAAAGACTGTGCTTTGAGCAGTATAAACAAAGGAATGACCTCTCCAAAACCTGGAAGGACAAGAATCAAGAAAATTTCAATCAGTGTAAGAAGGGATTCTAGCCACCACCCTTCAGGAACATGCCAAGGAATACTCAAGGAAGTCCCTACAACAAAAATGGATAGTTTCAACATAAGGACAATAAACCTGTGCAACTTGTACCAAAACGGATTGCTGGAACCCCTAAAGAACCTTTGAAGTGTTTGGAATATGAAGGTCCCCACGTACGAAGGAAATGCCCACTCCTCAAGGAATCCAATAAGATTGTACACAACCTATAAGAAGCTTCCACTGTGGGAGAAATTGGCAGGAGTTTCCACCGTATCAATGCATCTCTTGAAGATCGACAGGAAGATCATCAATATGAAATTGTTGAAATTGAAGGTACTATCTCTAACTGAAAGCTCTCTGGTTAGAAAAGTATAAAGTAGTATTAAATTTCTTTGATAAAACCTTTACTTATGTGGCCAAAGATAAAATTGTTAGGAATGTAAATGGTTTTAGTAAGCCTGTTTCCTTAAGGCAGATATCTGCCTTGCAATTAAGGAAGTATTTGAGGAGGGGTTGTAAGATCTATGCGGTAAAAGTTGTTGACCTACTCCTTGATGAAAATCCAACATCTGTAAGGGACCACCTGATGTAAAATGAATTCGTGGATGTGTTCCCAGAAGAGATACTTGGATTTCCCCCTCAAAGAGAAATAGATTTCTACATTGAAATCATACTTGGGTCTGCTCCAACATCCAAAGTGTGTTATCGAATGAGTATCCCTGAGTTAACTGAATTAAAAATCCAGTTACAAGAACTACTAGATAAGGTTTATATCAGGCCTAGTGTATCACCTTGGGGAGCCCCAGTTTTATTTGTCAAGAAGAAGGACAGGAATTTAATATTGTCCATTGACTATAGACAACTAAATAAAGTGACCATAAAAAACAAGTATCCTCTGCTGTGAATCAATGATCTATTCGATCAAGTAGGGGGAGAAAAAGTCTTCTCTAAGATGGATTTGAGATCTGGTTACCACCAGATCAGGACTAAGGAAGAGGATGTTAACAAAAGAACCTTTAGAACCCGATATGGGCATTACAAATTCGTAGTAATTCCTTTTGGCTTGACCAATGCCCCTACCACATTTATGCGTCTGATGAATAACATCTTTAACAATTTTTTGGATTAGTTTGTGTTAATTTTCATTGACGGTATCATGCTCTATTCAAGGAAAGAAGAAGAACATCAACAACACTTGAGAATCGTGCTGCAGACCCTAAGAGACCACCAACTGTACACTAAGTTCGAGAAATGTGAATTCTTCAAGAAATAAATTCAGTACCTAGGACATGTCATCTATGAAAAAGGGATTGCGATAGATCCACAGAAGATAAAAGCAATTCTGGAATGGCCTGTGCCTAAGGATGTCACTGACATTTGATCTTTCATGGAACTCATTGGGTACTACCAGAGGTTCATTCAAGGGTTCTCAAAGATAGCCTATCCTATTAATTCCTTACAAAGGAAGGGGGTAAAGTTTATATGGTCTGAAAAGTGTCAGGAGAGATTTGAAAATATAAAAGGACTGTTAACCATGGCCCCGATATTGAAGGTGGCTGACCCCTATAAAGACTACACAATATGTACTGATTCCAGCAAGGAGGGATTGGGGGGAATACTATCTCAAGAAGGACATGTGGTATGTTATTAATCTCGCAAGTTGAAGGATCATGAATGAAACTATGTAGTGCATGATCTAGAATTGGCAGCTGTAGTGCATGCCTTAAAGATGTGGCGTCACTACCTGTTAGGGAAAAGGTTCCATTTCTTGACAGATAACACTTGCGTAAAGCATTTGTTTGCTTATCCTGGACTCAATGCCAGATAGGAACGATAGATGGCCTTGTTAAGAGAATTTGACTTTGAAGTGAAGCATATCAAAGGTAAGGAAAATAAAGTGGTTGATTCACTCAGCCAAAGAACTCACGAGATATATGAGATCACTGTGAGTCAACCAGAAGGAGACTTATTGAGAAGAATAAAAGTAGCTAGCATCCATGATGCTGAATATGGGAACCTACTGAATAAACTGCTGACAGAAGAGGTAAGCTTGAATGAGGCATAACTCAAAGTAGACCTAAACGGATTAATTTTGTTTAAAAAAAGGATAAACATGCCTAATATTGCAGATTTAAAACTATTTATTTTGAATGAAATACACAAACCTCTGTATGCAGAACACCTTGGTCACCAAAAGATGATAAGAACCCTCGGGAAGCAATTCTTTTGGCCTAATTTGAAGGTAGATCTAGTTGATTACCTTTCTAAATGTTTGGAATGTCAACAGGTGAAGGATGAACATCAACATCCAGCAGGTTTGTTACAACCCTTACCAATTCCTGAATGGAAATGGGAGGTAATATCTTTGGATTTTATCATAGGTTTACCTTTGACTCAAAAACAACATGATTCAATTATGGTTGTAGTTGATAAATTAAGCAACTCTTCTCATTTTTTACCTGTGAAATCGACTTACAAGGATTTCAATGTTGCAGAAATATTCCTGAAGGAGATATTTCGACTTCATGGAGTGCCAAAGAGGGTAATTTCTGACCAGGATGTCAAGTTTACATCCAACTTTTGGATGTCATTGTTTGCAGGATTGGAAACCAATATAAACTTCAACACTAGTTGTCGGCCTGAAACATATGAGAAAATAGAAAAAACAAACCAAGTCATTGAGGACATGTTAAGGATGTATGTCATGGAGAGACCCACGAAGTGGGAAGTCTATTTGCATCTCGCAGAGTTTGCATACAATAATGGCTTCCAAGGCTCTACCAAGATGAGTCCATTTGAAATCCTATATGGAAGGAAGTGTACTACCCCTATTATTTGGGATAGCCCTTTGGATCATTTGATGATAGGACCTGAATTGTCACAAGACATGGAACAAATTGTTCGGGAAGTGCAGAAGAATCGAAAGGTGGTGCAACATCACCAAAAGAGTTATGCTGACTTGAAAAGACAACATAAAGAGTTTTCGGTTGGAGACCATGTTTACCTCCGATTCAAGCCCAAAAAGAGCTCTCTAAAAATGGGAAGCTGCACTAAATTAGCACCACGGTTCTGTGGACCCATCCAAGTCTTGGAAAGGATTGGACCCGTGGCATACAAGCTGGCTCTTCCAACACATTTAAGAATTCATAATGTTTTTCATATTTCATTACTAAAGAAATATGTATATGATTCCACTCACATAATTGATTGTAATGTGGCACAGGTGGAACTAGAGGGAGAGTTCCAGGTGGAACCTATGTGCATTCAAGACAAGAAAGAAACTGTGCTTTGGAACCGAGTCATCGCTCGGGTTAAGGTGCAATGGAAGCATTTTATCCTGGAGGAGGCGACCTAGGAATTGGAAGACGCCCTGTGAAAGAAGTACCAAGGTCTATTTTCCAGAAAGTATGGAATGTGACTAAGAACATTGTGGGCAATGTTACATTAAGGGGGAAAGGATGTAATATCCCCAATTTTGTAATAACTTTTGAAAGACTATTTTATTTTTGTTTTGTTTGAATGTGATTGGAAAACCTGGAATATTCCAATAGGTCCTTGAAGGAAAAATGTAACTAAAACATTATGCTTGTATTAAAAATTTGAGTGATAGGGACAACCATGTTGAATGAGGAAACTATGCATGCGAGAGTGGGGACGTGAAGGGTCACTCTTAGGAAGTTTCACTAGGCGTTGGATTTCTAGTATGGTGCTAGATTCACCATGGGGAATCAAAAGGTAGTGGAGCGGAAATTCCTGGGGGGAATTGTCTGTTAGCTACAAAAGACCTAGGAAAAACAAAGAGGATAAATAAGGAAGCATATGCTAGGGGACGAGACGCTGCTGAGTATGCCAGAGGAAGGAATTACTTGCTATATGAGCACTCTATGTTATGCAAGGATTTCTCACTGAAGAATTGGAATTGAGTTTTGAGTGTCACCACTCTTTTCATGCAAAGTTTAGCTCGGGGGTGATTGATGATAGAGATATATGTGCCTAATATATGGCTGGGTGGAACGTGGTTGTCTTTGTTTCATTGCGGCTTGCATTTCAACAGGTTCCGGTACTAAGTATTGTTCCTATTATTTTTGTTGAACTCCAGGTACGTTTGTTCATGTTCAAGATGTGTTTAATGTCAATGAAATGATGAATTAGCAGCGTAGATTTGTTAATGTTAATGACGCTTATTAACTAGTGTACTCATACGCTATTTGGGATACATTTGGAAAAATGACAACTCAAGTGGTAAATTGTGGTTATGCACAAAGTTATTTGTTTACTGCATGATATTCTTTGATTGATGAGCTTAAGGCGCACCAGTATATGTAAGAATGTATGTTTTACATGTTGCTGCAATGTTAATAAAATGCATTAGGTTTGCTGATGAGAGAAGTGATGTAAAACGGTGTGTACTTCTTTATGTAGTTTCTGGTTATTTTTATTTTTTTGATGTATAACCATTTACGAGTATACTGAAGGTGTTTAGTGCTTGTACACCATCCTTAGATAGAATGATACAAGTTTTTGGATGGCTCCAAATCATATTAGAGGAAATTTGGAGTCTAAAATGGGCCTCCTAAGGAAAATAATAATAAAAGCCACACCACACTACAAATCTGCCATGTCAGATTAAATCTAATGAAAGTGAAACCTAAATCGTCTCATTAATGGTAGTTGACAACTATATTGAGTTAATGTAGAGTTAAGAGATATTGGTTAAAAATATTAATGAAACATTTAGATTCTTGTGCACACATAATAAATGATAGGAAACTTTTGAATTTTATATTATAATTTTTTTAAATGAATAGACCACTACTTTTTATACATTTAATAAATGTAAAACTCAAATATATTCATTTATAATGAAAGATATAATTATAATAGTATTAAAAAAATAAAAAAATCACTATTATTTCTTAATATAAATTTTATATTAATTCATATAAAAAATATTACATCACATAAAAGAAAAAACAATAAACTATGTATATTCATATTATTTTTTATATTAATAAAAAAAAAATTGTGGTTTAATGGGTAGGTAGGTAAGAGAGAAAAAAAGGAAAATAAAATTTTATTATAATTTTAGTAACATTAAAAATAGTTTTTATTTTTTATTTTGTTAGTATTTAAATGTTTTATTTATTTTTGGATGTAATAATTAAATATATTTATTTTTTAAATATTATTTAATAATATTAAAAATACTAAATATCTTTTATTTAGTATTTCAAGATAAGTCTATTTAAAATTAAATATTATTTAGTTTTTATTTAAAATTAAATATTATTTAGTTTTCTTTTTAAAAAATTGATTAATAAATGTTTTTAGTATTTCAAAATGCTTCCACTACAATTTTAATTAATGCGAGGTTATGTTTTAGAGGAGTTGGAAGTAGTGATCAAATAAAATATTCTATATTTATTAGTTAAAGTTTATTTATCTTATTTCGAGGTGATCTTTTCAAGAACTTAACCAAGGTGAGGTTGATATGGAGTTAGCTATTGTCAAATAAAAATATGACACATAAGCATTATGTGTCCAACTCAACCATAATGGTTGACCAAAGATATTGAAATTCTATTGGTTTAAAAATTCAACTCAATCCAACTCATCCATGGCATAGTTTTTTATAAGGCCCATTTTAGACCCCAAATTTCCTCTAATTTAACCAAACCGCTAAAGTTAACCTACCCAACCTATAATCCCTCTAACGCTTAGCGAAGAGCAGACTCTAAGTCTGCGTTGAAATGAATTACTTTAGAATTTCGTGCCCATGTCCACAGTTAACTCAGCTGCTAAGTAGATCAGTGAAATCCTTGAGGACTGTCAGATCTAGATCGACGATGGACCCCAAATACCCTAAGGCATATTTGATAAAAATTCCATGCACACCAAGAGTTTGTTATTTCGTGCTAGTCGAATCAACGGAACATCTCACAGCCGTTGATCTTCCTTTTCCCAGATCCTAAACATTGAAACATGCGGGCCTTTTAAACCATCTCTCTCCACAATATGACTTTCATACCTTCAACTTTCGAGCACGATATCCAATGGGGTGAGGACATGTCTTTTACGCATGTTTCCTATCGCGCACCACAATTTTTTTCCTTGTCCATGCTAGTTCTCCCCACGAAATGGCTCACAATCGTGGATCTTCTTCGTGATATTTCCCTGTCGTTGATCTTAAGGGTGTTTTATCCCTAAACACCTTTGGTTCTCAGCGCTTACCTCATGCGTTAGTTTCTTTCCGCGGAGTTATTTTTGACCGTTGATCTGACAACCTTGACCATAGATCTACCAAATATGTACGATTGTTACACTCTGCTTTCTTTGTTGGAATTGATCACTAGAAGGATCAATTCTCTCTGCAGCCCGAAGGTTATCGTTGCATATCTACGAGATTTAGAGTTGAGCTATTAGGTAGGCTTATAGCATTGTTTATGAAAGTGTGGTCTTGGTGAACATGCGTGTATTCTTATGATCTTGATTGCTTTGGTCATGTAGCGTATTAATGGTATGGTACACCTACTATGTTGATGCCCTGCCATGTGTTTTGTCATTCTCCTAGGAGAAGTACTCTTGGTCGATTGGGGACGAGTATGATTGCTTGGGATGTACCCACCTTGCTTTTCAATCTAGTATAATGGTTAGGTTTGATTGAGTTTCTAGAACTGGAGACTCTTGCTCTGTTTGGATGACTATGACTTGTTTGGGGCTGCCCTTTGATTCCTTAATGTTTTCTTAAGGGAGTTGATGGCTTACTATGTGTATTCCCTAGTTTAATCACCCAGTGTATTTGTTCCCTGGAGGGGAGGCTTGAGTTTTTTCTCTAGGTCAAACCATCCTAGGCTTGGTGGAGTTCATGGACAATACTTATCGTTACGAATGAGACGGTTACATTTGAATTTTCTCCCTGCAAGGTTCAACGGTGTGGAAATCCATTATTTACTTATGAAAGAGCTAAATGTGTTGAAATCTTGCCACAGATTTCCAGTAAGGTTTATTGTGGTTAAGTGTTCCTGTATTTTGCATCTGATTATGCGTGGGTTTTTCACTACATTTACTTAAGTTCATGAAGACCAGCAGTCTGGTTTAAAAGTCAAAATGCAGCTAAGTTAAAGTCTTAAGGATGTTAAGACTTCTGCGATCTGTAAAGTGGAAATCGGAAAGAGGAAAGAAAAGTTAAAGTCTTAAGGATATTAATACTTCCACGATCCATGATCCACACAACGAAAAGCGGAAGGAGGAAGAAAGAAAAGAAAAGTTAAGTCTTAAGGATGTTTAGATTTCCACGATGCACGATCCGTATAGTGGAAAGAAAAAGGCAGATAGGAAAGTGGAGTCTCAAGAATGTTAAGGTCTTCGCAATCCGCGATCCACATAGTGGAAAGAAGAAAGAGGAAAGGAAGGTTAAAGTCATAACACGTTAAGTTTTTTGAGTTCTGCAGTCCGTAGAGGAATGACAGAAGGCGAAAGGTGGAAGTGTGAATGAATGATTCCATTGCATTTTAAGTTTCCGAGTTCCACAGTCCGCTGTGGAAAGACGGAAGTGCGGATAAATGAATCTGTCGTGGGTTAAGTTTCTGAGTTTTGTTGTCCACAGTGGAAATCGGAAAGGCGGAAGGTGGAAGAAGAAAGTGTGGATAAAGGAATTTTTTAGAACTTAGGTTCCTGATTTTTGAAGACTGCAGTAGAAGGCTATTGCAGCTGCAACAATTTTCCCAAAATTCCAAAAAATTTCGGGACCCTCCTTTTGCTTAGATTAGTTTGATTTTCTTCTTTGATTTGATCTAATGATTTTTCAGAAAGGCCTTTCTAAGGCTTTGGATTGATCTACCACTTGTTTTAGTTTTTCCTCTAACGCTTGAAACAATCCACTGTGTGTTCAAACTTTATCGTTGCTTTTAATTACGTTTTTGGCACATTTGAATCGGAAGTTTATTTGGTTGATGCTCACGATGTTGCGGAAAAATAACAGGTTTTGGCTTCGTTATTTTTCTCTGACGCTTTTGGCTTAATCGGTCGATTTGTTGGTTTCGCTTCGGAACTTTTTGTTCTTTCATTCTCCGACGTTGCAGACGACAAATCGCGAAGTCTCCTGACTATTGTATTGAATTTCCGGACCCTCCTTTGTTGTTATCGCTTATCCTTAAAGTTTACGGTTCCGCTGTTGCGGATGAAAGAAGCGCTCATTAGAGGAATTTTGGGGTCTAAAATGGGCCTCCTAAGGAAAATAATAAAATAATAGTTAAAATAATAAAATAATATTGATTAATTTTGGAGGAA